>OX940794.1:52719001-53143170 GCA_954870985.1 Trifolium fragiferum
AAGATATTTTAGTCCAATTAAAAAATGGGCGTATTGCTAATTTACACCTAATATTTTTAGGTAGGTGTAAATTAGCAACCTCTATCTATATAAAATTGAAAACATTGTACGATTAATATTAATATTTTTTTTAGTATTAGCTTAAACAATAATTAAAAAAAATATAATTAATATATTAAAATCATTCTCTTTTTATACAAAAAGTAAATAACTTCCCTGTATAAATTGTGTAAGAGAAATTCTACATAAATGTGATTCACCGTAAAAATAGGAAACTTAAAATCGGTGAAAACGGGGACTATTAACTAGATAAAGGAAAACAAAATGAGGAGGATGATATTCAAAGATCAATAGCAGGAGTTTGCAGCAAGTGTGAGAATTAGAATGCTATTATTAATACATGTTCATAATGATATATACATGTATAACTACTTTTATCATGATTTTATTGTGTAAGAATAAAATAAAGTTATGACTTGAAAGAAAAAAAACAGGGCACCAATTTGTTTCTTCTGATAGGGCACATAAAATCACATAAATAACCTTGCGTTAACGACGTTGTATTATGGATAATTTTATTGTGTTTTAAAATTTAATTAGCTTTTGTGAGTATTTGATTTATTTATTTTTTTTGACAAAAATTGTGTTTGAGTATTTAATTAGTTAGTGTTTATGTATTGGATATGTATCAATTATGTATTTAAAAATTGTTAGAATGTGAAAAAACACAGATCTCATATTTTATATTATAAGTCTTGTCAGCTTCAAAATATAATTTTTTAATAGTATTCCCTTCGACTTTTAATATAATTTTTTTATTATTTTTTAAGTTTATTAAGAATCTAATATATCTACACTATAATATAAACTAAATACATTACATTCTCAATAAATATAAATAAATATAAAAAGTAAAATCTCAACGAATCTCCCATCCAAACCCATTACAAAAGAGTAAAATTATATCATTTTCTTCAACTTCCTTTTTGAAAGAAAATTTAAAAAATTGATAGATATTATTAGTATCACAATGCCACGTGTAATGCCAGGTAACATATTTATCCGCATATAAGCGAAGGTGTGGAGTGGGTTGAAGTGAAGAAAGAAAAATGGCAAACATTTCAATTCCACTCCCGCGAACTGGTTTGTCCATACGAAACATCTCAACCAAACGCCCATCTTTCACCATTTCTGCTTCACCTCTCAGAATCACTTGCTCTTGTATCTATCACTCTTTCTATTTTTCTCTCTTAGCTTTCTTACTTAGTATTTTTAAACTAGTGTGTGTGATGTGACCAATGTTTTTTTGCAGTTGTAGGAGAAGCTGAGTTACATGGATCTGATAATAAAGCAAAGTTACTTAATTTCAACAGAATCAAGGGTGTTGCTTGTGGTATTCTTGCAGCTTACACTCTTACTTCTGCTTCATTTCCTGTTACTGCTGCCACTCAGGTTTAATTATTACTCTATGCACCGCATTTCATAAGTGTTTATGTCGTTAGATAAGCTCAAATAAGTCTTCTAAATAACCACAGAAACTTTTTTTTTTCATCCTGCCAAAGTGTCTCTTAGAATTATGAGTTGAGCCTAACTCAATACTACAAAACCGGCTTATAAGGTGAGGTATTCCCTTACTTATTGTGGAGGAGACTCTGATATCATCTTAAAATTGAGAGTTAGGTCCAATTCAACCATACAAAACCAGTTTGTAAGGTGATAATTGCCTCATTTATAAACATATATTCAGGTCATCTCGCAGATATGAGATTCTTAACAGTGTCTACATTGAATAAGGACGTTTAATAGATGAATTTTCAATGAACTCAAGTTCAATGAGACCCCTTGATTTGGCTGATGTTCATATCTGTACCGAATAACTTACATGTGCATGATAGCATTGAACTTATCAGGCATTTTGTTTGTGGTATTGAAAATCTCTATTAAATGGATGAATAATACATTCTCAGGTTATTTGAGAAAATCTGATCACTTGTAGTCTCAATTTGATTCACCAATTGAATAGCCTTCCTCTCGACCCTTGTCCTATTTATACGCCACAGGCCTAACTATTTCTTCTAACTAATGCAAGCTAATTAACTTACAATTGGATTTGGTTAGGAAGCCTATTACAAGATTGGGCGAAAATGAGTCTGTCGCCAGATATATTTCTCTCATCTTTTAATTCAAAGGGTCATATGGATAAATCCCAAAAGCCTGAAGTAAATGTCCTTCCTAGCTTTGCTGATATAAACCTGTCTTTTTCTTTTAGTCTTTCTGGGATCCTTTCTGGTATTATGAAGTCTTGGAGTGGTATTACTTACCAACCCGATTTCGTTTTTAGTTGGCGATGGTTCTTGTTTATACATTTTTATTCTATTAGCCTATATTTTATAAAACTCCCATTTTATGATCAAGCTCAAGGTCTATTTGTCAAATAGCTCAAGGTCTACATTTCATTATTTTATTTTATTTTGACAAATAACATGTCATTATTTATTTTCTGTGAAATATGCAAATTTATTCTGTTTTAGTGATGTATTGTGTCAAAAAATGTTATTAAGTTTAAATTTGTGAAAGCCAAATGTGATTCACACTTCTCTTGCAGAGACTGCCCCCATTGTCAACCGAGCCCGATCGCTGCGAGCGTGCATTTGTTGGCAACACAATTGGTCAGGCGAATGGTGTGTATGACAAACCATTAGATCTCCGGAAATGTGATTTCACAAATGAAAAATCCAACCTGAAGGGGAAGACCCTGTCTGCAGCACTCATGTCAGAAGCCAAGTTTGATGGTGCTGACATGACAGAAGTTGTAATGTCGAAGGCTTATGCTGTCGGGGGCAGTTTTAGAGGTAACATTTTTTACTAATACAAAATCAACTGAATGTTGATGATGTTGTTAGCCTTCATATATGTTAAATACATGTTTATATACATACATGATACATTCGTACAATTTTGAATATTTAGAACACATAATAAACTTATATTTATGAAGAATAACATTTATGTTGAAAGACATCTATTAAGCTTGAATTAACAATATGGGTTTAATTTGAATACACTTGTAGAAAGATTTACACTGTCCGCAAATTACACCCCATCAAATGAATGACTTTATAAGTACTTATGAATAAAGTCAAACGTTTTCAATGATCTAATAATTATAATTGATTGACCGTGTACAATATGTTTACACTAGCAATGTATGCGAATTAAATCAAATCATCATATTGGCAAGACACTGACCCAATTGGGATCTTGTACAGGTGTGGACTTCTCAAATGCAGTCTTGGATCGTGTTAATTTCGGGAAAGCTGATCTTGAAGGAGCTGTATTTAGGAACACAGTTTTATCAGGCTCCACTTTTGATGAAGCTAAGCTAGATGGTGCAGTTTTTGAGGACACTATCATTGGTTACATTGATCTTCAGAAGATATGCAGAAATACGAGCATCAGTGACGAGGGAAGAGCTGAGCTAGGATGTCGATGATGATTTAACAATGTCTTCTTTTTTCTTATAAGCTACTATATCATGAATCCATGATAGTATATGAGAGTGCATTGATGAGGAGAACTAGTAGATGTTTGCTACATTACATCCAAAAGTAAATTGAATTGTTTTCTTTTCCAAAGTATTATTTCATTTGTGTTCACTTCAAATTACAAATTGAAGACATTAATAATGGTATGATTAATTACATGGTCATGAAATAAGGGCCGTTTGATATGATTAGATAGAAACAAGATATGATAAGAAGCTTAATAAAGATATGATATGATAGTGACAGGACAAACACTTATTCTATTATGTGTTTGGTGTAAAAATGATAATATTATTTTCTATTTTCTTAATTTTAATTATATAACATGTTTTACTTGAAACTATGAAATGATAAAATGTAATATTTAAATGACGAGATTACTCTTATTCAACAAATACGTATATTTTTAAATTGATTTTTAATATTTCAATATTAATTTTAAAATTTTATAAATTAAATAAATACACTAAAAATAAATAAATTAAATATTCCAAACATACACTTATTTATTTTTTTAAAAAAATGATAAAAAAAAAAGAGGCTGATCAATGCCCACCACACCGCGTGGTCCATCGCATTAAAAAAAAGCAAAAATATTCCAATTCTTTTCCGTGATATCACCGCTCACCGGTAGATTCTCTCAAAACAATCAACGATCAATACACGTGTCGCTCTTTAAATAACGTCTCACGCTTTAGCAGCCCTAGAAAAGAAACACCAGATAACTCTCCCTCAGGCGCCAACACAACACAACACTGCAATTCTCTCACGTTTGTTTTGTTTCATCAAATTGGTTCTTGTTCTTCTCACACAACACACTCCTTCACAACAATCTTCCTCGATTTCGTCATTTACAATTCCAACGGTTTAACTCCTTCACTCACTGTCTCATCTCATTCAACAAAAAAACATTAGCTACTAAACAGGGTTTTACTCTTAATCTTAAGCTTAAACACAAAAATTTCCTTAAAACCTAGGTCATTCATTAATTAATTTCTAGGGTTTCATATCATTCATTCACAAACATGGGTGTTGTTGGTGAATGGCATGATTGGCAATCCCTTCTTCAATCAATAATCTTCGGTCTTATTTTCTCTTACCTTCTCGCTAAACTAATTTCAATCGTCGTTTCATTCAACAACGAAAATCTCACAATCACACGAAACACAATTCCCGATCATGATTCCAAACAAGACCACGTCGTTTCTGATCCCGTTCACCACCGTCTCGAAACCACCGAAGATGAATCCGTTATGGCTGAACAAGGTAGTGTTAGAAACGAAAGCGTTGACGGTGGTGACGATGATTACGATGATGATTGGGAAGGTGTAGAGAGTACTGAATTGGATGAAGCTTTTAGTGCTGCTACGGCTTTTGTTGCTGCCGCTGCCGCTGATCGATTGTCGCAGAAAGTTTCTAATGATGTTCAGCTTCAGCTTTATGGGTTGTATAAGATTGCAACTGAAGGTCCTTGTAGTACTCCTCAACCTTCTCCTCTTAAAATGACGGCTCGTGCTAAATGGTAGTATTCACTTTTCTTTACACTGTTCTTTGTGAATTGTTAGTTTGAATCTTGTAGATGACAAAAAAAGAAAGATAATGCTTTAACATTAGGCAACATGATATATTTGGAATCTTTTGTTTGTTTTGGTCTATGTCTTTTAATAGCAATGTTTTTTCGGTTTCTTGTTCCAAATTGCAAACTTGAAATTGTGTATGAAAATACTCCCGCAGGTTTATTGAATAACCGATGTATCTGGTATATAGTATATTTGAAAAACTGATGTCTCAAACATAAGCAAATATTCCCTTTTATTGAATAACCGATTTATGTGGTATATAGTATATTTGAAAAAGTAATTTTTGCTTATATTTAAGATCTGAGCGAGTATATTTGCTGTGAGATTTCAATCCCTCAAATGGATCTTAGTTGTTTTAAGGGATTAGTCATTGCAATTGCGCGCGGAGGATAACTTTGTTTTCCAAAAATAAGATAAAATATCAAACTTGAAATGTGATATGCCATTTTTTGTGTATTTTGGATGTATTTGTGTTGTAGTTTGACAAATAGGCATTTTTTTTATGCTAATATGTTTAATTGGGAGCTTAATCATGTTGGGAATATCTTATGAATTCTTATGTGTATTGGTTAAGTATGGTTATCTTATCTCTTTGTACCACATAAAAAGAAAGGTTATTTTGTTAACTTTCTTGTTTGCTTTGATGCTAATGTCCCCCTCCAACTTTTTGTAGGCAAGCGTGGCAGAAATTGGGTGCGATGCCCCCTGAAGATGCAATGCAGAAGTACATTGATATTGTGTCAGAGCTATATCCTACTTGGCTTGATGGTGCACCTTTGGTGAGCTAATAAGCTGTTTTTTGTGCTCTAAATGGATGAATCATTACTTCTTTCTTTAAAAGGGAGATTGTTTGTATTTGAAATGAAAGTAGTATGTTCACAACTTAAATTCGTTATATGTGTCTTTGTGTGGAATTTTTTTTATCTAGTCTCTAACTAACCTTACTATTGTTGTGTCCGTGACAGAGGAGCAAAACCGGTGACGGTGGTGGCCCTAGTTCAGACGCTCGCGGACCAATGGGGCCAGTATTCAGCTCCTTTGTTTATGAAGAGGAATGCGGAAGTGACTCGTAAGATTTTGTAAAACTCTATCAGTTTTTGTGACAAACACCATGTACAAAGTCTTCTTTCCCCTTCTTTAATCTTGTCTTTGTTGACAAAATCTTTTCTGAATGCTCTGATATGATCCTCTGGAGTTTCCTCCTATTCTTGGGTCTTCATATATTACACATTGAGCATCTATTACTTATTATTATTTTTCAAAATAAATAACTCAAACACCAGACTGCATTTTGGTAACATGAATGTACATTTTGCTGCTTTTTGCAAGACAGTTTGTTACTAATTGCTTCTTCTGTATCTTTTCTTCAACTTTTAGTGTTATTTTCAGTTTTTTTTACCTCAACTTAAATTTAGTTGTTTCTCATCCAATTTTTTTCTTTTTATATGCTAAGGCTTAGGATACACTTGAAGCTAGACTTTGCCAATTTGAAACATTACCAGTCACATCGTTATTTTAACATAGCTAGGAGAATATTGCTTTATGATTCCAATGATTACGGCAACCTTCTGTAAACTTTTTAATTCAATATTTTTTTGGAGTTGTGTAACTAACTTCTATACAAGTAATGAAGTATTTATATTAGTTTCTTGTATTGTCAACTCTGAAGTTTCTAAGTTTTGCATTATAGAGGATATGATAGCATAAAATCCTTGGTTTGCTTCTCTGAGATTCCTTTGCTTGACCGGATTTGGCTCCTCTAAAACGAGTGATTTACTTTAGAGGGTAAAGTAAGACTTCTAAATTGTTGGCGAGAAAATTATATTATGTTGCATAACAAATTATGGATATGTTAAATATCAACAATGGTTGAAATTTATTTACTTCCCCCTCTATACCTAGAGATCACATTGGAGGAGCCAAACATGCTTAATAAAACTAATAGATTTCTTTCTTATATAGTATCTGTCTTGGTGCCACGTCTCTTGTCCTCCTTATGCATCACCTTCTTGTTGTTGATCACCTATTCTCCCCTATGCCCTGTATGATTTTCCCATTAAACTATTGACATTTTGGAGAAATTGATGATTTTATGGACTGATTACAAGGTTACTTTATAAATTAGCAGACTTTAGTATTTTACTGACAGTATTTAATTATACCAAGTACCGATTGTATCTAATCTAATGAATACCTTTTTAACACCAATAACAATAAGAAATCAGGAAGCTTCTTCATCTAAAGGCTACAATCGGGAAAACAAAACATCGGTTAGATATTGATGTTTCATTATCTTCCTTTACAGGAAAATGGACGCCATTCACGGATTTGCTAGAGAGGGAGATGTGGCTAATTTACTCAAGTGTATTGAAAGCGGTGTTTCAGTGAATTTAAAGGGTGTGTTATTTAGATATTTGTTTTTCCAACTGTACTATACATTATTCTCAAATCTCAAGTGTGCTGCAAGTTGTCAATAGTATTTTAATTACTTACTTTGGCTTCTAAATAGACAAAGTCCCTCATTAATAGCTTTTGTTTTGTGCAATCACCTATTTTAGTAAGATATCATAAATTTGAATTTTAGCAGCATTGCTTGACTAACCTTACACAAGCATATGATATGCATGCTTCACTGCTATAGAATTGTGTAAAAACTAAGTCGGTTGCTATGTCTTTTTCAACAAGCCTCAGGTTATTGCTGATGATTCTAGGGCTCTTTCTCCCATTTAGTTGCTTTGGTAGTTTTTCTTTCTTCTTGGGCTTAGGATCCGTTGTATTCCAAAAAAAGTAGATAGAAAGTTGATTGGTAACTGACGTGACAGTAAAAGGAATTTTGTTGGTTGTGGTTTAGGTTTCATTTCAGTTATTAAATGTTAGAGTGAATAATCTGTCTTGTTACACACCTCAAATTTTCATTTTAGCATATCATTCCCACTTGATCTTTCATGCACCTTTTGTGGAAACAGATTAAGTGCAGTTTGCACCTCAGTACTATCTGATCAAGATCAGACGGTTCAAATCTCAAGACAAATTTTCATTTTTGGTCAATATTGAATTGAGGTTGAAATCTGGACTGTTCGATCTTTATCGGACGGCCTTGAGCTTTCCGACTGCATGACTGCACTGGCTTGTGATTGCACACAAGCCGGATCGAACCTTTGTTCTTAGGGAGGAGGACTATACCACTGATTCACTATTGCCTGTTTTAAAATGGGAAATTTAACTGTATAGTAAGTAGCTATAATCAGACCATAACTTTTGTGTCTTCAACTATATGTTTTCTTAAGAACGTGGCATGAGATAAGGATTCTCGTAGATCTCTCTGCTAATTTGGATGTTCAGTATTGTTTTGCCCGTAGAGTTAAATACATCAAGATTTGTCATTAAATCACACTATATTTGGATTGTAGTGAAAAATGTTATTTTCTCGATTACTTGTCCTTTTCTTAACAAGCATGAAATGTTTGCAGACAGTGAGGGCCGTACCCCATTACACTGGGCTGTGGATCGTGGCCACCTTAATGTCACAGAGCTGCTAATCGGCAGAAATGCTGATGTAAATGCCAAGGTATTCATCAATATATGTTTTAATGCACAGCCCTTCAGGGGCTTTCCATATGCTTTATTGTCTTAGCTGTTACTCTTTTGAATGAAAACAGGACGAAACCTAACCTGGGTTTTGATTAATCCGCACGGCATAAGTTGCTAGTGTAGTATAACACATTAGCACAGGCTTTTGGATATGATTTCGTGCATATTTTAACTTAAGTCAAACTCAAATTTGCTACTTTATGTTCTTATGTGTTTTTGAAGGATAATGATGGACAAACTCCACTGCACTACGCTGTAACGTGCGAGAGAGAAGCCATAGCTGAATACTTGGTGAAACACAGTGCAGACGTTCATTCAGAAGATAACGATGGCAGTTCTTCGCGCGACATCTGTAGTTCCAAGTGGCCATTTATGCAGCATGAGGGAGAAGTAAAATGATTGTTCATTTTGTATGTTACTGCTTTTGGCTAGTACATCCCTGCCCAAATCCCTTCAGGATGCACATGTCCATATAACTTAAATTTTTTGCCCTTACTCGGTGTACACACCCTTTTAACTGTAGTCTACGCCAATGCACTGCTTAGGTAATGGTTAATCAAGTATATTCTGTTATGTTGTTTCCTCTGCTCAAACTCCTTATTTTGCTCCCTCGTTTCTTTATATTTGAGGGGCGATATATGCGAGAAAACTATAGGAGCAACAAGGAAATGGGATAGTTAATTGTTGGTTGGAGGATAGGTCCACAAATGGTGCAGGATCGGAATATCTTTTCTTTTTAAACTAATCAGTAGATACATACCCGATACATGTATTAAGTATTAACGGGGACACCCTTATCATACCTTTGGTTAATGCATTATTTCTATGTCTAATGATTTAGTCAACATTAGAGGACGTCATTTCACTCCTCGCTTTGTTTACTGCAAATGCACAGCTTTTTGTAGTGGCTAAGCCGCTAATGTTCTTCAACACTGAAGGCGTGGCTTTGGGTTGGACCATGGATTGGCGATTTTCTTGCTCCCTCCAAATCAAAATTCATAAAGTCTACAAAACTCCATTTTCGCTTGTTTGCATACACGGATCTTGGCTTCTTGTCTCAATCGTTTAGGAATGGTTCTGTTCCGTCTCACAAGTTGGCTTTTTAGATGCTTATCATTGATTCATTGTCTCATCTATCATGACCTCTGTTTACGTCTGCATTGAATCGAATCGAACATGTGCGTGTGAGCTAGTTATTGTTATTGCAATTCAGATCCAAATATGCACCATGTTGTGTGACAAACCATTAACATATGCATCTTTGGAGTCATGGTCTCAATCGTGATACAAACATGATGCACCACATATTTTAAATGGATTTGTCCTTTTCTTTTTGGTACTAACCCATCAGAAATTAAACTCGGCTTCTCCCAAACGATAACTTGAGCTCATTAACCACTTAATCCAATATCTTAAATTTTGTCTTTTAATTGTGAATAGATTTGATGATTCAAAAAAATTATACTAGTTTATTCTTCTTTTTTTTTTTTTTTTTTTTTTTTCGGTTTTCACCACCAGTTGAATCTGGTTTGGGGGTCAGTTCTGGCATCAAGTGGTTCCAGCCCCCTCCCGATCGCAGTTGCGGGGATACTAGTTTATTCTTCATCTCTTCAACAAACTTTATATTTAACAGTTTAAAATTCTCTTTTTTAAAAACTCTTAGACTTTGTTTGTGAGTTGGGTTTTGGAGGAAAATGGAGGGGGAAACTTATTTTTCTTTTTTAAATTGCAGATCTATAGTTACTATTTTAAAATAAGATAATAATTAAAAGAATAAAGATAAGTTATCACATAATACTTCAATCACACTTAAATTATTTTTAAAAGCATTTTATAATATTCTTAATTTAAAAAAGAAAAATAAGCCTTCTCCTCCCCTCTAAAATTCAACTCACAAACAAAGTCTTAGGGGTTCAAGTATTTAATGTTAGATTTAAAATTTTAGCAGTAATTTATGATTCTATGTCGGATTAAGTATAAATTTTGGTCAAATTGTTTTCTGCAATCTCATTAATTTATTACACCATTTCTTTTTCTTTTTGGTAAATGCTAAACAGTGCACCGGTGCACTAGTTAAGCAAGTTTTTTATTTTTTATTGAAAATTGTGCATTCAATGCTTTGAAAGTATAAAAGTTCTCTTATTTCTATTATTTTTGTCTTTTATTTTCATTTTTTGCATGCTTAACAAGTGTATCGGGTGCACCGTTTAGCATGACCCTTTATTTTTTTATCTACTTTAAAGTTGTTTTTCTTTTTCCGATATGAAGTTTCTAACGTCTTCTCAATCGAATTTTTTCCATAAATTCAATAATCGAACTTCTCTTCACATACTTAAAGGGACATATGTATTATTGGTAAAATTATTTCTTTTTTATTATTTTTTAAACAAACTAATATATTTTTTTCCTTGAAATTCTGTAATAAATAATTATCTTGTTTAAAAAAGTATGATCTATCATGAGATTAAATGTTGAATTCATATCGTTCTAATGGATCAACTTTTAAAAAAGTATGATTCCATCCTATCACTTTTTTGGTGCAGTCGTGCAGTCATTTTATTTATAGTCGTCTGATCAAGATTGGACAATTTTTGATTTAAAAACATTTTTAATGACTGCATTTGTTTATACCGTCTGATATGATCGGATGGCTATAAAACGACTGCAGCAAAAAATTGATTGCATCTAATCTATTTCTTGTTCTAATGGATCAATTTTTACTCTTTAAGACCTTAATTATAAACAAGAGTGAGTAGTTAAATTGATTTATTTAGTCATCTTTTTTCATCAAATACTTTCATTTTTGTTATTCACTTTTTCTTATATTTATTACCGATAATGTCACCGCTATTATGTACCTTTTTGTAGCAGGTGTACTATCTGTACCTGTAATTGAATTCTTCTTCCATGGAAATACAGAATGTTGAATTTGGCAAGTTGGTTTTAGTTCAATTATTATGAATGAACGACCCCACAAAGGCACAAACAAACCATAATAGTTTATGATTTATTTATTGATGAATGATGATGATAAATATTCATTGAATTCAAACGCGGGCCCGTTGTCCAGGCAAAAGGCACCGCCTTTCCGCGCTGTACACAGCAAACCATAAAGGCTGATAATTAATTAATTAATTAGTTTTTTATTAATAATAATTAATTAATCTAAAAATGAAAATTACTCATATTTAATATTTTAAAATATACATGTATATTTTAAAATTTGGTATTCAACTTAAGACAAAACCATCCTTCAAAAAAAAAAAAAACTTAAGACAAAACCATTCTCATCAAACTTGAGGTGGTTATTGATGTTGAACTTGGTAAGGAGGATCATAGTTCGATTCTTCATAATTGCAATTGAGAGATGATTAGAACTACTTAATGTTTGTATTGACCTTAAAATCAGAAAAAACAAGTGGTTTGTTAAAAAAAAAAATAATAAGAAACACAAGTGAACCACTAACTCAATATTTTCACTTTATTTAATGATATAATATGATTCATAAAATATTGTTACAATTTTACTCACGGATGATTCTTTATATTTTTAGTTATAGATATACATTTTTTCGCATCATTCATCTATAAGTAATTTTTATTGAAGAATATTAAAGCACATAAAATAGGTTATTCCTTCTCAATCAATTTTTTTAATACATTAAAATCATATTTCTACCAATATATTCCAAGAAATATTTTCTCTAGACTTGAAACAAGCACACCCTAAGAGAAAAATAGAGATGAATGAAAGTGATATATAGAAAATGAGAAGGAGATGATCCAAGATAAAGAATAATTATAATTTGTAAATATTAAATGTTGCCACCTATAATTTTTTTTTTATTCTGCAAAACAATTTTCTTACTAAAATGTAAAGTCAGTCTATTATTGATATATTTTTTTCAAACAACATTCTTTTATTAAAATATTGTAAAATTCACATTGGACCATTTTTGAGAAATTGTATAAGTGTCCCAATAAAAGAAATTGCATTATTGTTTTTATTTTTATTTTTCATTGTTTTTTATTTTTAATAATTTAATTTAATAATAATAATTCGAACCCAGCAAGCACTAGTGTGATTGTAACCGCTGTTACAATTGTGTGTACTCTCTATTCTGTTATTCTCTTCTCTCTCACTCTCACCTTCCTTCGCTGTTCCTTCAGATCTCTTCTCCGATTCTAGGTATCTTCGTTTATCCGATCTACTTTTTCCGTTTTCGTTATTTTCCCCCCGATTTTACTTTTCTATTCATTTTTATTACGAATTTTTGTTTCTCCGATTTAGGTTTTCGTATTAGGATACTTCAATACGTTAGTTTTATTCATTTTTTGAATTACGATCGATTTGAATCGGTTTTCGTATTGATTTGGATCCGATCTATTATTGATTTGTTTGAATCTATTCATTCGATGTTAATTTTTGTTCGAGATGAAAAGCAAGCATGGGCACACACAGTTGCCATAGTCTAGTCAACTGTAAATTCTGCATTCGGTTAACTACCGATTTGCTTGGTTTAATTGTTTCGTGTTGATAAGTGTTATGGATAGCGAAAAACGATTAATTTTTGACTCATATGAACTAGCTACGATTAAAGAATAACTAAACCATCAATTTAGTCTTTAAATAAATCACTCTGTCTTCAATTTAGTCGCTCGCTAAACTATATAAATGTAATAAGTAGTCCTTCACGAATTTACTCCGTCAATTTAGACCCTGTCAAACCCACTTGGGTTGGTTTAGTAGTATTGGCTTGGGATCTGGGAGTGTGCTCTTCTTAAGGTCTCAGGTTCGATTCTCTCTGGTGCCAATTTAGGTGAGCTACTTTAACTTCTTCAAAAAAAAAATAGACCTGGCTATTAAATTATTAAGATTTTAGGGACTAAATTGACGGATTTTCATAAAGTTTAGTGATTTAATTGATGGATTTCATATGCTTTAGGTATTTATGATTATATTTATATTGTTTATGGACTAAATTGGAGAGAGAGTGATAGTTTAGGAGGAAATTGATGGTTTATTTGAGCATATTCTGTATGTTATGCTTTGAGAAATTCAGTTTTAATTTGAATAAAATTTTGCGGTCTGTCTTTTTCCTGGTTAGTTTCGTACCATAGTCATATGATTGTATTTTTGCTTTATTTTTTTGATTGATTTATGATATATTGCTGTTATATTGTGGCCATTTTTGTATATTGCTTGTTTCTATCAACTTGCTGGCCAATTGGTTGGTCTTTAGATCTGGAATCTGAATAATTTATTTATTAATAAAATAATTGCTTCTTCAATAGACTCATTATCTTGCCTCGCTTTTTTATTTTTCTTCATTTTTTTTAAACTTTTAAGTGGAATATTAAGTGCTGGTTTTTTTTGCTATTAGGTATAGCATGGCGATGGAAGTTACTCAGGCACTTTTGAATGCTCAATCCATTGATGGGACTGTACGTAAGCAGGCTGAAGAAAGTTTGCGGCAATTTCAGGAGCAAAACCTTCCAGGTTTCTTGGTCTCTCTTTCTGGAGAATTAGCAAGTGAAGATAAACCAGTTGATAGCCGAAAGTTGGCTGGTTTGATACTTAAAAACGCATTGGATGCCAAGGATGAAAACAGAAAGCGAGAATTGGTCCAGAGATGGTTGTCATTGGACTCTGCAGCAAAGGCCCAGGTTAAGGCATGCTTGCTGCAAACACTCTCTTCTCTTGTACTTGAGGCTCGGTCTACAGCAACTCAAGTTGTTGCCAAAATTGCTGGAATTGAGCTTCCTCAGAAACAGTGGCCTGAGCTGATAGGATCACTTTTATCAAATATTCATCAAGTTCCTTCTCATGTCAAGCAAGCAACTTTGGAGACTCTGGGATATTTGTGTGAAGAGGTCTCTCATGAGGTTGTTGATCAAGACCAAGTAAATAAAATTCTTACTGCTGTAGTTCAAGGTATGAATTCATCCGAAAAGAACAATGACGTAAGACTTGCTGCTACTAGGGCATTATATAATGCTCTTGGATTTGCACAGGCTAATTTTAGCAATGATATGGAGCGTGAATATATCATGAGAGTTGTTTGTGAGACAACTATGTCTCCTGAAGTGAAAATACGACAAGCAGCTTTTGAATGTTTGGTCTCAATTGCTGCCATGTATTATGTAAAGCTGGCTCCTTACATCCAGGATATATATAACATCACAGCAAAGGCTGTTAGAGGTGACGAGGAGGCTGTTGCTCTCCAAGCCATTGAATTCTGGAGTACAATTTGTGATGAGGAGACTGATATCTTGGAAGAATATGTGGGTGATACCACCGGGGACTCTGATATACCTTGTTTTTATTTCATTAAGCAAGCCCTTCCTGCACTCATCCCTCTGCTGTTGGAAACATTACTTAAACAAGAAGAGGATCAAGATCTGGACGAAGGTGCATGGAATATTGCAATGGCAGGTGGTACATGCCTTGGTTTAGTTGCTTGTACTACTGGAGATGATATTGTGCCACTAGTAATGCCCTTCATTGAGGAGAACATTACAAAACCAGATTGGAGACAGAGGGAAGCAGCCACTTATGCATTTGGCTCTATCTTGGAGGGGCCTTCCCCAGACAAATTAGTACCTCTCGTTAATCACGCTCTTCCGTTTATGCTCAGTGCTCTAGTGAAGGATCCAAGTAACCATGTTAAAGACACCACTGCTTGGACTTTGGGACGAATGTTTGAATTTCTTCACAGTTCAATTGTTGGCACACCTATTATTAATGAGGGAAATGCCCAACAAATTATTTCAGTTCTCCTTCAGAGCATGAAGGATGTACCTAATGTTGCTGAGAAAGCCTGTGGAGCCCTGTATTTTCTTGCCCAGGGTTACGAGGATGTGGGGCTAACATCTCCTATAACTCCCTTTTTCCAGGAAATTGTTCAAGCCCTTCTCACTGTTACCCACAGAGAGGATGCTACAGAATCACGATTAAGAACGGCAGCATATGAAACATTGAATGAAGTAGTAAGATGTTCAACAGATGAAACAGCTCCTTTGGTGTCACAACTAGTTACTGTCATCATGACGGAGCTGCACAATTGTCTTGAAGCACAAAATCTCTCTTCTGATGAAAGAGAAAAACAGAGTGAACTTATAGGCCTTCTTTGTGGGTGCTTGCAAGTAATTATTCAGAAGCTAGGGTCTGCAGAACCTACCAAATATGCTGTTTTGCAGTATGCTGATCAGATAATGGGACTATTCATCAGGGTCTTTGCTTGCAGAAATGCCACTGCCCATGAGGAAGCCATGCTAGCTATTGGAGCCCTTGCCTATGCAATAGGCCCTGATTTTGGTAAATACCTGCCTGAATTTTACCAGTTTCTGGAGGCTGACCTTCAGAATTTTGAGGAGTACCAAGTTTGTGCTGTAACTGTTGGTGTAGTAGGCGACATATGCAGGGCATTGGAGGATAAAATACTGCCTTACTGTGATGGGATTATGACACAACTTCTCAAAAATTTGTCAAGTGATAATTTACACCGTTCTGTGAAGCCCCCGCTATTTTCATGCATTGGTGATATAGCACTTGCTATAGGAGACAACTTTAATAAGTACTTAATGTATGCAATGAACACACTACAAATTGCTGCAGAGATGTACGCACACACATCGGGCTTTGACTTGGAAATGACAGAGTACATTAACTCTTTGAGAAATGGGATATTAGAGGCGTATTCTGGGATCTTCCAAGGGTTTAAGAATTCATCAAAAACACAGCTTTTGATTCCTTATGCTACCCACATTCTCCAGTTCTTGGATAGCATATACATGGAAAAAGACATGTGAGAAAGGACAAAAGTTATTTTTTCAATTTATTTTTTCTTTTGTTATATATTAATTATTTTATGGACTTCATTGACTTTTCTTACTGCAGGGATGACGTGGTTATGAAAACAGCTATTGGAGTCCTTGGCGATCTAGCTGATACACTTGGAAGCAATGCCAGTTCTTTAATTCAACAGTCTTTGTCAAGCAGAGATTTTTTAAATGAATGTTTAACCTCAGACGATCATATGATTAAAGAATCTGCTGAATGGGCCAAGTTGGCTATCAGTCGCGCTATATCTGTCTGAGGTTCATCTCAGTTATAATATCCTGTCATAAACTACTTGCATGCATTTGGGTGTGTTGAGGTGGGTCGTGGGATTGCATGTGTCAAATTGTCTCCATGGTCAGACAACAGAATGTATCTTTTTGAAGGTCTTCAGGTTGTCACTAACACTTGCATGCATCATCTCCAATGCATCACTGACTTTTGCATGAGCACCATTAAGTCCAGTACTTTCAAGAGGAAGGAGTTAGCAGCGAGATTACAAATGTGGGTTTTGATCTTCATGAGGAGTGTAAGTTGAATTGCTGAGCTGCTGAGAAGAGGTAACTGATACATGACTGAGAAACTACTCGACTCTTGGTCAAGGTTAGACATCGAGTTTGAAGTAAAGTAAAACCTTTTCTATCCTAAAAATGGTTTTTTCCTTTCTGCTTGGTCTGGTTGTGGGTTATGGGAATAGATGAACTCCCAGGGTTGAACTGGTTTTCATCGACGACACCACACAAGTACTTCGTTTCTAGATAGATACTCTCATTTTCTGACTTTTAACCCCTGCATCTTCTTGAGTCATTTTTTTTCTTCCATCACCTCACTGTGTATTCCTAATCTGTTTATCATCCATATTACTTTTTCTACACATAACTGCTTTTCTATTCTCGGAGTCATTTGTGCTTGTTGACCCAGGATGGGAAACAGTTGCTTCCTACTTGCATTATGCATTTCTGTTTTGATGTCCGTCGGCGTCTTAGGTCAAAATCATACTGCATTCATGATATCATCAAACCTTTTTTATTTCTTTGTTTTGAATTGGTATGCAAAATCATATATTGGCTATTCCTGTGGATTGGTACAAAAGCTGGTCTTATATTGTGGTGATATCAAAAGAACCAACTGAATGTGGTGGGTTGCTGTTTCTCTTGTTGGAACACATCTGTCTGGGTTTAGCTTTACTTGATATCTTTCCCTTGTGTTGTGTCTATATAAGAATTTGTGAATTTTGTTTTGCTCGGGCATTTTGTTATGTGTCTTGTATACCTTATTATGGTTTGGTGATATAATTTTTTTTGATACTGAGATAAGATAAAATTGTATAATTGTTTTTATTACTTTCATTGCCTTTTTTCATTTTGATACTTTGATGTTTCCCGCTTTGTCGTATTTAAATTGATTTGCATATACTTGAATATTATGTACTGGAATGTTACAAAAACCAGATAATATACCATTACAACTTGAAACAAAATTCGTTAGTAGTTATGCTTATCGTTCTGTTTAATTAAAGAGCACCATTTATGCATATACTATTCCAAAAAAATTATATTCTTTTTATTTGAATTGATTTACTAATATTTAGTGCGTTTAGGTCTATTCGAACACTCTTGATGATTTCAACTGTAACTAAGTTTGATATTGACAATTAATTATGAAATCCTGAGATGTTTGGTAGGTTAGTCAATATTCTAATTAGCATCTACCAACTGTGTTTGGGTTTAGCAGAAGCTAATTTTCCACAACACAGTGAATAATGGATCAAGTTTGTCGTCTATATCAGAATCATTCGATTTTTTTTATTCAGCTGTATTATGTGTTACTCTTACAGATTTGTTAGGATGCAAAACCAAAATCACATGTCAATTGTTTAGAATCACATGTCGCTTTTGTGAAGTATTCTTTGGAAGTATTTTTTAATATTTTCCTTATTCTTTTAGTGAAAAATGCACACTCAAAACCCAAAGACAAACATCGCAATCAACTCTTTATGCCTGCTGTTTCATGCCATGCTTTAGATTAAACCTCTAAAATGTTCGATAGTTAATATACCAAGTGCTTATAATATGAATAGTTGCATTTTTGTCCCATGAGAGCCCTGAAAATCCATGTTCTTGATATATGCAAGGTAATGGTCTTACTCTAATCATCTAAAGTGGAATCACTAGTTCAAAGAAGAAAATGATGAGTTAGGTTTTTTCCATGTTCTATATAATTTGAGTTTTAATGGAATGGAGAACAAAAGGATCAAATGTGTGTAACTTTCTTACTTTCAAATTTGTTCAAAGAAAGTGCCGATAACCTTTTTTGATCTGACTGCCACCAATACTCATAAAGCAGTGGTTCGGATGTGAATGAAATTTTTGCCATTGTTATTTTTATCTCTCTTTTAATTTATTTATTTTATAATAACTTTCAATAAATCTTCCATGTGAAATTACTTATTATAGAATTTATAGTCTTTGACTATATATTATATGACATAGTACCCTCACCGGAAGGAACACAACACAAATGTGCATACATATATAAATTTGTAAAACCATAGGAAACTGTAGAAAGGAAATCATGTAAGCTTCCAACATGAACAGAAACTCCACTTTTAGCATCAATTTAGTGACTTAATGCCTTCATCTATTCTAGACTTTTCAGTTACAGCATTGAGAAAATAGTGTCTTGCACACACATATATAGTATTGATAAGTTTGCACCATTTTCAGTTTAATTCCAACTAAGAACCGTGCATATGCTGGCACTTGATGATCAAAGTTTTGTGATGGAATAGGAAGTCAAACCTCTTTAAAATAATTGTTATACCAATTTAGAAATTGAATCTTAGTCCTGAGTGCATGTGCAACATTATTTATCTGTTTTATTTTGGTTTTTGCATATTCAAACAATGAATACTTTACTCCATTTGTTGGCATGAGCAATAATAAGCCACACAAAGCAAGGAGTCCCCTTTTCCTCAGTGATAAGTATAAGGACTTATGAAAATCGCACAATTGGGTATAGATAAATATAGGTAGGTCTCCCACCATGGGTAAGTGATGTGGACCATTGGATAAGAGATGTTATAATACACTCTCTGTACCTTAAATATTTCTTTTCTCTCTCACTTCCCTATCATCTCTGTCACTACTCTTTTGTTCCAATGTTCATTCTCTACACCAGTTTTTTTTTTTACCTCACCTGCAAATTAAAACTTTAATCTCTTAAATACAACACATTATTCTAATATCATAAACACAAATATTACATTAACATTAATTTCTTTATTTTTAAATCTGCAAAATTTAAGGAAGATTGGATTATTTATTGGATGCCAAACAGTGAAAAGAACCACATCAAGCCTTCATCCTTCCAACTATCACTCTTTCATCTTCTCAGGAAAAGTATTGGATCTACTTTTCATTCATTAATAATAATGAAAAATTTAAAATAGTCATTCTCTTCTCCATTTTAATGTCTCTACTCTCTGTTGAAACTTTCTCCATCTACATCAAATTTTGGTGTTTTAAAGATCTTTTTTTATCTATAAACTCTAAAGGCTTATTATTTATTAATTAACATACAAGATTGTTAAAATCTAAAACAAAAATGTGTGTTGTAATTTTTTTCCCTCAAAAGCTCTGCAAAAATTAAAATTGATTACTTTCTATTTTGTAGATTTACTTTTAATTTAAAGGTAACCTGCTATTTCATTTTCAGTGTTGCTTGACAAAAAGTGTTACAAATTAAGATATGGAAAATGTTCAGAGAGTCCGAAAGAATTGATTCTATATAATATATCTTTAAGCTCAATTCAAATCCAAGAATAATTCATAATAGCAAGTGAGTGAAAAGTTAAAACTGGTCCAAAGGAGACCTGATGTTGTGCTGTGAAATTTTAATAACAATAATTAAAAAAAAAATTGGAATAGAAGTGATCATAATCTGAGAGGAGATGAATGTTTGGTTGTGAAGTGTTGAACTGTTGATTATTATGAGGAAGTTAGATATGGTGGTGGTGTACAGTAGAGACACAACAAAAAAAGAGAGAAAGATAATATTGTGATTTTTTTAGAGTGATGGACTGTAGAGAGACAGTTTGGAGTATTGTGATATGGTGTGAGTGGTGTAGCATAATATGGTATAGCATAAATGAATCTATGGTTAAAAAGTCATTTCCCATCATAGGAGACCTACCATGCTTTCCCATGCTAGTCTTGGCCTACACTTAAAGATACACACTTTTACCAACAAAAAAAATGAAAATACAAGCAAAAATCTTATAACTTTGGTCGAGCCAAACACAACAATATTTAGATTACCGGCTTGTAACATGAGATTTTCTCACCACTTACAAACACATTTTTAGGTCAATATATATCTTATAAGATTTTTCAACACAATTCTCTCACACTCAGGACTAAATATTTGGAACATGGCCTGAGTAGTCTAATGAATCTTACATAAACTTTGATACTATTTTAAAATTTGAATTAGACCTAATTCAATCTTTACAAAATCGACTTTTAAATTGAATCAGGTAGTATTTCATTCAATGCGAGATTTCTTAACAAAAACCATGTGGTTGGAAAAATCTTCATCATATGGAAAAAGAAATACTACCTAACACTATGGAAACTTTTTGTTGGAAAAATATCTATAGTACTTGTAGGATCATGGTAGTACATATGTTTGTGGAAAAATGTTAGACCTTATTAGCTTTTTCTTCACTACTGCCAAAATATCATTAATTATCATAAACAGATATAATTAAATTTATATTATGGTCTCCTAAAGGATGATTAAGTTAATAATTACCGTTTTAATTTAGGATTAAACTTGTAGTGATGTTTCCTTCTTCTTTTTGGTAGTGCACCCACTAATGGTATTCCACATTCAAATCTCTTCTTCTGTAGCCCACTCTCCATACCTGTCTCCATCCATTGACTAAAAAAATGTGATGAAAGCCAAAATATGAGGATCAAAAGCATCATTTCATTTTTAAGTGGTGAATGGTACCACGGAAAATTTTCAAATCTACTAGAAGAATTTAGTAGTTTTCACCACTATATGAATTCATGTGATGTGGTTGATTTTCCATATTGAAGCTAATTGAAATTGACCTTAATTAGAATATAAA
The DNA here is from genome assembly GCA_954870985.1 of Trifolium fragiferum. Taxonomy (NCBI): domain Eukaryota; kingdom Viridiplantae; phylum Streptophyta; class Magnoliopsida; order Fabales; family Fabaceae; genus Trifolium; species Trifolium fragiferum. The sequence continues at coordinate 52,740,695 of OX940794.1, forward strand.
CCATATACTATATAATATTAACATGGTATTGAAAAATTGACAAGCACTAAGCACATAATAATATAAGATAAAATATATGGCAATGTTTCAACTTACTTAGAAAGTAGAAAACTAAAGTTGACTTATGAAAAGGTGGACACAATTACACAACACAAGATGTAATGGCTACCTAATTTTAAGCCATGCAAGGGAAATGTTTAGTAATGTGCACATGCAAATTAACAATTGAATAATTTGTCTTTTCTTAATACAATTATTATATAGTCTTAGTCCATATATACATTTATAGAATAGTATAGTTGACTTACCAAAGTGTTGAGACAAGTTATTGCATTTCATCATAGCTCTGTTGTTATTGGGTGGGGTGCACCATGACAAGGGCACTCTCTCTCAATTAGCCAAGTTTAAAAGGGGGGTCTCCTACCTTCATTTCCTTACCAAGGCATTTATATGTCATTTTAGCTTCTCATAAAAAGAGGAACAATAATAATAATAATAATACACATATCCTTGCATATACAATATTGCCATGGAACACAAAATCAAGACTTTCCTTTTAGTTGTCCTCTTGGTCTCAATTCCTTTTCCTTTATCTTCAGGTAAGCCCCAAGTTCTTAATTTATATAAGTGGATTAAGTTTTGAATTAATTATTTTTTTTGTACAACGGTAGAGACAATGAGATTTGAACCTAAAACTTTATCTTCGTGTATTATATATATCCAAACTCTTGACCACCATATCAATTTTAATTATTTAATTTCGTATTAATTCTACTCATATAACATGATTTTTTTTTCTTTTAGGATTAGCTGAAGGATTCAGAGAAAATATGCATCCTACTGACCACTTTGTTTATAAGGTAACTTACTATCTTTTTTATTTTTTTAAATGGTAAATAATGCACCTTGCAAACCAAAATACTTGAGAGATGAATATAGATGGAGCTACATTGATCAATTATTAATGTTTGCTTGGATTAACTAAAAATCATAAACTTTGTGGACTTTTTAAATTTAGTATATTTGATGTTTAGATTTTTTTTTAACTAATAAGTACTTTGGTTTTGAATGAAGGATGGTACAAAGATGAACTCGAGGAAGCTATTGTCCCATGCTTTTGTGTTGGATTATGATGAAGCAGGACCCAACCCAAAGCATTCAAAGAAACCTGGCAAGGGCCCTTAAGCACCTTAATTAACAACTAACTAATCATATTCATATTATCATATCATATAATAAGAACTATATACTATATTATTATTATGTCTTTCCCTCAAAAATGTTTTGTTCATGTATGAGGAGACATGATATGATTATTATATAGCTAGTTTCTTCACCGGAGCCACTACTTGTATGTTGTAATTTATGAGGTATTAATTAAATAAATAAACTATGATCAATATTTTAAAGTAATGGTCGATTTTTTCTATATATACACCGAAACAATGTTGTTATATGTATGTAAGGAACGTTAATTATATATTTGCAAGAAATCGAGAATAAAGTCTTAACATTGAGAAATTGTAAGGATCAGATTCAAATTGAAAATGACCATTGCATGTAAGGAAAACAATATGTTAGGGAAAGGAAATGTTGTGCATCAATGAATTATTGATTAACTAGAATATGAAAGTATCACAAGATCTTAGGTTGAATGTCTCACTTGAGTATATCAACATTTTTAGGAAGAGTGCCGCTCATTTGAGTTTCACAAGACTTAATAAATTAATTTCTGCAATTATGTTAAGAGAATATTTAACTTATATCAAAAATAAAATAAAATATGATACATTTAAACAACTTGATCAACTAATTAACCGACTAATAATACAATTTGAATCGTGATTGGACTACTAATACTAACTAGGTATGAGCCCAAGCACTTAGTCCAACATATTGGATTGTATTCACAACACTCCCCTCCAATCCAGTATCTCTACTCATACAGTATTCTTCTCAATTTTGAATCGATCAACCTTCAATGCCTTGATAAAAATATATAGGGTTAATAGGCTTATATCCCTGCAATGTTAGCGAGTTTTACGTTACCCCCTATAATTTTTTTTTTGATATTACCCTCCTGCAATGTGTTTTTATTTTTTTTTATAGTTCATTGCACCCACTGTAATGTTGTGTTTTACCCCCTGTGAAATGAAATGAACTGTGAAGAAAAAAAAAAAACACATTGCAAGGGGTAATATCAAAAAATAATTATAGGGGGTAACGCAAAACTCGCCAACATTGCAAGGAGTATAAGCATATTAACCCAAATATATATCAACAACTTGCAGATCAGTTTTGCAGTACTTTAAAGCCAGCTTCTTTTTGCTAACTTGATCTCTAAAAATAAAACAAATAAAATCTGGCCTCTATATACTTGCTTCTCCCATGAGGAATATGGAATTTTCATAGGTAGATTTATGGCAGATTTTATCCACATTCAATTGGATTGGCTTCTTCTTACAAGAAATTTGTGTTTTTCCTACGGAATTTCATGCGAATTTGGATAAAAATAAAATGCACGACTAGCTACATATTTTGCTGCACAACTTGATAGTGCCACTATGCTTTGTTTCTTTGCTGACCATGAGATTGGTGAACTTATGAACCTAAACAACCAATCGGTTGATGTGATCTTTCTTAGGATTATGTTGTGGTATAAACTTGTATCCCAAGTTAACTGGTTTTAGGCTCACCATAGGCGCATGAGCCAGTTGACAAGTTTCGGGCGCGAGTTAGGCGCAAGCTTGGTTGTAACCTTGTAATTTAAATCGAAAACTATAAGAGACTTTGTACTATTCATGTAAAATTACATATAATATTTAAGGGTAGAAAATTTAAAATATTATTAAAATCTGCATAATTTTTTATTTGATGTTATTAGTTTTGGTTCATATTTTTATGTGAAGTTTTTTTTAAAAATAAATAATTATGTAAAATTACATGAAGGATAGAAGGTTTGAAATATTATTAAAATTGATGAAGACAAGTTAGGTATCTTGGTAGTAATTACTTTTAATTTATGCTTATTATTTTTATTTGATTTTTTTATGTACAAAATAACTTATTTGATGTTATTATATTTTATTCCTATTTTATGTGTAGATTTTTTTTTAATAAAAAATTATGTAAAATTACATTTATAAGTAGAAAATATAAATATTATTAAAATTTATTAAGAATAAATTAGGTAAATTGATAGTAATTATTTTCAATATATTGTTTTTTTGACGGAATTTTTAAAATATTGTTAATAGTTATAAAAGATGATTCATAACGATATATTGAATTTAAAATAAAAATATGTTTTTTTTTTTACAAATAAAAATAAAAATATGTTATTCGCGTGTAATTGGGAAACTAGTTGACAATTATATAGGACTTTGTAGTTTGTAACAATATTTTTGAATTTTTCATCATTTTATTTTATTTTTTGATGGAATTTATCATTTTATTTTTAGGAATATACAATTATGACCCTGGATTTTTAAATATTTTGATAATTAAGTTAGACATTTTTTTTTTTTTTGACAAAATAATTAAGTTAAATTTGAGTCTTGTAAAATCTACTTATGGGACTTATGGGGCTTGCTTTCTTGGCAAGCTTCCTTTATTTAAAAAAAAAATAATTATAGTTACTATTTATATTCACTATCATTATTGTTAGTTTTTTTAGCTCAAACGAATCGCTTGTGATCGTAACCGCTGTTACAAGTATACTTTCTATTCTCTTCTCACTCACTGCTCCCTTCGCTGATCACTTCTCCGATTCTAGGTATCTTCGTCAATCCAATCTACTTTTTCCGTTTTCCTTCTTTCCCCTCCGATTTCACTTTTCTGTTACTTTTATTATGATTATGATTTTTCGTTTCTGTAGTCTCGGTTTTCGTACTAGGGTTATTCGATACGTTAGTTTTATTCTTTGTTTGGATTATGATCGATTCGAATTGGTTTTTGTATTGATTATGTTTGAATTATCATCGGTCTGTTTGATGTATTCATTCAATTTGATGTTAATAAGTGTTATGGATTGGGAAAAACTCAATTAATCTTTGACATATATGCTATTATTTTGAGTATTTGATGTTTGAGTCAATATGATTTAGCATTCATTCATGAGTCTAAGTTCCCGCCATTATGTTTGAAACCTACACCTTATGAATTTGTTTTTATATTGTTGTATTTTCAGATTTTGTTCGTAATGGAAGTGCCCAAGTTGAGTAAATTGGCCTTGGACATCTTGGATTCTCCGAGTTTTTTGATTGATGAGATTATTGGGTTTTATTTCACCTATTTGACCTCGATAACAGATTCAGATGATGTCTTGTTCATTGACCCGTCAGTTTCAGATTTGCTTGCTAATGTTGACGACGTTGATGTTGTCAAAGCCATTGTCGAGCCCTTAGAATTCGGGACCAAGAATTTGATATTTTTCTCCGTCAATGACTCCGAACATTGGAGTTTGCTGGTTTACGACAGAAAGTTAAATATGTTTCTGCATCATGATAGCAGGGAAGGTTCCAACGATATGCAAGCCAGGAAGTTGTTCGAGACATTGAAAGATTGTGTTGTTCGGTCTGCCAATGGGAAAGAAAACATAACAACTAAGAAGAAGAAGAACAACAACAGGTCCAGTAAACCTTCTGTTACTAGTAGCAAGTTATCGGCGCCTTCTGTCAGCACTCCTCCAAGCTTCGAGGAATGCACAACACCTCAACAGACGAATGGCTATGACTGTGGACTCTTTGTCTTGGCCATTGCAAGAGCAATATGTGAGTGGCACTGCAGTAAGAAGAAACCAAATGCCAAGTACTGGTTTAAAGAAAAACAAGTCAACCCTTCTATTGTCGAGAGTTCAATGCGATCCGACCTCCTGAAATTAGCCACTGCTAATGGAATTAAGGCTTTAAACTAACGCATCAACCAAAACAGGAATAGTGAGGTCAACCTAATATGGGATGTGATCATAACGCGAAAGCATTAATTAACTTCAACCACCCTCGTCATCAAATGGTTCAGGTTCTTGGTGATGATTTTAGGAATGTGTCTTTCTCCGTTTAGTTTTGGCTTCGGCCCCCTTGTTATTCGAATTAGCATATTGTAAATAAATAGTCAAAATATTGAAAAGAAAATATCATGATACTTTCTAAACCAAGTAGATTCTAAGATGTGTGACATGTACACTTAATATTATACAGGCACAAGTTAAAAATTATGTGTCTGGTTATGTACATTGACTAGTATCATATGTTATTGAATCTATAAAGAAAGCTGTGATGTAAACCAGATTCCAACAGACACAATTCCAACTGTGGCAAGGGCTTGGACTAGCTCAAATATCACATTTTGTTTCTGTAATGGCAGATTCTTCCAATCTGTCTTCCTGCAAGCACTCAATATAAGGCACATGGTGATTAATATTAAAATCAAATAATGTTATTAACAAAATATATGGTTTCTATACAACAAGCATAGCACTTCTGTGCAGCATGTTCATACCTAATATAGGATTTTAGATTATTGAAGTTTTTCGGTTGTCGTATGGTAACAATTTAGACCACATTGATGATCTATTGATATGACAATCCATACAAAACTTTTACTTGAATATAGAAAGAACCTCTATGACCAGATTTTGAGTTTTATCAAATGATAGTCCCATTTTGTTTTCTTTTCACGAATGCATTGTGGTATGGTAGCCAATAATAGAACCTAATCATTGAAGTCCAAAATCAAATATACATGGCAAAATACATACCCTAGATCGGCAATTATAATGCTGACATTATCTTGTGTACGTTGGTCCTGCAGAGTGTATCGTAATGAATTAGTGAAAATATAGTATTAATATTTTAAGTTCTTGATATTAATTGCTATAATTTATTCAAACTTACCAAAACGACTTGTGCAAGGGATTCACAAGCTAGCTGAAATATGAGCAAGCAGAATATCATTGCTGCTACTTCGATGGTTTATCGATATGAATTAAATTGCCTTAAATATAAAGTCTTAGGTATACCTGTGTGTTTCCATGTTTTCGCAGTTGATCCCTTACAAAAGTAACTGCATCTAAGCTGCAAAGGTAGTAAGATTGTGAAGGTAAACTCTCTGCAGTGTAACAAAGAAAATGGGTAGAAAAAATGATTTTGAGGATCATGCAATAGACCTGCTCATGTAATCCCATAAGCCATCGGATGCTAACACTAAAAATTCTGCATCTGAGCCGAGAGTTACTTGATAAATATCAGGGCGTGCGACAACCAGGTCATCTTTGAACTGTATACTGGTTGAAAGAAATCATTAAATTAAAACTAAGAGTTTCTTAAATTAGTTAAAGGTCAATTTTAATGCAACACAACACACAATTAAGAGAGAAAGCAAGGAACAATTGTTAAGACATACATAAGATTACCTACCGAGAAATGTATTTTTCTGTCCATCTTCCTTCCTGAACACCTTTTCGTAGCATCCTTTAAACATGCAAAAGGTAGATAACCCTTAAGAAACACTTTGACAGTCATAGAATAAATTCCTTTATACTAGAAGAAATGATGTAGAGATTAAGGACTGTACTCATTCTTCTTCGTTTTGAATCGAATGTCCCCAAATGCACGAGATACAGCAATATCTCCACAAATCCTACCGTTGACAATCTAGAGACAAGGCAATACACGTCTGAGTAATCATCAGCCATATGAAATGTGATTTTATTATAATTATAATGAAAATATATTTCATGTTGTAGTGTCTCCAACAACCGTACCATAACACACGATAAAACTTGGAAATGGAAAATGGCTATATGCTCCATAAAGCATCATGTTAATTGGTTCACATCCTAAGTTTTCACAACTCGGTTTTGAAATCAGAATTTTAATTTAATTATATAGAAATAGGACCACAGAAGTTAGTCAAACTCAAAGAGGATGTAAAAAAAAGGAACAAGGAAAACACACCCATCCACCTGCTTCTCTGATTCTTTTGATTTCTTGAAGAGAAGCCGTGTTGCTCCCATAGGGACGGTGAGGACTAGTCAGCAATTCTGGTTTTCCAGATCTGCATAAAACCTACAAAAATGAATAAAACTGCTTAAATAGAAGTTGTGATTATGATGACATTCAATTCAATCCCCTAGATATCCTAATTGAATGATAAATATCAGAATATTCCGTGATTGATTTTTTCTTAATAATTCATTTAAACAGAAAAGCATATAAAGAGTAGCCCTAGTCAGATGTATAATCTATGAAGCCTAGATAGTAGATACTTCAAAAATGGAAAGATATTGATTTCCGGCACATAACCAAATATCGATACACGTCCAATACTTCCAAGAACGTATCTAAGTAGTATCCAATAATATTTTTAATTCTCTTCAAAAATATTTTCATAGATACTTTTCAAATACGTCCTAATCACTTCTTATCAACTACAGACACAAATGTCATTTAGATACGACACATTTTGGTACGTTACTAACTCAGGACACAAAATTGTACGCTTTTGTGACACATTTGTAGTAGAAAGAAGGATACATTCTAATATAGATGGGGAAATGATATGTAATGTAACTATGCCTATTTGTTATAATCACAAGTATTTTTAATCTTTTTTGTAAATTGTGATTATTACATGATGACTACTGGTAATATTTATGCATTGATGAACAATTAACAATGTGAATGTGAACATCTCTTTATAAGCATTGTGCACTTTTTGTGTTATACACACATACACATTCTTGTTAACGTACCTTGTACACGTCATATCTTGATTTTTAAAACTTCACATATCGATTTTATATTGTATCCATACTGTACTATATGTTTGGATTCTTACTGTATGATGTGAGATGCGCAATAAGGATGGATAATAATACATACCACAGATGAGTCGCCAATATGTGAAATTAGCAGCTTATTATCTCCTAGGAATATGGCAGTGGCGGTAGCACCCGATTCATCCTCCTCCTCCCCTTTCATTTCAAGCCTTTAAAAACAAAATACTGTCTAAAGTCTAAACCTTCAATGTAATCATACCAAATCTAGAATCATTAAGAAACTATTGAATTAGCCACATTTTATGGAGACAGTATGGATTAACTGGCTTACCATTTTAACAACTTCATGTCAGCCTTAGCAAATGCCTGTTTTAATGCGTCTTCAACAGCTTTGAAATCTTTCCCGAGCAATAGAAATCCATCTTGTAAAGATTCAAGACACTCCTTGTATAACTCTTCCCTGTAGTTGGCGCAGAAAATTAACAATTTTGATTATGCATAGTGTGCATTTGGTCCTATGGTAGAGAATATCAAATTTGATGTAGAGAAATCAGCTTTACATCAGACTGGCTATCATGATAAAAAGCATCAGAAGATCACTTAACTTCAAACTCAATTAAACTCGACTATAATCAAATCAAATTTACCAAATCAATTCAAAGTTATTTCTTTTTTTGTATTAACTATCTGGTTCTTAGGGGAAGGAGCCTCGGTAATCCATATTTCAACAGCGAAGTAAGTAAAGTCTTACCAAAAACTGTCCCCACCAAGAATCAAACTCAGGCTCTCCCGAACAATCCGTCCTAGGGAAACCTCATTAACCACTAAAGCTCTCAACCCCTATGAAGCACGGACACAACATTGACACGGACACCAACACATTGACACTGATAATAATTTGGGAAGAGGACACAATTCAATTAATTATAAGTGTTGATGTCCGACACCGAGACACGTCTAATCCGAGAAGTGTCTGTGCTTCACAAATCAACTAAATAATTAATTAAGCTAGCATATTCAATTTAGAATCAACAGAAATTAAGCTAGAATCATACATGATTAATTAAGCTAAGTATTGCAAAGACCTGAGAAACTGGACAGAAGCAAAGCCACCGTGACCATCAAAAACAGCAGCAAAAGAAAAACCTTGAAGACTATCAGGTCTGAGAATAATATCATCTTCCATTTCTTCACGAGGACCCTGCAAAGAAACAGAACCCCATCTAATAGGAGGTGAGTCTGTCAATGATGAAGGTGCATCAATGGCTATGGCAGAGTAGCAACGACTTCTTCTACTGTTGGTAATGTTTCTATTTCTGTTAAAGTTGTTGGATGATTTGGAAGTAGTGGAGTAGCGTCTATGGAGTTTGGTTAAAAGGAATCTTTGTATCTGTGGAGTTGATAACGCCATCACCTTGAAGATGAAGGCGAAGGGTTCTCAGTTGAGAATCTTTAAGATACTTGAGAAGCTGAGAAAGAGAGTTAGATAAGTGATGAGTTAATACAAGCCTCTAACTCATTTTAACGGATTGGATTCTCTCTAGTCTCATATGCTGGTTAGATCAGATTCTCTTCTACTTCTATTAACCTTCAAATTTTAGTCTTATAAAATCATTAATATATTTGGTCTAAAAAATAGACTAGATACAATAATCCAATTTAGTCTTAAATAGTAAATGTATAAGTAAAATTTTTATTTTCTCTGTTAAGTGTTAACTCTCTTGTTATTACGAGAAGGAAGATAATATGGAATTTGACCCGTGAGTAAAATTTAGTAAAAAATTATTTCATTTAAGAATTAAACTGGGATTTTTCTGAATAATATGTCTTTTAGTGAAATTAATTAATTTCTTTTTTTTTTAATGAAAAATTAATTAATTACTTGAGTTCAATTATTTGATTCAATTTATTTTTTGTTAAGTAGTCTAAATGTTAGAAATTCACTTCTTGAAATGAATAAGTGAAAGATCTCGGATTCGAACTCCGACTTTACATATAAAATACAATATTCATAATAATTAAACTATACTAATTGAGCTATGCTAATGAAAAATATTTTATACTGTACTTTTTTTTACAGAATTTTATACTACACTTTAATTAGTTGAAAACATGAAATTTATATAATTGTCACCTAATTTAAATTTAGGATTAATTTGAATCTCAACTAATTGAAGTATAGGAGAGAACGTATTGAAAATGTGTGTTTTTTTTTTATGATCTTTCTTGAAAGATTTATATCAGATTAATTGATGTACTAGATGACCCACAAACTAGATCACCAAAAAAAAAAAGATAACCACACAAACTCACGTTGCAAAACAGAAATGTGGAATTTCTTGTCTACCTTTAGCTTGTGTGTCTGAAATTTAATTTAACTATGAATTGAATGGAATAAAATAGGTTATGACTTGGGAAGAAATAAAACAATATCAAGTTATTATTTAAATCGGTGTGTTTAACTTTAATACCGTACTAGTATACTCAAGAAGATTGGAGAGAAAATTAGAGAGGATCCAAATTCATGCTTTTCTACAGAATGCATGGTTGTTATTAATATCAGATAGTTTGGCCGAAACTGAAGTCAACAAGCTAGATGGCTTTTGACCTATAATAACTAAACTATAAAATAGTGATAATAATCCAAGACTTTAGTAGTAATTATCTATACTCCATAATAGTAGTGATTATGATAGTTAATATATCATTTTTCATTCCTTTTGAGAGAGAGAGAGAGGGAGATAATCAGAGGGGGTTATTAGGTGAGAAGAGAATACTAATTAAATAGTTTCTTCAATAGTACAAAAGATATTATATTTCCAAGTGCTTTTAATGACTTTGATTTCCATGCATACAAACAACAGCAGTTTATTTAGACAGACATGAAGACATCAATTGTGCCAAGTCAAGCAAATAAGCAAATTTCTTATATCTAGTACAATATCTCAGCTTCACAATTTTATCTAGACTCATGTAAAAAACTCTTACAAATAAAGGTTTTGCTAACGAGTGCTCCTGGGGGGTGCTCTTTAAACATTCTATTTAAAAAAATGATTTATTAAAAAAGTAAAACATTTCAATTCTCAATGTGTTGACTTCACACGTTTTCATAAAAATTTCACAAAAACTTACTATTTTAAATGCTTAAAGTTTGCCCTGGGGGCACTCGTTAGCATTTTCCTTCATAAAATAAGGCCCGGGTTTGAATGGATCAGACACGGCATACGCCTCTGGACGGTAAAGTCCAGCATCATTCTTTCGATTACTCAAAACATGAAGAATGGCTTTCTTCTCACCTCCATACTCATCGATGTTGCTCTCAACATAAGAATTGGCCTCAGCTGCTACCTCATTCACAAAATCATACCTATTATCTTCTGATAACAGTAACTTATATGCGTCCAATCGCGGGAGCTTTCCTTCATCCCTTATCTTCCTCACCTGCTCCTCGAGAAAAGGAACGCGCTCCATTCTGTATGGCAGAGATTCGTCCTTTTTTATCTGCAGTAAAATGAATTTTTGCTTAAACATTCAAGTTCATCACGCATGATACTTGTGAAACCTGTGCCAACTACCAATAGCATGAATCATGTTCAGTTGTTCGCCAGCATAACTATTATGCACTTGTTCAGCCAAAGACGTGAATCTAATTTAATTTGGTTTATCTTTACCACATGAAAGCAGTCATCATTTTTGCAAATCATTATGTTCATATTAACGGATACCTCGGTAGCAGCAAATACAATAACATAAAGTTTACATACATGGAAAGAATCCGCAAGAGAATGAAGCAAGGTGGTGATATCATTCAAAATCTAATACATGAAAGCTAGGGAAAACGACAGGGTACAAATGGGAATACAAAATATGTGAAAAGTACAAATGGGTGTGCATTGTGATCATTTGATATATCCTCTCTTCGCTCTTCTCCTCATTCCCTGTCCCTTACCGTGTTATCCTTTAATGACTAGAGGCTCTTCTGATACTTAATTTTTCGTAAAGAACATGCAGACAATTCAAACAGTGCTTGGTCCTTTTTGTTTTATATTTCCTATGTCCCTCCTTGCACCAACGCATCGCAAATGTCGTAAGGTGTTTACTTGGAACAACAAAAATCTATAACATACCCTCCTATGTTCCCTTGCGGCATCAAATCACAAATTCTAATCTACTTCCATAACCTGCAATCCAGTAAATCGGTCCCCTGACTTTCCAACTTTAGAATGGTTCAACTAAATGTTTAAAACTTTTCCTATCCAGAACATGAAAAAAGATGGGAAAATGTTTCGTGAGTAAATACCATTCATGGCTCATTAAGCTGCACCTAAAAACAAAACATCTTCCTATTGAGTTCAATGCCCTAATAGAACGACAAACACACTTACTCGGAAATCCTTCATAACCCTTCAAGCTAGATAAATTTTGAAATTTGTTACAATTAAGTATTTTCTTTGCACTTAGAGAATGTTTGACACCACTCTTTTCAACACATTCAAAATTCATGTTGGTCTCGCTCAAATAAGGAGTGATTAACCAAGTGGTTTGAACCGGAGTACCTGAGTTCAAACCTGGCGTACGACCAAACTCTAGATTACCAGAGCACATTTCCCCGAAGATTTAAGACCCAATTTTTTTTAAGGGGTGATCTCATTTATTTTATTTTATTTATTATTAAATGGTACATTTATGCAAACAGGTAACATGCAACAATAAATAGAAAAAACCCAAAAGCCAAGAAAAACAAAAATGGATGCGCAGAAGATACCATTGTCCTTCGCCTCCAGATTCTTCGTCCACCACCACCACCATCCACCTTACGCATTTGAATTATCATCTTATAAAACAGATGCATGAAAAAGTTCAGTAACATGTTGCCAATGAAATATTCAAGAATTTCAAAATGGTTATTCAAGTACCTTGGAGGAGTTAAAACTGAGGCTTGGAGTCCATGAATTTCCAGCTCTTAACTCTGTTTTCTGCAGGAAATTGAATTTGAAGTAACAGTTTCTAAAAAATAGTAAAGCATGATTTAGATTTATCGCAATTTGGTGCATTTGTTTGTGGAAAAGAAAGAGAGAATGATAGGAAAATGACATACATGTAAAGATGAAGAGAGAGTGAAGGAGTTGACGCGGAGAGCCATGGTTGTTGTTCACTGCACTCTGCTTCGCCTTATCTCAAAACATATAAATAAGAGAGACTTTTTAGTCCTCATTTTGATCAACTCATTTGTGTATTACTATTATTATTTAAATATTTTAATGAGTTTTCGTAATTATGATGATAATAATATTTTAAGAATTTTCTTTACAAAATTTTTGTTCTCAAAATATTTTACATCAAAATTTTTAGTCCTGATTTTTATCAATTCATTTTTAGGGATAAATATGTTTATGGTCCTTATAAATATTTCAAATTTTGTTTTTAGTCCTTTTAAAAATTTTCTTCTACTTTTAGTCCCTCAAAAGTTTTCAATTAACACTTTTAGTCTCTACTTTTAAATCAACTCATGTGTAGACTTCATATTTTTAAATAACTTTTTTTATCAATGTTTAAAATATTAAAAGAATTTCTCCCAATTTTTTTTTTAACAAAGCATAAATTAAATATAAATTTTTATGTTTTTGGTGGTTAAAAATTCATATTTAATTCAAATTTTGTTAAAAAATTCAAAAAAAATTTAGTGATCGTTTAAATATTCTAGACTTTTTTGAAAAATTTCATTAAAAAATATGAGGTCTATATATGACTTGATTTAAAAGTAGAGACCAAAAGTATTAATTAAAAATTTTAGAGAACCAAAATTTTAACAAAAGTTTTAGAGGGACTAAAAACAAAACTTGAAATATTTATAGGGACCGAGAATATATTTATCCCTCTTTTTATAATATAAACTTTATTTAAAGAGTTTTGTATTTATGTTAATAATATTATAAAAAATTTCTGCACAAAAAATTTTGTCCTCAAAATATCTGGCATTATAACTTTTAGTCTTGTTTTTTAAAAACTCAAATTTTTTAATGAAATTTTTATATTTATGTTCATAATATTATAAGAATTTTCCTCATAAAATATTTTGTTCTCAAAACATTTGGCATCACAACTTTTAACTCATTTGTATTATTTAAATTTCTTTAATGAGTTTTTATATTTATATGCATAATATTATAAGAATTTCTCCCACAAAAATTTAATTTTCTTAATAAAAAAGAAATTAATTGTAAATTTGTAAGCACCAAACTTTTTAAAAGAATTAACCTTTGGATAAGAGACTTTTTTTTTTGTTAAGTTAGTCTAGTGGCTATAAATTTTATCATTAAGGTGAATAAGTGAAATGACCGAAATTTAAACTTCGACCTCTTATATATATATATATATATATATATATATATAATGCAACATTCAGCCAACAAAACTAAACTCACGGGCAAGACCGGCCCAAGGGTAAGGCAACCCAAACAAGGGCTTTAGGCCCCTAAATATATATAACATTTGTCGAGAGAAAAAGGTCTCTCGTGAGAAAAAGGTCTCTCGTGAGTCTATGTTCATTAGTTTACAACAAATAAAGGGTCTTGGAAAGATAAAGGCCTCCGAATAATAAAAAATTATGTCTTCTACAGTATAAAATAATGTGAGACTTTGTATTTTATGACTAATGAAAAAAGTATTTGATACTTTGTATTGAAAAAATTGTATTATTTATTTTTGTTTGATATTTTCACAGTCATTGAATAAACAAAAATAAAAACTTATTTAACTTTTTTTTCCTTTCGAACATCATAAATAGTTTTTATTCTTATTGTCATTAATGAGTTGATATTGCTTAAAAAGAGGGTAGTCGGTTGATAAGGATGAAAAGTTTTGTATTTACTATATGGTTTTAATTATATTTTTTGAAAAGTGTAAATTCAATTTATATCATTAATCAAAAATTGTTAAACAATCTTTGTGACTTTTGAGGTTGTTATTCAATTTTTGTACTTACTGTTTTTTATCAACTGTCCACTCAATAATGTTTTTTTTTTGTTATCATGATAACTATATGAAATTTTCACTACTATTAACGATGACTAATTTCCGTAGAGAATATGTGAGGCATATAAGGTATATAACACCAAATTAAAAAAAAAAAAAATTGAATGTCACCAAAAGGAATTTACAATATTAAACAAATATGTTTTCCAAAAATTAGTTCAAAAAATAATGATTATTCATATATGAATTTTTCCTTTTTTATTTTGATTGGATTCAATGTATGTTTCTTTTTTCTTTTATTTTGGTGCAAATTCAATGTATGTTTCTATATAGATTTTTTTAAGATTATTTTTTACTAAATAAAAAAAGTAAAGCATTTTTGTTAAAAAAATAAAGTATTGATTAGTAGGTAAAATCTAAATGCAATAAAAAAATTAAAATTGTGTGTATATAAATGTTTCCAATTAATCCATTGCATTTTTATTTAATTAAAATAATCTTAAAAAACTTCTATATTAAAAAATACATTGAATTTGTACTAAAATAATAAAAAGTACTAAAACGAAACGTGCATTGAATCCGGTCAAAAGAACAAAGAAACATTCATACATTTAACATTCATTATTATTTTTTTTCAGAATTTTTTGAGAAAATGTTTGTTTTTTACATTCACACTAAATGGAGCAATGTACTTTAAGGTTTGAATGTACAATTTTTAAAAAAATTATTTTTACATGCGTCAAAAAATATATAAATTTACATTTGTCCTCTAAATATGTGCCCTTAATTAGCACATATTAATATTTAGGCTCATGGCTAAATTTATTTTTAAATAAAGACCTCACTAAATGGAGCAATGTACTTCAAGGTTACAATGAAGAGAAAAACCCTCATAAAAGTCTTAAAACCATAAAACATCATGTAAGATTCTATTTGCTTAAAGGAACAAATTGAAGATTGATTATCTGGACAAGTAGAAAAACTCAAAATTAGTTCAAAAAACAAATTTCAATGAGTCTCTATTATCGCACATTTAGTTAAAAAATGATGCATCAATATTACACTTATAAAAACTAGTAAGGCAAAATAACAAAACGACAATAACATTATATACTCGCACATTTAAATCATTAGACGAGGTGTTGGCTTTAATCCAATCAAATAAAGTTAGCATCGAAGGAGAAGAATGGACGACAATAGTATTTTTTCTTTTTTTTTTAATCCCAAATGAGTTTGTTTCTACGTCTCCAAATGCTTCATCGAAGCATGCCAAAACTGTCTTTGCTAAGGATATGAAAATTGTCAACTATTAAAAAACCCAAGAGCGTGAAAATGAATTAAAGAAACAACGTACGAGGATGTTACTGGCTTCATCAAGAGATAAAATAAAATGCATCACATGAGGGTTTTCCATGCATTGTCATTGGCCATTGAGGAGCCAAATATCTCTGACCTTTAAATTATTGAAAGAGTCATTTTAAATCTTTCTCAAACAATAATATCCATAATTTATTGGCCAAAGTTCATTTCATAATTTAATTTAATTGGATAACAATTTTTAATCTTCATCGAAATCTCTCTTTAAAAAAAAACATAACAAGGTTTACGGTGAAAAGCCATCTCAAAAAAAGTTTTATAACTTCAAAAATATTTCGCATAACAAGGTTTATAGCTAAAAGCCATCTTAAAAAAAGTTTTATAACTTCAAAGATATTTCACATTACACTAAAATAAATTTGTCGCAATAATATTATATGTTTTTTTCTAAGTTATTCATTAACAGTTTAATAGTATTTATGCATTAATTAATAAAAACAAGCCACGTTATAAATCATCTGATTTCAAATTAATAACTCGATTAACGGCATGAAATCCACAGTATTTGTGTGAGAAATAAATTTTCCACTCTTTTATTAATTAAACAAAGTTGTTTGTATTTCTCCACAGCTGGCAAAGTTTGAACCTTGACTGTTTAGTTGAGTGGCTGTGGCAGTAATATTAAAAAGACTAAAATACACATTTTTTAAGGCTAACACTACGGTGTATCATGCACCAGTTCTTAACACACAGACACATTCATTATTACTATAAGACCCTTCAATATTTTCAAAATTACAAATCACTCCCTTATTTATTTCATTTCCAACTACTCCACCCACCATCAAAAGAGTAGGATTTGTTTGCAAATTTGAAAAGTTGAAAAATCTAAAACCGTTGATTAAAAGAGTAATATATCAACGGCTAAAAATGCATGAAGTGATTACAGTCCACCGAAGAAATGAACACACTGTAAGAATGCTTAACACAGTAACGCAAATATAAAGCAGTAACATTGCTGCTACATCTCAAGTCAGAAATCGTATCTAGGGTTTGTACTTTGCACAAAGAAGATGAACTCTTCACTCACAATTTGATCTCAAAATTTGAAGAAGATTTTGTTAATTTCACTTCCCATTACACCAATGCAAAGGATTGGATTTGATTATTGACACTGTGTTTGAACAATTTTTCAACCAAAAACCCTTCAAATTGAACTTTTCAATTTCTACTTTGAAACAAGAATCGGATTTCGATGGAAAGGTCTAGATCTAAACGGAATTACTACTATGACCAGGATTATGATTCTGAAACTATGGCTAGAACAAGACCACGCTATAATCACCATTACAGTAGAGACAACTCTCACCGTCATCGCGGCGCCGGCGGCGGTGGTGGTGGTCGGCATTTTAAGACGCAAGACTCGCCGTTAACGGTTACGACTAGTTACCGTATTTTATGTCATGACTTGAAAGCTGGTGGTGTGATTGGGAAGTCGGGGAATATTATTAAGTCGATAAGGCAGCATACCGGCGCGTGGATCAACGTGCATGAGCCGGTAGCTGGAGATGAAGAGCGTATTATTGAGATTTCTGACACGCGCCGGCGGGATCCGGAGGGAAGAAAGCCGGCGTTTTCCCCGGCTCAGGAAGCTTTGCTGCTGATTCATGAGAGGATTTTGGAGAGCGATCCGGGGTTTGGTGTTGGAGAGGAGGAAGATGAGTACGGCGGTGGTGGAAGAGGTGGTGGGAAGCGCGTGTCTAGTAGGTTGGTGGTTTCGAAAATGCACGTTGGTTGTTTGTTGGGAAAAGGTGGAAAAATAATTGAACAAATGAGGCATGAAACGAAGACACAAATTAGGATTCTACCTAGAGATCATAGTCTACCTCGCTGTGTTGCTTTGTCTGAAGAGATTGTTCAGGTGCATGCATGATCAAAACAAAAAAACCCTTCATTTTTTTATGGACAATGGATATTTTGAGGACTATTTTATATATATACTTAAAATTGCTGGAACTAACTGAAGATATATTAATGGCATTTTCACGTTTTAATTTTGTGTTTCATTATCATAAACTAATGAAATAACGTACTGAGTTATAACTGGTTATGATAAGGCATCAATGACATTTGATTTGAAGCTATACTTTATTAAATTGAGATAATGAAAATATCAAGGTCATTCTTAAGATCTAATGAGATTTTTTACTTGCAATTTTTTATTTAAACTGAAGACTATTAATTGCGTGCAGGTTACGGGTGATATAAATGCCGTAAAGAATGCTTTTGTAGTCATATCTTCTCGGTTGAGAGAGAGCCAGCATCGTGATCGTAGCGGTGATCGTGGTGGTCATTTTCATGGACGTGGGCATTCGCCAGAGCGTTTTTTCCCTCCTGATGATGATTATATTCCTCATGTGACGAGTGGTTCACGAAGATCATCTGTGGAGAGGGGTGGTTTTGGATCGCGGGTTGCTACTAACAATTCCAGAAACAATAATCATGCTTCATTAGCTTATGCAATGGATCAAGGGGCTGCTCCTGTTGCTGATGATGGGCAACTCTTCTATGAGGACCTTGTTTTTCGTGTGCTCTGTCCTGTTGATAGAGTTGATCGTATTGTTGGGGAATCAGATGGTATTATGGACATCCTTCTAAATTCAGTTGGCGTAAATGTTAAGGTCGCTGATCCTGTTGGCGGTTCGGATGAGCAGATAGTTATCATTACTTCAGCGGAGGTACTTTCATTGTCCTGTTCTCTCTGCCATTGTCTGTAGTGTATTGTGCATAACTAGTGCAAATTGTTTAAGGTCTCTAGATCAGATTAGTTCTAGGGAAAAAATTCTTCCTGCCTAAATACTAAAACTCTTTTAAATGCAGAACAACATGTTTTTCACATAGATTTAAATGTAATAAATATTATATGCTCAAGGTTCTAACTCTTAGTATTGTGTATTTAAGGGTCCCAATCATAACATGTTCCCAGCTCAGGAAGCTTTGTTACATATACAAAGTCACATTGTTGATCTAGATAAGGATAATATAATTACCACCAGGCTTGTAGTCCCTTCTAGCGACATTGAATGCTTAGATGGGGAAAATGTATCACTATCAGAAATAGCGAGGTTGACTGGTGCAAGTATTCAAATATTGTCTAGAGAAGAACTACCGCCCTGCGTTGCAAATACTGATGAACTGGTTCAGGTTTGTCATCTGATCTTCAACTTGCTGAAGTATTCTACTAGATTCTTTGGCTTTTGCTATTAGAAGATTTCCAATAAATTTTAAGAGGATCCAAATTCCTATTCCATAAGATGAGAGAAAAAACCTAGCATTGACACTATGCTTTTGTTCATTTCTCAATCGTTTCTATATTGCCTCTACAGATTGTGGGAGAGATAAATGCAGCCCGAGATGCTGTTCTCGAAGTGACTTCAAGATTAAGAAGTTATATCTATAGGGATTTATTGCAAAGGGACACAGTACCTCCATCCGCCCCCTTATCTGGTGTGGAGGCATCTTCTTCTAATACGGCTACAGTTGCTGAAACTGCCACTACCAATCAGACTGTGCGAAGTATGGCAGTTGCCGATGCATCCAAGGTACTCTTTTGCCAGGTCTATCTTCAGAATTACCATATTTATTTATGTGACTGGCATTTGGTAGATTTATTGTTTTCAGTATGTATTTCTTGCCTATCCTGAGCAGGATTTTTTCTTCTCCGTTTAGCGTGATTTCAAAATTACCCATCTTTATTTATGTTTCTTTTCTCAGACTGGGCCACTTTATAGATATTTGTTTTTCATTTGAAAGAAAAAACTAAATTTTCTTTCGTTCTTTCGAAAGGAATCTGGAGGACCTAGCACTGAGATGGGAAAGCAGAAAGAAAGTGGCCGCGGTGATGATTTGCCAAGTGGTTTAAATAGGTAATCTCTTCCTACCTTATTTCATGATTGAATGTTTGATATTCACTATTCAGTCTGAAGTGACTTGCCATTTGCCAGTATAATCACCAATGATTTACCCTCTCACTTTTTTGTTGTGATTAGGACTGTGTCTCTTGTTACAAGGAGTATACTCGAAGTTGTCATACCAGAGTATGCTGTTCCAAAGCTTTTAGCAAAATCCAAAAGCAAGCTTGCCCAGATAAGTGAGGTGTGTGCGATCAGATCTTTCCTTCCCTAATCTAATATTTGAATTGGAAAGTTTTAAACAGGCATTTTTATACCAAGTAGTGATAACCTTAAAATACCATATGATTGGTTTTATACTGTACATTCCCTATCACATGGCATCGAAACAAGAATAACAGGACGTGCTTTTTCACTGTTTAATGAGTTCTTTATATTGCTGTACTACCCAATAGTATCTTTCTCTTTGCATTATTTCTTGTTTTGCTTCAACAATGAAAAGCAAATCCCCTAATAAGTAATAATTTCCTAATACATTTTTTTCACGAGTTTAGATTATGGAAATCATGTCATCATAGTAGTATTTTAAATTTTAATAACAAGCGATATATTTTGATGGAAACAGTTATCGGGAGCCAATGTAAAGTTGGTAGAAGATCGACCAGAGGAGAAAGAAAAGATTATTCAGATATCTGGTGCTCAAGAGCAGGCAGAGCGAGCGCAAAGCTTGCTCCAGGGATTTATTCTAAGCAGTAAGTCACCTCTCAATCAGTGTTGGGACTTGGGTGTGCCTGTTTATTTTTATGTATGCATAAGTCTCACTTCTTAAGCAGCCATGTTCTTCTCGTAAATTGACATGGCATTAATTTTTCTTGCAGCCCAAGAAGATGGTCCTTAAGTGACGGTTGTACCTAAAGCCGGTTAGTCTAATGAATAGTTTCATTAATTTTGTAGCCTGGAGCATTTTGTTCCATGCACTAATTGGTTTTACATATATCTCTACATTGATTGGTGTCGCCAAAAATTAGAATTTTCATTTTGGGAGAAGCATTCTATACTGTAAATGTTGTACTAGGAGAGCTTCTTTGGTAATTTTTTTGGTATTTTCAGCAAGTGCATGGGAGCACTTGTTGCCTACATTGGATTGTTTCTTTGGTCTATTAATTTACAGATCAAGTTATCAAAAGCTTTTCCTAAATGATGCATAAGCTTCTCCTTTTAAGTCTCAATCACATGGTTTTCAATTAATCGCGATTCCTCAGCTGCGGCAACTGCTGTATGTCAGTTGCAATGACTATCATATGATTCGTATCACCTTATTTAACAAGATATTTTTAATCACAAATCTGAACGAAAATACAAGTCGGAATTGTTTTCTTTTTCTTATTTCAATTGCTTAAACAAATGAAGCGGGACATAGGTGTATTTCGTCAGGTGTTTTTCGTGTACTTCTTAACTTAAAATTACACTTTTTTGTAATTACAAAAAACATTGAGAAAATTATGGATTTTAAAAACCATGGATGTTAAGAACCATATGAAAAACACCCAAAAAATGTGTATAAGTTTTGTCCTTTGAAGTTGGAACCAAGTTATACGAATTTCATTGAAATGTGCTTGTTAACTTTGATTTTTCTTTTTCCAAAAGTTTTGCTTGTTTTTCCTCAACAAACAAAAAAAAACTTTGATTTTTTAGTTCAGATTTAAATGAAAACCAAAAACGGAAGATGATAGTTATTAGCTTGTAATGGGTGTTTTAGTTTGGTGGATTTTGCAAACAAATTTTTTTTCCACATTGGATTAGTAAGAGGCATTGGGCGGTTTGACTTCAAATATATTTTTATGAAATGATTTTCGTTCATATATCATGGGGACATGAGTCTCTGCATATTTTGGTACACCCTCTAACAGAAAAAATGTTTTAAGAGTACCCATCGTTGGTCAGTAAAACATGTTTGTATCTCTATGCCAATAGAAATTTCATATCATACATCATCCATTTGCCCCTTAAGTGTTGGGTTGGTCCCTGCAGGGGTCAAAGTGTGCTTGATCTGATAAAATCTTCTATGACTACTAACAAATGCTTTCTATTGAAAATATGTGCTCAACAACAAAAGATACATTATAGAAAGTGCACGCCAACGGAGGATGATGAAACCTTTCTTGAATGCAATGATAGATGATAAAACGCAAAATGAAACTCTGAAGAGTGATGACGTTTTGGTTGCAGCTCAAGGGTTAATGGAGGAGCTCAACAACGATTACAATAACAACAATGATGCTAGGAGGGGAAATGAGAAGAGAATCTCATGTGAAAATGTTGATGGAAGACCAAATAAGAAGATCAATGAGATTTTTGGACCAAGAAGATGAAGGAATACCCGTCTCTTACAAATATTTATAAGTTGACAATATCCATTAATCCTAAAGTTAAGGTGAAAGCTTGATACTTTGATTGGTATTGGGCTGATGCATGTGCATGTTATGAGAAAGAACATCACCAACCATATATTTTGCGCGAATGGAAATCATAAGTTAAAAGAGAAATGAAAGATTTCTTCCAAACGTAATCATCCCATAGTCATATAAATGCTATTAAAATTTGAGAGGACCCAATAGTTCATTTTTTTTTGTTAAGTAGTCTAGTGGCTAGAAATTTCACCCTTAAGGTGGATAAGTGGAATGATCGGAGTTCGAATTCGCCCCCTTGAATATATAATGCAATATCTCTGTCAACTGAACAAAGCTCACGAAACCCAATAGTTCATCATTTATTATTGAAAAATAATAACCATCCCGGCCATCAATCCATCATCACAAGTTTATTAAACTAATTAACTCCGGATATTAAGCTACCAGTTGAAAATACTTATCAAGGTATCAAACTTTTACCTTAAATTTTAGGATTAATGGGTATTGCTAGCCTATAAATATCTAAGAGATCGATATTTTTTCATCTTCTTGGGTCCAAAAATTTCATTGGTCTTTTTCCTATTTTGTCTTCCATCAACACTTCACATAAGATTCTCTTCCCCTTCATCCTCCTAGCATCACCGTTGTTTTTCTAATCGCCGTTGAGCTCCATAAGTCTTTCGGCCGCAACCAAAATGTTGTCAGACATGTCATCACTCTTCAGTTTGTGTTTTATTATCTATCATTGCATTCAAGATAGGTTTCTTCATCTTGTGTTGGTGTGTGTTGTGCACATATTTTCAATAGAAAGCGTTTGTTTGGCAGTTAACGAAGATTCTATCGGATCAAACACGCTCTGACTCTTGCATAGATTGATCCAACATTTGAAGCCATATGGATGATTACGCTTGATATGGGATTTCTCTTGGCACAAAGTTATAAATATGTTGTCCTACTGACTGTCAATAGATACTGAAATATTTTTCCATCAGAGGGTGCACCAAAACTTTTAGAGATTTGTGTAAAGTTTTACATGGACTGTCAATCTCTCTTCAATTTGATCCTTAAACTATAAAAATATACTAAATAGTCCCTAAACTATTAATAATACATCAATTTGGATAATATTACGTGCACGAGTTTGACAAATTGAATTTTGAAAACAAGTTAATTATGTTTTAAAAAATAATTTAAATTTTGGCCGCTAACGAGTGCTTGTAAAATAAAAGAGAGGTCATCTTTAAAGACCACATGTTAGTGCTTATAAAATAATGTTACATACAAGAGATTGTTAACCAAGTTAACGTGCATTTTTTAAGGTTGGTATCAATTTTCACATTTTTAACGGCATTTTTACATTTATATTTGAGAATTTTTTTCATTGTAAATTGATACAATTAAAAGAATAGATGGATAAACAAAAAATTAATTAAATGAAGTAAAAAAAAAAAATGAAAATCTAACATGTAAATGTCTTATCTTTAAATCGAATTTGTCAAAATTCACCTATTAATTGTTTTACTTTACCCATTGAGTGTTTTTCTTTATATATCTATGCACTCAATTAGGTAAACTTTAAATTTTATTTGTATCAACAATCCAAACCTACATGCAAATTTATTTATTTATTTTTTAAAAAAAATCATGTTTGACTTCTCAAAAAAATAATAGTGTAGTTTAATTAATTATATCATTTATTTTAACTGTCAGTTTTCTTCTCAACTTTTATTTTCATTTATGTTACTCAGTTGGCATCGGAACACTTGTAGAGTAACTAATCGGAGTACCCGTGCAACGCACGGGAAAATCATGTTTTTGTAATTTTGTATATAATTTTTAATTTGCAAATGCTAATGCATAATCATAATTTTGTACATAATTTATATGTAGGAATAAAAGATAATGTATAATCATATTACATGACAACAAATCGGAAAAAATTCTAAACATACTGCGCAAATAAAGTAAGACTATAGAGCAATGTAAAATTTTCAATTAACCTATCAATAAAAAACCACGTAGGAAAACCAAAATAAATTTAGTAAAAAGTATAGAATTAGTATATTTAGTGTCTTGTATATTTGGGCAAATCTATTAAATTACTAAATGACTATCATGTATTCTTATATATTTGGCAAATTCCAAAAATGATTGAAAATTGGTATTGAATTTAATGAATAAATACATAAAATGGATACACAAAACATAGAGTGTATCATAAATGTTTTCAAAAACTGTACAACCCCGTGTGTTTTTTAGAGATACAAAATTTGGAACTTAATGATATTAAAACTTAGTTGTTTTTTTTTTTTACGAAGATATTAAAACTTAGTTATCGACAATATGTTAATGTAAAAAAATACATTGGGTAGAATATTGTTATAGTGTTTAATGTTAAGTTGCAGTGTTTTTGAGGTTTATTTATCAACTATAATTAAAGTACTGAAAATACGGTTATAGTAAGCCTCCGTGTTTTTGGAAGAGAGATTGAAAAGTTATCCTAAACATGTTGTGCAAACAAAGTGAAAGTGTAAAACTATAGAGCAATGTAGAAAATCCAATGAACCTATCAACAAAAAAGAAAAGTAGAAAATAAAAAAACACGTGATAAAAAGAAAAATCAAAATAAATGTCATTGAAGACTGATTCACCAAATAAATGCATTAATAAAAAACTATTATATTTAGTTTCTTAAATATTTGCCAAGTCCTAAAAAATTTATATGCAACATATTCCGATAACCACCCGTGTGTGGGGGAGTTATTTTTAAATTATCCTAATCAATATGTAAATAAAGATTTTTTTTTTTTTTTTTTTTTTGGAATAAAAGAGGGCTAACTGCCCAAAGAGAAAAAACTACAAATAAATCATTCTTGGAGTTGAAACTCCAATTACATCATCATCAAACTGCTCCTTAATTTGATCAGGGCAAGAATCAAAAAACACTAACTCATCATGTATATTGAGAGACATCTTCGCGAGACCATTAGCACAACGGTTTGCTTCACGGTAACCATGACACAAATTCACCTCCCAATCGAGTTCCATCAGCTGTCTTATTCTTTGTACCAATCGGCAACTTGTAGCACTACCTCCATTTCCTTTCTTTAAGCTATTAATGACTGCCATGGAATCAACACTCACTTCCACCTTGTTGAACCCCTTTAAGCGTGCAAACTTGAGGCCTTCTAGAACTCCCCACAACTCAGCAACTAGCGCAGCACAGCTACCTATATTCTTCACAAATCCCCCTAGCCATTCCTTATCCACACCTCTAATCAGCCCACCACATCCGGCTCTACCATGCTTCCGACTCGAACCGTCGGTATTAAGTTTCACCCATCCTGGCTGCGGCGGCGTCCAATAAACTAAATGTTGAATTGGGAAACGCTGCACCAATAAACTAAGCGTCCAATAAAGATTTTCATATAATATCTTCTTGTAAGTCCTCCGTAGTTTTGGAGCATAAACAAAGATTTATGTACACAGAACAATAAAACAAATATTTATATGCACAGACTAATAAAATATTGCTTAAATAATCTTAATATATTAACAAAAAATTTTCTTATGAGGAATTGATAAATATATATCATGTACTATTATCCATCAATGTAGGCTTTTATTCTTCATACCTTATTGCAACAAATTTCATTTTTGAGGGCTGATTGAAAAATAATCCTAATAAATAGGTAATTAAAGATTTATTCTTCCGATAAATCTCCTTGGGGTGGATTGAGATTATACCACATACTATTATCACATAAATATAGTCTTTTTCTCATATTTTGATTGAGAAAATATGTATCATATACTGTTATCCCATCAATTTACATGTGATACATATGATTCTTCAATTTACATTCGATGGTAGGATGAAAATAATGGTGACATGAGTTTAATAAATCTCACATACATTATGCAATAAAGTAGATGCCAAATAATGAATTTTTACAATCAAATATTGTTTGTATTGTTCTTAAGAATCAAGACAAAGTTATGATGATATAACCATCAACATATCTATATCAGAACTTTCAAATAATTATCATTACATCAAAATCAAATTTTCAAGGATTAAATGCTTGAGTTTGATCAGTATCTAAAGGATAAATTGCTTGATAAATTTTCCCATCCATTGCATTGCTATACAATCCTCCTCCCTCTTCTTTGATCAAATAACTTATGTTTTGCTCAACTTCATACATAATCTACAGATACAATTGGTTGCCATAATTAGAAGATTATAATTTGATATGAGAAGAAAGTAAGAAATAGGATATTTTATGTTAACATCATTAGCCATATTGACTATTGAGGGCAGTAATATTATTGCCAAATCTTTTCTATTGACAACAATTTCTTATTGAAGTTTATTGCTATACCTCCCCAGGTTGCACTATAACTTATGCATCTCCATCATGTGCATTTTGAATGAATTTATTTATTCCATATGCAACCTACAAAATTCAACCATATCATTTCATGAATACAAATATTATCTACAACTATAAACTTCAAATATGAAATCAAACATCACAAACCCTAGATTTATAAATTAAAAAATCACCTGAAGCAATCTCAATAAAGTAAATGAAGAAAAAAATGTCTCTAGTCTAGACAAATTAGGGACAAATTGAAGTTGCTTATAGAGTCTAGTCAAATTATATACCATATGTGGTGCTCAAAGTGAAAAAGAGGGGAAAACATATGCAGCATCAAAAGTGATACTATGCCAATTTGATCAATATGATATAAGACACAATAATCTCAGTACCTTTGTGGAAGTAATTCTTTTCTAAATGCATGTAGTTAATCTATTATCTTATCTCAATTACATAACTTATTGACAGAATAGCTAAGGAAAGATAGACTGCTTACCATGTTTCAGCCCTTTAAATAAAGGGAGATGTCAATGTTTTCAAATTAACATTTTAAATAGGATGCAGAAAAATTAACAATTATCAATGTATGACCATCACACTCTTCATATATTTTAAAACATTAACAATAACATATTTCCAACTTACTAAGTCAAACAATCTGAGTCAAACCTGATGCCTCTGCCTCAGAGAAAGATATTTTTGCATCTCTTGTTTTAACCTGTTCCCAAAGAAATTTTCCATACAAATGAAAATTTAATTGTCATAATGATGTTGAGAAACCAGAGCAGTTAACCATACAAAAGATTATATCACAAATGTGCAGACATTTTTGTCACACAACCAAGCTACAATTTGAGTTGAGCATTAGTAGTTTCAGCAAAAGAATTTAAATTGAAAGTCACAAATCAAGCTACAATTTGAGTTGTGTACAACCTTAGTTAAATGCAAGGAATACTACTCACTAAAACAATAGATCAATTCCATTGAAAATAAGAAATCTACTAATAAAAAACTATGGTTTAACTCCAAACCATAATGAGCTAAGCAAGTATGCCTTTAGGAAAACAATCAAAACTTGGTTTACTTACATCTAAATCATGGCACACAGAATTATCCTTCCAATATGCACAAATTGCGACACCACCTTAAGTAGTAGCTGCAGAAAAACACAAAACATTCATGTTAAGTTCACAGTTGGTCTAATGCACGGTGCGATTAAGGTAAACCACAAAAAGAAGGATCTAATTTGTCTGATTCTTCAAACAACAATAACCAAAAACATGCTGATACAATGGGAATAATAGATGATGGAGGTACCCTACAATTGAACTTTAAGGAGAAAAATTTCAATAAGTGTAAGTGTAATTAAAAGAAGTTCATTCTAGCAATTATCATATTGTATAGTAAAGAAGTTCATTCTTCTTAAACGACCTGCATAAAGAGTAATAAAAAATAAGAATGCATAATGGAATTGGAATTAACTATTAAGAGTAAGAGACATAACAAAATTTATTGAAACCTTAAGACCATAAAAGACAATTTATAAAATTCTTCTTTCAATGAAAACCAAAGAGATTGCCAAACATGTGAAGTTCACATCAGACTGAATATCAGTTGATTCTATAGGATACTTGTAACAACTCATGTAATCAAAATCAACAAATAATATGATAAGTAAAACAATCAATCCAATTGAATCTTATAATATCTCACTTCAAGCCTATAATTTTAGACAGGCAACATCACATGTTTTAGTCTTTTTTGTTTGTGATCCAACGTGTTCCCAATCCTAATATAAAAATAATAATTATAAAAATCATCACATTCCAACAAAATGAATAATAGAAATAATAAGACCATATATTCCAAAAGATATAGAGAAGGTAGAAAATGCAGGAAAAAGTAATAATTAAAGAAATAATGAAAGAATACTCACCATCGAAGAAGAATACCACAAAAGTAAGGGGTGGAACAATGCGATGGGTCCATTAACTGCTTCTTCGATGGCTTTTGGTTCTTCTTCTTCTTCTTTAGATTCTTCATGGATAATCATGAAACAATTAATTATAAGAAAATGAATATTCTTTGTTTGCCAAACATTGCTGAGATAAAAGAAGAAGAAAATCGATAAAACTAAATTAAAAAAAAAAAAACCTTCACCTGAGATGCAAAAAACCCATTCACTTGGTGCTGCCTCATTTTGAATCCGATTTTGAAAGATGAATGTTACTTTGAGACGGTAGAGAAATGAGTTATGTTGAGAGAAGATAGACATCGGTTTTGAATTTGAAGTTTTGGGGGGATTTTGAAATTAGAAAGGTGAGAATGACATGGTTAGATTTAAAGAGCAGCGGAAAGCGATGTTACCTAGAAGAAAAAGAGTGGGTGAGAGGGAAGGCGATGTTACATTACATAGATTCAAAGAATTGCATAAAATGGGGGCTAGGGTTTTCTGAGATTGGCTTGGAGGGAGAAAAGAGTTGCCAGAGAAGGAAAGTAGCGTGCGTGCTTCTGTTCTTTTGCTTCACAGGAAAGTGATATTTTGTTTGTTAGCAAAATGAGCTTCAACATATTGGGCCAGATCTTCTTTTTATTGTTTGAATGCAAAAATCAGACCCAAGTGGCAAAAGAAGAGGGAATTTTGAAATTTGAATTTTCCTTCCATGTCAAACAACCTAGTTGGCACTAAAGCTTAAAATGGCAAAGAAATAATAATTTTTAATGCTGATTTGGCATTAGGGTGTTTAGAAGTGGACAAATAAACAAAATTTCTCTAACATGTGCTTGCATTTGTATATTATTAAGATTTGCTGCAATCTTATTCTAATCTAAATTTATACAAGCACGTTTAAATAGAAAAATGAATTCATTCACATTTTTAGCATTCAATAATTATTTTCTCACTATCTTTCTAATATTTGCCTTATATACTATTACTATGAACTTGGTGTCAATGCTTTGTATCACAGTTTATCATTCAAAGTTGCAAGTTCGTGTCTTTTAAGATCTAGTTTAAGTGAAATATATCGATACTAATTTTACTTGGACACTTTCATCCGATTTTGAATTATGGTGTTGATTTTGGCACTTCGTCTAAAAAAAATCATTTTTTATTTTATCATTTTAGTAAACTATATTACTATAGTATATTTCTATCTATATTAATTAAAATCAACCGGTCATAAACGTTAGGAGTCCCACATTGAATATATTAAAATGTTCAATATGGTATTTAAGTCATGAGGTGGCAATGTTAGGAGTTTCACATTGAATATATCAAAGTGTTCAATGCGATATTTAAGTTATGAGGCTCTTCCACCTATTGGACTAGTCTTTTGGGTTGGACTCTCCTCATGTGCTTAAATCCTAACAATAACCTTATAGTTCTTTTTTTTGTTAGTCAGTCTAATGACTAGAAATTATACTCTTAAAATGGATAACTGAGATTATACTCTTAAAATGGATAACTGAGATATTCGAGGTTCGAACTCCAACTCTACATATAAAATGTGATGCTCATATCAACTGAGTACTGATCTTATAATACTATGAAAACAATTTTAAATGTAATAAATAGTTAGGTATTCAAGTTCATGTTATGAGAATTGATCATTGAGAAACCGTGGTGTTATTGCTTAATTGAGTTAATCATTGTGTTTTGTAACTTTTGTTGAGGGATAAATTTGTTAAAATAATGTACCAAACAAAATATCACATTTAATTGTATAACTACACGATTCACGTATAAAGTGTTTCTTGAGCACGGTTGAACTATTACACATAATAATTTTGTGAGTTTGCAATAGCAAAATACTGAAAAATAACAGTTATACAGTTCAGATGAAATGAAGTGCAAGCATGCATATCAAACAAAATTTAAATTTACATGTTCCTAACTTCTCAATAATTTAACAAAATAAATTTTAAATTGTACCAAACAAAAAAAATCATTGAATTTCTCCCTATGTGTTGCATCCTTTAAACAAATTTAAAAGTAATCTTACCCTTGTGTATCCTTTAATAGTTTTTAACCACATAAATAGTGAAGTTTTCAAAATATTTAATTTGAATATGTGTATATTTTTTTTTAAATTGAAAACAAATTGTGTTTTGAAAGTAAATTTAAATTTTGACCTCACTTTACAACAAAAAAAAAAGAGATCATTTTTAGTTAAATTTGCATGATTTAAAGTTGGTATCAAGGTTATAGTTGTGTTGTGACCTTATGGTTGTTCGAAACAAAGTCATGGTAAATTTGCTTTGGTTTAGATTTTATTTGTGAACTTCTCTAGCCAAACAATACTACATTCCTTGTGGCTTTGAGTTAGTTAATTGTTACACATTTGTAACTAAACTAGTTTTTTAAACCCGTGCTCTCGCACGGATGAAATAATTTTTATATAATCATATTATTGATCAATGAAACTAACAACTAATTTAAATAAATTAATAAATGTATTAAAAGTAAAAATCAATATGGAAGAAGGTTGATTATTCTTATAGTTTTCTCCTCAAAAACATCTGGTTTAGAGATTTATAAAACATTATAGGTTACAGATCCAACATACTGACATGATTATATTCTCACTGATAGAAGTGTAACGAATATATTTCAAATGCGTGCAACATAATGAATAGATAGCAAACTGATTTTTAAACTAAATAACTTTATAAAGACAATGACCAAAACGAAATGAAGATTATTGTCCATTAATGTTGAAGAAAGAGAGTGCAGGAAAATGAAATAGAATGTTGAAAAATGAAAGAGAATGACAATTTTTATTGTTTAGATGCATATGTGGTTTGTTTTGTTTTGTAACAATCCTGGGCAATCCTTTTGGTATATATAGATAAATGATTTGAAGAGATATATTTAAAATAATAGTTTGTAAGCTTGGGTGTCAAGGTTGTAATATTATGATTAATTAATCATCTAATTGCAAAATGGTCAATGATGTTTAGATACAGTTAACTTGATCACATAACACCAAGCTCACATACATACTACCCTAAATAGACCTCCCTCTATACCATGTTGATGTTAAAATTAGATTACCAATTAATAAAATTAGACCTCCCTCACATAACACCTAGCTCATGTGAATAAAAGCAATTAAAATTTTTGTCAAAAAAAAAAGCAATTAAAATTAAATCTAAATTAAAATCCAATGAAGATGATGTGGTACTCTCAATTGCAATCTACAGTAACCAAATCATGTTTCTTTTTTGTAAAGATTATAGATTCAAAGTTCAGACTTAACGTTGATGCTCTAAACATCTAGTTTTATTATGTTGTGTAATTGATAGATTATTTTAGGATTATCCAACCTACTTTTAACCCACCATTCAATTTTACTTTTTTAAAATGATGATAGAAAATTAGAGAATTCACTACTACAAAAAGTACATTTTACATCTGGCGAAACACACATTTTACATCTGACCAAAGTGGGATGCAAACTTACATGATATAGTAAGTTAGGCACTTTTTACTTCTGGCGAAAATCAGATGTAGTACGCGTACATTTTACCTCTGTCCCTAACTTCCCTTGATGTAAAAACCTTTTCATTAATTTTTTTTTTAATTTTTAAATACACATCAACATTTTACTTCTGGCCAAACTCCTCAGATGTAAAATGTTACATTTAAATTTTTTTTTTTTGGAAACCTGCGTTTTTTTTTTGGGAAATCTGCGTTTTTTTTTTTTAAAACCTGTTTTTTATTTTATTTTATTAAATCTTGCTTTTTTTAACCCACATACAAAATTCAAAAAATTTAACCCACAAACAACATTAAAAAAATAACATTACACATACAAACTTAAAATCCAAAGTATTTAACATTCATATAATATTCAACATTCCTTAACATTAATTATCCAAAATTAAAACCAAAACAATTCAACATCCAAATAGTTAGGATGAACCTTAATATTCAACATCTAAAATTAAAACCAAAACAATTCGCATAATAGTTTGGAACATTATCCTGACATCAGTATAAGACTACACATAACTTCGCATAACCAAACTTAGCTCTCTTCCTCATCACCAACACTCTCAACATAATCAACTTGAGGGTTATATAGCTCAAGAAAACAAGATGCCCAGCGGTTTCGCAACTCGTACAAACCCACCATGCTCAGGTTTCCGATGGCATTTGATAGAATATCATCACGGCCAATTGGAAAAAAGGTGCCCTTTTCTACTTCTTCAACTAGAGAATCCTACAAAACGCAAAAATATAACTAATTTCGAGTCTAAAGATAAGATGTTTAATAATTTCAAAACATGAACATGATATTGATTTTATGCTTAAGGAAAATGGCTGCACATAAAGTATGCTAATACCGATGCATAGCTTTATCAAAGTTTTATTAGTTATATGATATTTGAAACATGATTCACAAAAGAAACCTTTGATGAAACAATTAATTCACAATCAAGGAGATAGAACTTAAGGGATTTTGGGAGGCTGAAGCAAGTAAAATGAGTATAAAATTTGTATTTAGTAATTGAACTTTTAATCAATCAAATGAGTTCATGAGACAGCAGCTGCAGAAATCATCACTTGTTGAATTGCATCAATGATCAAATACCTAATTATCACACTCCATCAAGTTTCAAATCAAACTGTGGCATTGTTCCAACCAAAATGTATGCATATACACCAAACAACTTAGCAGACAAATCAAGCCATAATCTAATAGAATCACACTCACTTCATAAAAATAAATATCAATTCATCACAATATCTAGCAGAGACACAAGGAACTGTTAACTAAGTAAAAAATAAGATATAATACAAACTTAACTAATAAAATACTAGTTAATATAAACTTAACTAATAATAATAAAATACTAGATTTTACTCCAAATTTCTGAGGTATATAAGATGTTTAATAATTTCAAAATATGAACATGGTTATTATAGTAAAATATTATAGTAAAACATGAACATGGCTTATATAATTCAAAATATATAAAACAGAATATTCATTATTTGCAAACTTTACTTACAATTTTCTCCACAACAGCTTATGTTGCTTTTGATGTGTACCCTCCCTCTTTTGTTTGCCGTGCCCTCTTCCATTTCTCATGACGTGTGGTGGGGGTGGAGATGGACTACGATCATCACCCGGATCTCTCAAGTTTCTCTTTTCAGCCATCATTTTCTCCGTAAGCAATTCATACCCTCCACGCGATAATTTATGTGGGTGAGAATTCTTGGCCACCTTTTCCTTACCCTTTTGACTTTTTTCTATTATAATTTCAAATCAATGTATTAGCAAGAATAATTACTAATCTCAAAATTATAACTAACGCTACATTATAATGGTGTTTTTGTTTCGGGCGATTGGGCTAAAGGTGCCGGCAGCACTGTGTTCAGGCTGTTATGCACTTCTTGTGCAGGGTTGTGCCTCTTAATAAATTAATTTAGCAGATGCCAGTTAGGACAGATGCAGATGCAGCAAAAACAGATGCCAGTTAAGACAGATGCAGCAAAAAGACTCGTAAGACATTGTAATTACATATATTTATGAATGTAACATCATTTATATGAGTGAACTATTTAATCAAATCATTAAAATAATTTAAAATCATTACAATAATAAGGTATTTGTAAAAAATTATAGCAATCCATCTAGACCGTCTAATTTTAATCCGATGACTCCAAATGAGTTCAGGCATAAATAAAAGCATTTCCAATGTGAAAACAATGATGCAAGATGATATTATAAGACAATTAAACCTTAAAATTGCCAACCCTATTCATGTGCCATATCCAAACCCAAATTAGAATGAAATAGCCATGTCTGGTTTATGAAACAATCCTCACTAGTGGTATTATTATAGTATAGTACTACTAGTAGTGGATCAGCCATTGTAGTTGAGGAAGGATGCATCCTTTTATCCCTACATGTGACACTTTGATATAACATAAGCACAATTCTTCCTAAGGAAAATCAATACTGCAACTTGGCAAAGTAAAATTTATAACACATTTAGATATGGATATAACATAGCACAAGTCTTCCTGAGGAGAATCAATACTGTAACTAGGGGAAGTAGAATTTCCTTTCCCACATTTGTTGCAAATTGAACGAGCAGGTCACCGACAGATCAATACTGCACTTAATGTTATCACCTCAAAGATAACCAGAATGGCATTTATGCTATAGAAAATAGAAAACAAGAGGATATTTGTTTTTGCGTTCTGAGACTTGGGAAATTTGTGTGTTCTTTTTACTAAGAGAATAGCAAGAGGATTAATTAAAAATTATTATTGGAAGATATTTTACCTCTGAGGATATTATTGTCAGATGCAATATAATTTTATAAAAGTTGCACTTAATTACGGAATTGCCACCGCGTTTTTGTTTTGCTTCTTACATAGTAAACTCAGAGGTAAAATGTCATGTGTATGTTCTTTTTACTTCTGGCAAATTCTAAATCAGATGTAAAATTTTCTTCATACTCCTTTTTAAATCTGACTTCTTTTTCCCAGATGTAAAATCGTTATTAATATGTCAATTTTGTAGTAGTGATTACTTTTTGCGTACCTTAAAATTATTGACGCAATCCGAAAATTGCCATGATAATTTTTTCGCTATTCAGAAAGTGACCAATACTCGCATTCTAGAAGGCGAGCATGAAAAATATGTGACCGTTTGGTCACCCTTAAAATGCAGTCATCCCCCTTTGAGAAATTACTTTTATGTTGCTTTTATTGGTGTAGTTCGTCATTTAGAATGCGAACCTAGGGGGTGTTCGCTAACTAGATTGCGAACCACGCAGGTAATAGAACATTTATAGGTTTTTTACCAAGGTATTGAATGTTTGTCTTCAACAGGCCAGATTCAAAGGTGCTAACCACGACATGAAGGTCCGTATGAAAGAAATGTTCATACAATTTGTTTATCCTGACACTACGTTGATGTGTCCATGTGTCCACCTCTAGACCAAGTCAAAACTAAAGGTGCACTAAAAGGTTGGTCAAAAGGTTCTGTTGAAAGTGCCTTAAAATCTCGGTTACATGAAGTCAGGATTTCGGAGTCCAGAAGTTGTGGTCTGCGCGGGGCGCAATTGCTTGGGAGATGGAGCTTCAGCTCCTGTCATTTGCGCGGGAGCTCCTGTCATTTGCGCGGGGCGCAGCACGTGTGGTGGCCAAGTTTGTTTGTTCGCAGATTCTGTGGAGAAATTGTTTTGGAGAAAATCTGACTTAGATTGTGTTTGTTTTTAAATATGATATATTTAAAACAATATGAGATTGGTTTTATTTTAGAAGATTATCTTTTAAAATAAGTAGGCATATATTTTTCTATAAATAGGGATTGCTTTATTCATAGAAAAATTGAGTTGAGTTGGGTAAACAAGGGTTTGTCGTCAAAGGCAAAAGATTGTTTGTTTCGCCTTGGGTAGCTAGGTCAATTGAGTCTCTTGGTCACGGGAAGAGATTCGGGATTAGGGTAGAATTAGGATTAATTCTTGTAACCCTATTTGGGATTTCTTGTGAAAGTTTCTCATTGATCATAGTAGAACGGAAGGGCTGCTCCCTCCCCCAGATTAGGTTCATTAACACCGAACTGGGTAAACAAATCATAGTGCGTTATTTATCGTTCTTTATTTGTTCTTGAATATTGCATCATCAACTTTATCAACTTAATTTGGTTACTTGGTTCTATTTGCTTCACACATCAAGGTTATTGGTGTGGGTTTTAATCGAATTCACAACAATTGGCGCCCACCGTGGGGCAAGGATCAAATTGATAATCAGGTACCATGGGTTCGAAGTTTGATATCGAGAAGTTCACCGGGAGTAACGACTACGGGTTGTGGAAGGTGGAGATGAGGGTTGTGCTGATTCAGAACAAGTGTGTTGAGGCGCTAAAGGGGGAAGCACTGATGCCGGCTAATCTCTCAGCCGCGGAGAAGACCGAGTTGAATGAAAAAGCCTTGAGTGCGATCATCTTGTGTCTTGGAGATCGGGTGTTGAGAGAAGTAGCGAAGGAGACGACGACTGCGTCTATGTGGGCCAAACTTGATTCATTATACATGACCATGTCGTTGGCACATACGCAGTTCATGAAGCAACGTCTTTACTTTTTCCGAATGGTAGAGACGAAACCCATAACGGAGCAACTGACGGAATTCAAAAAAATCTTAGATGATTTGACGAATATTGATGTGGTCCTAGATGACGGAGACAAAGCTTTACACCTACTGTGTGCTTTACCTAAGTCCTATGAAGGTTTCAAGGATACTATGCTCTATGGCAAAGAAAGCCCCGTTACCTTGGAGGAAGTTCAAGCGGCCTTAAGGACCAAAGAACTTACTAAGTTTCAAAACTTGAAGGTGGAAAGCGGGGCGGATGCCTTAACCGTTTCAAGAGGAAAAGGTAGAGGTAGGGGTAAGTCGGCTAAGTCTGGAGATAGGTGGAACTGTTTCTATTGTGGAAAGAAAGGTCACTTCAAGAGGGATTGTCCGGAATGGAAGGACAAGATTGGTTCCGTGCATGTTGGGGAAGGTTCCTCCGAAGAGGAGAGTTATCAGAAGGCGGAGGCACTTATGGTGTCAAGTTGGGAACCGGAGGAGAGTGAGACTCTAGACTCTGGTGGCTCTCATGACGTGATGGATTTATGGGATTTTGGGGTTGTTTCTGATCAAGTCGGGTGGTTTTGCAAATTGCAAGGTGGAGTTCATAGTGTGAGTACCGGGTTTGAGACTTTGGTGGAGTTTCAAGTTGAGGTGGAGTCTTCCGATAGTGGGACTAGAGGAGGAGAGCCAACATTAGCTCTTGGCTATCTAGCAGGAGATAGGGAGGAGAGCGGTGATGTTGCACCTTTTGGGTATGACTGTGAAGACCTTGTGGGGTATGTTCCAATTGAGGCTGAAGAAGTGCAAAACCTATTGAAGAACTTCAGGGAAGCAATTGGGAACACCGACAAAAGAACTTGGGAACTTGTAGGACTACTTGAAGTAGTGGAGGACAAGGAGAGTTCAATGTTGGAGCTTGAACAACCACCTAAAATTCCAGGGTTGGTTGGGAACAAGCAAAGCTTCGAGAGTACGAAAGGCATTCCGGGGTTCGAAAAGGGTGTGGTGAAGCTTGTAGGACTATCCAAAAGGCCGATGATAGTTGGATGCAAGCGTATCTTCAGGAGGACGGGTTTGATCACTCCGGGGACTGAAGAGGTTGCGGCGAGTCTTGTGGAGCTACCTAAAATTTCTATGGTAGTTGGAGACAAGACCTTCATGAGGGCGGAAGGCATTCCGAGGAATGAAGAGGTAGAGGTACGGCTTGTGGTTCTAACAAGAGTTGTTGGAAGCAAGTGGAAGAGGTCAAGGTTCAAGTGGGACTTGGACTTGACCGGTGATCTTGAATAGAAGATTTAAGATGGAGGGAGCAGCACGGTGGTTGAGTGGATCACCATCGATTTGAAGGCAAGGTGGAGAACTGTTGAAAGTGCCTTAAAATCTCGGTTACATGAAGTCAGGATTTCGGAGTCCAGAAGATGTGGCCTGCGCGGGGCGCAATTGCTTGGGAGATGGAGCTTCAGCTCCTGTCATCTGCGCGGGGTGCAGCATGACCTGTGCGGGGCGCAGCACGTGTGGTGGCCAAGTTTGTTTATTCGCAGATTCTGTGGAGAAATTGTTTTGGAGAAAATCTGACTTAGATTGTGTTTGTTTTTTAATTTGATATATTTAAAACAATATGAGATTGGTTTTATTTTAGAAGATTATCTTTTAAAATAAGTAGGCATATATTTTTCTATAAATAGGGATTGCTTTATTCATAGAAAAATTGAGTTGAGTTGGGTAAACAAGGGTTTGTCGTCAAAGGCAAAAGATTGTTTGTTTCGCCTTGGGTAGCTAGGTCAATTGAGTCTCTTGGTCACGGGAAGAGATTCAGGATTAGGGTAGAATTAGGATTAATTCTTGTAACCCTATTTGGGATTTCTTGTGAAAGTTTCTCATTGATCATAGTGAAAGTTTCTTGTAACCCTATATAGTGTCATGTTCGATTACTGGCGATGTTCGCTACCTAGCAAGTGAACGCCTATGGAGTTCGCTTCCTAGGATGTTAATGAAGGAGGGGGTTCGCTCTCTACACAGCGAATCTGTTTGTTACAGAATAACAGAAAAATAACACGAAAGACATTGTACTATAAAAATTTCAATAACAATAATTTCATTTGTTTTCATTACAACCATACATAGAATTACATTAGACAGAAATAATACATCCCTAACCTCCAATTGGGGAAAAACTAAACCCGGGCTTGGAGCAAAAAGAAATTGGGACTTAGACATAAATAATACATTCTTAAGCCCTAAAGTTTAATACTATCACATATCATATTAGCAAGATAAGACAATCTCATTTGTGTTTGAGAAAGTTTCATTTGTGTGGGCTCAACTTTAAGCAAGGTAGGACCCGCGTGAATTACTCATATTGTTTCCAATTAGGACACAAAAACTTTCTCGTAGATTACCATATCGCTCCCAAGCATGGTGACTAAACAACAATAGTGAGAGGAATATGAATAACCCACGACGGACTATGCAAACGTTTAAAAACAAAAACATAAACAAACTAACTAAAAAATAAAAATGAAAAATATGAGAGAATGTCGCAAGAAAAAAAGGCACATATGAATTATGATTAGTTGAGCCCTTTTCACTGCCTACCAGTTTACCATGAATTATGATTAGTTGAGCCTTTTTCACTGCCTCCCACGTGGTCGGTCACAAAAAGGAAAAAATAGACTACTCCTATTTCGCTTCACATTTTTACAAGGCTCAATAAAAGCATAATTTATGCCATCTAGACAGGAAACAAGATCCTCTCTCATGCATGTTTCATGGGAGGTGGTCCAGTTTAATCTCCACCTTTCAATTTTTTCTTTTTATTTGAGTGAACAATGCATAACAAAAAAGAATTGGATGCCTGAGATGTAACAGGACGTAAATTTGATTGGAGAGGATCTACTCTCCTGCAGGTCCACCTGCATAACCCGTACGTAAACCTGTAATTCTCCCTATCCAAAAAAAGCTTCAGTCATAATTTGATGAAAATCGCTCTTTAGGCTGTCTGAAATGCTCTTAGGCTCCCCAAAAACTAAAAAAGTACTATTAATTTTGGACTTGGTTTCGTTTGAAACCTACCATTCAAAATGTTCTTTGATTTTGGAACCTACAATCCAAAAATAAGCGGTTTCAGAACCTACATTCTAAAATGGTCTTATATGACCAAAATGCAGGAACATGACATCAGTTACGTTTTGACTCGATTTGCTAATAAGAAGACATGTTTAAAAATATATTTCGGATCCTAAGATAACTGTTATTTTGGAATCTACATTCAGAAATGAACCAAGGCCTGAGGGGTAGTTTCGTAAGTTTGGGAGAGTTTGGAGCAATATAGAGAGCCGGAAGGGTAATTTTCAAATTGGATCATATGGTTTTCAATCTATGATTTGGTATGGATTGGGCTTTTGACCCGATCTTGCTCATTTGTCCACCATATTGAAAATTGCATTGGTCTTTGGGTATCACGATATAATAATAGGGTGGCAAAATAGGTCAGATCTATCGTGCCGATTAATTTAACTCGTCATTTTTGTTTGGCTGAGTCAGAATTTTTGGCTAGATTCCACCTAACTCTCTTAAAAAATAGGACAGACGTGGCGGGTTGACCCACATATATTTTAAAAACTATGTTTTTGTTCTTTTTCCTTTAGATGAAAAAAAGAAGAGGAGAAAATGGTTAAATTTCACAGGGGAATCCAATCCATTTTTTTTTCTCTCTACTTTTCTAGACAAAAATAAAAAGGGTTAAATTAATTACTGCCATTTGCAATCTAATGTATTTGGAGACAAGTTTAATGTTGTTAGATTTTTGTTGGTACTTTATTTTATTTTGCGATTTTTTTATGTTGAAGAATGACATTGATATTGCAAAAAATAATTTGGTTTTGTATTGAATTATTGATCACTACTATTTATTATTAGGGCGTTTGTTTCAAGTTATAATTTTATACTCTTGGAAATAAAATGATAGAGAAATGTATTCTTGTGTTAGTTACAAGTTTATTGAATTTTATTCCCACTTATGAAAGATTCATTCT
Source organism: Trifolium fragiferum (assembly GCA_954870985.1). Taxonomy (NCBI): domain Eukaryota; kingdom Viridiplantae; phylum Streptophyta; class Magnoliopsida; order Fabales; family Fabaceae; genus Trifolium; species Trifolium fragiferum. Next base: position 52,781,606 of record OX940794.1, read on the forward strand.
CCCCAAATATGAAAATAAATTCATATATAATTATCAACTAACCTCCCTATTATAAAGGTTCCTGGGAGTATTTAAATGTTAACCAATTTTATTTTATTTTAAATACCTAGGAAATTTTTTTTTTGATAAGCAAAGAATATATTATAAGGGAGTACAAGGTTCCTAGGAGTATACTAAATACCTAGGAAATAATTCATCCTTGTATTTATGGGAAAAAGTATTCTTAGGGATAAATTTAGTATACTTGAAACAAACGCTCCCATATGATTATGGTTTGTTAATCTTTTGAATTATTTTATGCATTGCTGGAAAAAATTGTAAATCTATCAATTGAAAATAAAAAATAATAATTGTTTGACGGATGATCCTCTACACGATCCATTTTTTGACAGACTTAAATGGAGCGGACAATCAGCTTTGCCACCCATATATAAAAACAATAAAGAAGATAGGGTAGGTAAATGTGAAATTTTTAAAAAAATGGAGTCCTCGTGATCATAACTCAGTTGGTAGGAACATTGCATGTAATATGCAAGGATCGTGTTCGAACCTCAGTTCTCTCACTTATTCACTTTAAAAGTGAAATTCTTTTAGCCACTAGGTTACTAGACAAAATAAAAAATGGGAGATGGGAATCTTAAATAGGGGAGGGGTTATTAATATTTTGGAAATAATAAACCCAAATAGGACCAACAAAGAAGAAAAGAGATGGGCCTTGATCGACTCAAGTGGCCCACAACACAAAGCCGCGCTTTATCCTCTTCTCTTTTTTCTCCCTGTAACTGTGTTCTGTTCGGTTCTGTTCTTGTATGTGAGCTAAGCTAAGGTTTTGATCCTAAGACGAAGACAAGGTTTCTGTCTCTGCAATGGAAGCTTCTTCGTGTTTTGTTCCATCACCCTCTTTCATTGGATTCAGGTTCCTTCTGTTGTCTTTCTAAATTCCGTATTTTTTTACTCAATTCTCTACTCTAAAAGACCATTGGATGAAACATTTACGTGTTCAACATTTTGCATTGATATCAATTAATCATTTGTATGTATAATTGCTTCATAGTTGAAGTAGCAATTTCAGCGAGGGGTTTCATTTTATTTTTTAATTTTGAGCTGGCTTAATTGTCATTTTATGAGATTATTATGACATAATATTTAGTTCATATGTGGAAATGAAGATGATCATTGTGGGAATCCATCTCTGAATAGACTATGTTCTAATGTTGGTTCTGTTGATTTTAGTTTATGTCTGTTTTTTTTTTTTTTTTTTTTGAAATTTAGTTTATATCTGTTATTGGCTATGAACCGCATATATGACATGGACATATCGACACCGATAATGATTTCTTAAAATGAAATGATTCAGTCTAATCATAAGTGTTGGTGTCAGACTAGGACATGTCTAATCCAAGAAGTGTTTGTGTTTCATAGGTTCTTTGACGGTAACTGTTTTGAAAAGTATGGATATATTCTATGATGGATCTGAACACCTGTATTCTAAGGATTTGTCTAATATGCACAAGTCAGACAATTCTTTCACCATGCACAAACTTGTTTTCACCATTGGATCACATCTCATTTCATCCAATGGTGAGACTTATTGACCCAATGGTGAAAGACTTGTCTCACTTGTGCACCATAGACTTGGCCTCTAAGTCTAATGCATACTTTAGGTGCAAGTCTTTAGCTACGGTACATGTTTAATCTGTAACTGCAGATAATTGTTTCTGGTTATCCTTATTGTATTTTAGCTGTGGGGAGTCTCGACATTTTAATGTACATGTTTGATTGCAATAATATGTGATGACTTGGTCTGATATATTTTGTTATCTATTCCATATTAGGACGAGCAAGGAGCTTCCACATGTGCTCTCGGTGCACGAGTTCAAAAGAATAATATGCTTCTCGGTCTGTAATCAAAAGCAAAGTTATAATGAAAAGCTTTACATTATACCCATTAGGACCATTTCTCGATTCTGCATTTCAAGATCTTTCACTAGGTCGTTGGAACTTGGAGGGGCAGGAAGGCAAAGTGATGCTTATTCAGGTTATTCAGCTCCTAATGACAATCAGAGGTGCAAATTTGTTCACATTATTTCGACTTTTTCCTGCTATTATTTATGCCTAAGAAGGACTCTTAGATTTTAATGCCTAAAATTTTTTATCTTCTCCGAAGAAAGTATTTTTGTGTCGTTGTAATTTAAAAATTTGTATTCTTGGATTAACAATGTCCATTAACTGTGCAAATTCCATATTCAACAGATTCAGCAACTATGAGAAAGAATTGGAAGAATTATTTGGTGAAGTGAAAAAAATGATCAAGATGGGAAAGAAAAATGATGCCATAGACCTGCTTAATGCAAATTACGAAATGGTGAAAGAGCGGCTTAATGCAGGCACTAAAGGCATAGAGGAAGCTGCTATGTTAGACATACTAGCTCTGGGTTACATGGCTGTTGGAGACATGAAATCTGTTGGCTGTCTGTTGAATTTGGTATTTTTTTCTCCACTCTCGTCTTTTATATTCTTCGGTCATTTTGATTTCTCATGTCGGTGTGGTTTCCATTAGTTCAACTCTCAGAATTCATTTCATGTATAGGTATAGTAATCAATATTCTATGCCTTATAAACTGTTTCGAGAGTAAGGGCCCGTTTGGCCTAGCTTATTTTTGAGCTTATGCAAACAGCTTATGCAATATAAATTAGGTTTTATGCTATTTTATAAGTTCAAACTAGTGAAAATTGAATTTTTATAAGTTATTTTATCATAAACTACCTTGAAAAACTTATAATAATACATAAAAATTGCATAAGCTCAAAAATAAGCTAGGCCAAACGGGCCCTAAATACTCAAGAATAGAGATTTACGGTATGGTAATAGTACCAAATTTTTCTAAAATGAGAATAAAGGAGGAGTCAATTGTTGATTTTATTTCATTTTCTATTATGAGTTAAACAAAGTTGCAATGGTTTGTTAACCTTGAATGATTTAATGTTCACCAATAATTTATGCAGTCAAATTATCTGCAATCCTTGTCGAACAAAGCATGTTTTCATGTACAAGACTGAATGTTTCCGCCTGTGGTTTTTAACTTTCCATCAGTATCGCATGTTTGTCTTAGTATATACTTAACAAACTCATAGTTGCAATAATTACTTGTTCTCTATGATGTACACTTATATATTTTATTTAATGGTCAGTTGCAAGAAGTTGTCGATACCTTAAAGGATGATGCACCTCATCTAGACTCGATACTTATGCATATGGGAAGTATGTATGCGACATTGAACAAGTTTGAAGAGTCATTGGACATGTATCAAAGGTCTGTCAACAATGTGGAGAAAAATTTTGGTGAGTGCACTTTTTCCGTTAGTAATGTTAGTCTTATTTACGATATATTATTATTTACCTGCAATTAATGATGGTTGGTATGTTGAGTTGCGTATCTGTTTGACCAAAAGATTGGTGCTATTTTCTCGACATATTTCAGTTATTCTCAATATAATTCTTCTGTTAGGTAAGGATAGCACTATTCTTGTAACACCCTATTTGGGCATGGCAAAAGCTCTTGGTTCTATTGGAAAAGCAACAAAAGCAATAGAGATATACCAACACATGATCACTCTTTTGGAATCAAGTAAAGGTGCTGAAAGTAAGCATTTGGTTGTACCTTTACTTAGTCTTGGAAATCTTTTACTGAAAGAAGGACGAGTCAATGATGCAGAAAGTCATTTTACTAGGTAAGCTTCCTAATTTTGTTTTCTCGTTGCATATTTATTGCTCTAATGGTTCTGCTTTTTTCTATATTAACTCTTATTTATTGTTTTTCACTAGGGTTCTAAGCATATATACAAAAGTGTATGGAGAAAATGATGGAAGAATTGGAATGGCTATGAGTTCCCTAGCCCAAGTGAAGTGTGCTCTAGGTAACTTCATAACTACTGCAGCGATAGTTTTGTTCTCTCTTTAAATGGGTTTGAAGTACATGCTCCGATTTCTTATTTCCTTTTCTTTTTGCGTTATCAAGTTTAGGCACGTATTGATGTGAAATATATTTTGCAGGGAAGTCAGATGAAGCGATTCATTTGATCAAACGTGCTCTTAAGGTCATGACGGATTCAAATTACATGTCACCAGACAACAGTATAATGGAAAAGATGAGGGTAGATTTAGCTGAATTACTCCATACTTCTGGGAGGTAAGCTTTATAACCTTGGTAGTAAGAGCAAAAGATTCAAGTACTTTTGGCATTTAAGAATAAAGTCAGACAACTTTAAAGTAATTTTTATGCACTGTTTATATCTTTAGAAAACCTAATAAGATTCTAAGAAGTATTAAGCTATTTGATTGAAGCTTGATGCATATGTAACTAAACACGTATTGTTGTTGGTGGTTTCTATTGTTTTACTTAAAGAGGACAAGAAGGCAGAGAGATATTAGAGGAGTGCCTATTGATTACAGAGACGTACAAAGGAAAGGAGCATCCCAGCTTAGCAACACATATGATAAATCTCGCGACTTCGTATACACGGTCAAAGAATTATGCGGAGGCTGAGCATTTGCTGAGAAGAAGTTTGCAAATCATGATAAAGCATAAGGGAACTGATAACCAATCCATCAGCTTCCCTATGTTGCATCTAGCAGTTACACTATACCATTTGAAAAAGGACGAAGAAGCAGAGAAGCTCGCCCTGGAGGTTTTACGCATCCGTGAAAAAGCTTTTGGAGTAGATTCTCTTCCTGTCGGTAAATTTCCCCTCCCCTTACTGAAAACATGGTCAGCCTCAAGTTTACATGACACTAGATAGCACAATTATTCAGATAATTCCATTTAGATGCATTTTGCGTAGTTTTTTTTCTTCCGTATGAAACTAACATTGACATTTATCGTATATTACGCATGACAGGGGAGGCTTTGGACTGCTTAGTGTCTATTCAAATGAGACTTGGTAAAGACGATAGTGAGTTACTGGAGATGCTTAGAAGGATCCTGAATATCCAAGAGAAAGGATTCGGACATGAGAGTGAGCAGGTTTTGGTTACCCTAAAGAAAATTGTATACTACTTAGATAAGTTAGGGAGAAAAGGTGAAAAGCTTCCCCTGCAAAGAAGGTTATCTTTGCTTAGGAAGAAGTATAAGCAGATGGTCCATGATTAATTTGTAAATGTTATATAATGTTTGTGATATTTGTATCCCTCTTTCATGCATTTTGTTCATATGTTTATGTATGTTGTCAATTATGGTTACTACTTCAGTGAGGGGAACTGCTTTATGAGGTTAAATGGAGAATGGATCCTCTCAATTTTTCTTCCCTTATGTCTTACTGTTATCAATCTCACCGTTGAATAGAAAAAGAAGAAATGGGCCCCTAATATGGTCCTCATTTTTTGGGTGCATTGGTGCTCCTCTCAAATTGACCTGCTACACTAGGTTGTACTATTATTTGGTTGTGGGTTCCACAAAAGTTGAGAAATAAAAAAATTACTTTCTTTTAGTGAGAATAGTTGATTACTTGTATACCCCCTTATATCCAATTGTAAATCTAAGTTAATTTAATCTTCATCTTCTCCATCTTGAGTGCAGAAATGGAAGATGAAAAACTCGTTGCTTTCTTTGTGAAAAAAACTTTGTTGCTTTCAAAATGTTTGAATCCTAACATGTAACCATAGATCTAGGTCAAATATATCATTATCTTTTTCCATATCACAATTCCTTCTTTCACGTGGAGTTCCAAGTGATCTCTTCCTATGTGTTAACAAGGTTGTGTTATTCAGAGTTCAGACAAGGGGAACAAGATGTTCTCTGCGGTAATAAGGGAAATCAGCTAGTCATCTTTTCCTCTACTATGAATTTGCTACACAGGTTTGAGAACAAGTGTTTGCTTGGCTATGAAAAAAATGGGTGTCTAATTTTTCATATTTGAAAATAGTGATGAACTAACAAATAGCTAATCAAGAGCTAAACATAATCGAAAATAATACACTGGCCAAGAACTAACAAAGAGCTAACCAACTAAAAAGTAGAAAAAAGGCAAACAGCCACCCCGCAAAAACAAGGAAAAAGAACATAAGGGCATACACAGTAATAAACCATTCTAACTAAAAAAAATTATGTTTTTTATTTTTTTTAAAATTTCTCAACTTATGTGGAACCCACAACCAATAAAATAATATAACCTATTGTTAGAGGTCAATTTGAGAGGAGCACCAATGGACCTCAAAAAATGAGGACCATATTAGGGGCCTCCTTTTTTAATATATAAAATGAGAGTAAAAAAGTTCAATAGGTAAAATGATAATACATGAGAGATATGAGAGAATTGTGTTTGAGAGGATTATTTCCCACTTGAATGACTTTCTTTTTGTTCACGTTTGGAGTTCGGGCTCCAATTCACACTCCTACTTAACAATTAGAATGAGAGACAAAATAACAATGTTTGAATTAGGATTGGATATCATATTGATGAAACTTTCGAGTCATGTTTCAATTGATTTATTCAGCATAACGATGGTCGAATTATATGACAAATAAATAAATATTTTCAAAATTTAAAAGAAAATGAATATAAAAACTAAAATTTGGTTGAATCAACTGCGGTTGAACTACCAGAATGCAAAATAATCATGATCAAACCGATCGAAAACAAGCTGCAATTAATTCAACTTATTAATCTATTTTGTCCAGTCCATCTTTTAAAACATCTAGATAAATTTAATCTATGGCAAGTAAACAACCTTGATGACATTAATATTAGTAAAAGATATTCTTCAAAGTATTAGTTAACAACTTATTTGTAATGTAACTGAATGTCTGAATTCACTTTGTGAAAAAGAATGATGAAAAAAAAGGTATACATTACTACCAATTTTCTTATTACACCATGTCAACACCATTTCCTAAATATGTAAGAAAAAAAAAAAGACTGGAATTACACGTTTAATTGAGCTTTTTAAACAAGTTGATTAAAAACATAATAACATTTCTCATAATTTATCAAGACATTATTAGTAGATTTTTGTTATTATATTATGGAAAAAATATTCTAGTACTATATACTATATTAGTTTTTCAGTAAAAAAAAAGATATACTATTTTGGTTTTGTATATGACTTGAGTGTCACCAACAAACAAGATGTATTTGACTTCATACATGGCTACATGCACGAATAAGAGAAGTTTTCAAGGGAAGCTATTGCCTCTCCTAAAATGACTGATGAGCAATGGGACTAATCAATGAAAGCTTCGTTTTCCAAGTACTACTTGTATATTATAAGGGCAACAATTGGAAACAAGAAAATATCAATTAGGTTTAGTCAAAAAAATAAAATCAAATAGTTCTTTTTATTTATTTTTGGTCAAGTAGTTTAGTGGCTAGAAAATTCACCTTAAAAATGAATAAATGGAGTGTCCAGGGTTCGAACCCGGACTCCTACCCATATAGTGCGATGTTTCTAACAACTGAGCCAAGTTCACGGAAACTTTTATTTATTTTTGAAACAATGTCTTTTTATTTATTTATTTATTTAGTACAAAATGTCTTTTTATTTTTATCTTATGTGCTTATTTGTAATTATAAAAGTAACATCTATTTTTACCTTTCTATATTTTCAAAGTTTCACATAACAAAATTGAGAAGAAAAAAATTTCCTACAACATCCTCATTTTATCGATGTCGAACCTCATTTTTTTTAAGTTTTCCAATTTGTAACTTTGATTAAAGGGTAAATAGGTTTATACCCCCGTAATGTAGGCGTGTTTTGTTTTTTCCCCTGTAATTTTTTTTTGTGACTCGCTCCCTGTAATGTTGAATTTTTTAGACTCGCCCCTTGGATGCACTTTTTAAATCGGTTATTTTGTTCAAACCGATTTAAAAAGTGCAAATTCCTTGCACCTAAGGGCGGAAACCAAAAAAATTTACTTTGCAAGGGGTAAATCACAACATAAAAAATTACAGGGGAAAAACAAAACTTACCTATATTACAGTGAGGTAAAGACCTATTTACCATTGATTAAATGCAGGGTGAACCAAAATTATAATAAGGGTAAAATGGGGATATTAAATTTTTTGTAGGGGTAAAGAGATAAATGTTGGGGTAGGAAATTTTTTTCTTCCAAAATTGAACAATTTCTTACTAAAACCGATTTTTACCAATTATTAATTGATTCAATTCAGTAGTGATTGACGCTGAACTTAACAGAGAAGATGACGGTTCAATTCTCTGCAATTGCAATCGATAGAGGGCTAAAATCACTTGACGCAAACTAAAATCACTTGATATCAGAACTGACCTCCGAAGTAGATTAAACTGGCATTGAAAATCTTTGATTAATATAGTATAATTTTGGATAAATAACTTGTTTTGTTGACAAGATACAACAGAAGAGAGATTCCAAGACCAAATCCAAAAGCACGTGACAAAGACACAAGAGCAAAGGAAAAACTGGTAATGGATCTCATATAGTGCATGTGCATATGAATGAATGAATCTTTGTTTCATGTTTCCGTGTCAAATAGGAAACTCCACATCCTAATTAAGCAAGGTAATAAGTCTCCTTAATCTCTCTTTGCGTCTGTTTTACCTTTAATTAATTAATTCAATCTGTAATCACTTATTATTAATCGATTATTTTTCTATCTAATCTCATCATCGCATGAATCATGGTGCCGATTTTTGTTTCTTTGAACCTCAACAACAACAACAACAACCTTTGTAAATTGTACTATTTTCACTTTTTTTTCTTCTCCCAAACACAGTTCTTATTTAACACTAATCTCTTTTATTTTTTCCAATTTCGCAGTTACTTTTAGGTATTAGTCAATACAATTTCTCAATGTTTGACTTCTTTGCTCATTGATTCAATCATATTTTACTATTATTAGTATCATTCATTCAAATGTTTCACAAATTATCAACTTCATAAAACTTTAATCATTACTTTTTCAATCAAACATTTTTAATTTTAAGTGTTTCCAAATCCGGATTCATCGTCGATTTGCATAATTGCATCTCATTATGTTCTTGATTTTGCATTCATGATTTAACTTATATACTGTTCTGATTTAGTTGATTGATTTTTTACTGATTCGCCAGATGTTGCTGGATCCGTAGAAACTAGTATCTGAAGACCGACGAGTAATGGCTGATTTTCGGATACCGAAAAAATTAGTATCTGATTGGGAGCCTCGCAATTTAATTCATGATCAAATTCGGACTGATTCTGTTCGCAGGCGGCATAATCTAGATTCTGATAAGCTGCCGGATATGAAATGGTGGTTGCATGTGAAAAGCAACTTGGAGTGTGAACCGAATTATTCCGGAAAGACCGAGGAGATTGGTGCCTTTTATGCTGAATTTGTTGATGGCAATGTTAAGAATAGGGAAGATCAATCTATCATTGACTTTGATGATCTTTCTTATATTGGAAGTGATGATTTATCGGTAGATCAGCAACCACAGCATGTCTCTCCTACGCGTGTGAAAAACAACAATACCAGAATGTTGAAAGTTGAAGCTTTGGTAAACAATGATTTACATTTTACTCCCAAGAAGAAAGATTGGAAGGAATTTGGATTTTCAGATGGTCGTTTTATGGACAGTGATGTTTCTGGTTTCACCGAGAAACCGGCATCAAATTTGATGGGAAATGAAAAACCTGGGCCTTGGTGGCGCACTGCTGGAAAAGATGAGTTGGCTTCCTTTGTTGCTCAGAAGTCTGTTGAGCGTGTTGAAAATTGTGATCTCCCTCATCCTCAGTCTAAGCATTTTCGGCAGATATTCGCAAAGGGTATTGATAATGATAAGATTCCACCATCGTCTTTAAACCAAAAAGCTGAAACTGGTTCTTCCAATACCGATGGTTATACATTTGGGACGACACCATTGTCTGTTCAGGATTCAAACAGTCATTTCAGGTAATGCTGCATTGAGATTTATTGCAATTTTTTACTTTTCTCTAATATATGCATCATGGTCAATTTATTAGGAAGAAAATTGTTTTTTCACGTTTACATTATTCAACCTCCAAGTCAATTGTGAAATTTGTCAAGGGTTCATGAGATGGTACTCATTTTTTATAGCTTAGTGCTAATGCTACTGTCTATTGTTCCTTACTTCACTTACAAAGCCAAATAAACTAGCTGTCTTCAAGTAATAATATGAGGACACACATCTCTTCATAATTACTAATTTGAATGGGTTTCTAAGTTGATTTTATCTTACTTATGCCTTAGAGTACTAGGGTGGTTATGATGGCCTTTCCTATCACTTTGCCAACTTGGTTCCCATGATAGGAGAAAGTTGTCTTAAATTCAGACTATGCCCCTATCAAGTAGGATCCTGGACCACTTCACTCATGATCCATCCTGGATATGGATAATTTGTGGGGTCACTAAATTAATTTTCTTGGACTTCTTTGTTCGACAGACTTGTGGCTCCAACCACTTGCACTTGCAGATTTTGTAGTTTGTTTCGGTTATCCATCTTTTGCTAACTGAGAGTGAGGAATGAGGATGTTTGTATGCATGTATAGAGCTACTAACATGTGCAGAATATCAAACAAAGTTGTGAGTTTAATTTTTAAAAAATTGTGAATTTTTCTAAAGTTTAAGAAATACATTCCCCCATTATCTTCTCAAGATATGCTTAAATTCCTAGCGTGCACTAACTGACCTTTAACCATTGTTCTCCAACATCGCACATGTGCATTGGCGGTTGATTCTGTTTTGTTTTAAGTTGCACTGATGCTACAGGTGTTTCGAAATTGAACAAACATAAAGACATGTTAAGATATATTGAATTCCTGACTTATCCCACAATACGTGCTAGCTAGTCATATTTCAATTTGAAAGAAAAATGAACCCAACTAATACAATTCATATTAAGTTTTGGTCTATGATTTGGAAATTAGGTCTTCCGCGTCACTATTTGAATCTATGTTCCATAATCATGATTTGCAGCTACTCGGTAAGTTGGAATTTAGAATATATGTCAAACATTGATGACATTTGACAGGCTCGTGTCATATAGACAGAATCTGTTAAAAGAAGAAGCTTAACTTAACATAATATAATATCTGTCGTCTAATCACACACTAACTGCTTCCTAATAACGTAATAACAGTACTAATAAGAAGTGTAACATAATGTTTTACAACTTTAATACTGTTTAGTAGAAATTTCATGATTATGCTAAATTAAATTTATCGTCACGCTATGCTGCTCTAAATTTTCAGTTCCGGCCAGAGCAAAGAATCTGGTCCAAACAACAAAGATTGTCAAATCAATCCTGAGAATAGCAGCATTACTGAGCTGTTGGAAGCATTGTGTCATTCTCAAACAAGAGCAAGAGAGGCTGAGGAAGCAGCACAACAAGCCTACAACGAGAAGGAGCATATCGTGAGTCTTTTCTTTAAACAGGCTTCTCAACTCTTTGCATACAAGCAATGGTTTTACATGCTGCAGCTCGAGAACCTCTGTCTTCAACTCAGAAACAAAAACCAGCCATTGCTGAATCTCTTTCCACACAGGGAAACGCAGCCTAAGAAAAGTCGCGGTAGAGCTGAAAAGAGAAAGATTAGTAGTAACAAAAAATGTGGGATTGGAAAATGTGTTGCTGCGTTGGCAGTTGGTTTAAGCCTTGCTGGTGCAGGTTTGCTTCTTGGTTGGACCATGGGATGGATGTTTCCTTAATTGTAAATAATGACATCTTGATTTGAGACATTGACTAATGTTGTTTGAGTGCTTCTGCTATGCACTTCTGGAGTTTGAGTTCTGTTATGTTGATAGATATGATTCAAAACAGTGTACATATGATTTTATCCATTGGTTCCATTTCCATCATTTGTAAATATTCCTTGTTCGTTAAGACACATTAGTTGTATAAATTTAAAGATGACATTTGTGTTGAAAATGTGTGCAATGTTGCTAATTGCTATGTAAGGCTTTGTATATATGCATGTTTGTATTATTCACTGCCTCAAGAAAATCTTGCTTTGAAAATTTTCCATTATCTGGAAATTAGGTTGAAATATATGAATGAAATATAAATTTCCCAACACTAAACCAGCAATTTACCAGCAGGTTTTTGGTTCAGTTACACAAAGTGATGCAGCCTTTTATTAGAGAAAAAATAAAATATTGTGTGTTGCTAGTTGATTCCTTTATTTAGAAAGAAAATTATGGTAGGTTTTGAGTAGTTGGCCATGGTTTATGACTTTGGCTAATAAATTGATGCACATCATTTTTAGGTGGGAGAAATAATTGGAATTGAATGGACATGGTGATAATGTTAATACAGATGAAAATTAAGAAATGAAAAATACCATTAAATACACATTTAACATTACATAAATTCAGAGTTGGTAAAAAAAAGAAGGCCATTACAGAAATTCAGAGATTAATCTGAACATACAGACAACCATATTAAAAGATCCAACCAAAACCAAGGTACATAAATCCATGTTTGCATTAATTTTGTTGCTCAACCTAGTTTTGTTTACAAGTTGTAGGGAAATATTGTTTTCTCAGGTTTAACAAGGTTTGATTCATGGTTCAAACACCATGAATTTCATCCTTGCTTCCGGCTATAGCGCAACAAAAGGAAAGAGAAATGGACCCAAATTTACTTTGATTATATAACTAAATGATCCCCGTTTAAAATGATTCTTGAACCATTACACATAATAATTTTGTTTGCAATAGTAAAATACTGGAAAATAACAATTATATTATACAGTTCAGAAGAAATGATGAAGTGCAACCTATCAAACAAAAATGGACTTGTTTTCAAGATTCTATGACACCTTTTGCCATGCTTTCTATAGTTCTATGGTATCAATACTCATCCAGGTATGTATAAAGTGTATCGTCCTTCTTAGACTTGCGTCTGCTTAATAAGGCCTTCAGGAGACGTTTACTTTTACTTGGGTATTGTTCTACATCTTTCCCGTTGTCTCTTTCAGCAGATAATCGCATTGAAGCTGATTTGCGTGGCTCCGAAGGGTACTGGTAGGAACATAAATGAAGCTGCAGTTAAATAAACTAGCTACAATATTCATTGCCAATGTGTTGAGTAGCATACAACAATGATTTATATCACTCACCCTTTGTTTTGCATTAGAAGGATTTGGTGTGATTGGTCTGCTTGGCTTTGGAGTCGTTGGTCTACTCGGCTTTGGAGTAGTTGGTCTACTCGGCTTCGGTGTTGTAGGCCTACTTGACCGAGAACCAGTACGTAGAAGCGGGAACCGGTATGGTGAAACTGACCGTTTATCTTCAATACATGTAAAAAAGATTGTTAGTTTAAATAGTAATGACCAAATCAATGAAATTTTGAAATATTATGTCATAGTACGTGTGAAAAACCTAAATCTTTTTTGGACATGCTTGAAGTGAATGAAAAGGGTCCAGGTCTCTGAGGTTGTACAGAAGGTGACGGGGAACGCCCTTTACTGCATCAAATCAAATTAAATAATAAATTCAAGATCCCCATTGAGACAATGACCGACTTAATCCCATAACAACATGCTGCATTGTAGTAGTTACCTTGTTGTTGTAGATGTTGGCGTTTCTCTAATTGTGGCTCGAACAGCTTTAGGATACAAACAGAATAAACACAGCATCAGATTTTCTATAGTAGAGTCACTTAGATAAGTGAAATCACAATATTAGGGAGTAAAAAGTAATACCACTCTTAAAGTGAGGCCATTCGTCTTGGTCATCAAGGCTGCATCCTTCGTATTTTGACTTCGTGCGGTTAGCGCCAATCATGGTCTCCCCAACTGAAATTGTGCAAGGAGTGCGATCATTTAACAACATATACACAATTCTACTAATAATAGCATTGAGAGAAAATGTTATACTTGCCTGGCAAGATATAACGCTTGTGATATTTTGGAGTACTGATCACCGATGACTGTTGTGTAAGCCCCCCGTGACCCATATACCCTTGGTAAGTCCTCATTCTCTGATGTACCACATTAAGGAAAAACACTGTTAGAGATCTTCGTAAGATTTATCTTCCCTGTGATGATATATAATTCGAACTAAACAACATCAAGAAGGAGGAATCTTCAAACGCAACTGCAGATGAGAAATTATGCTTTGAATTGAATGGAGTCAAGTAAATACAGTATCTTCATAATGTATTAAACAACCAGACAAATAGCAGGGTATTGTCGAAACAAGCCTTTATTCACAATCAATAAATAAGGATCACAGTTTCGTTGATCTTTCATACCTTTGTAGATATAGTTTTTGAAAATGATGTTCACCTAAAATCTAAGTAATAAATCGATGTCACTGACACTCTAAGTTGTTATTGTACTGGCTAACTAATGAACAATAATTTAGTTTATCTATATTATCAAGTTCATTTAGTAATACTATAATACTTCTATAAGATCAGGCACCATAAAACGAGAATGTATGCTCATGACAAGACCTAAAAGATGTTCTGTAGCTGCAAAACTCTCGCTATCTATTCCTTCTTTTATCTATTTTTTTATAACTAAATAAATGCAAAGATCTTCTATAAGTACATAATGCAGAGAACTCTTAAGTTCTCTTTAATGAATACTACAACACTAAGCAGTAAAAAGATATATATAGTTTGATGTTTTGTAAATGTTTTGGTGTCTATCACTGGAAAAGGAGCTAAACATTAAATGCTTTTTCAGTATACCTTTAAAATATAAGTTCTCAGTACCTAAAGCAACAACAATATTTATTCCTATCTCAAGAAGTAAATGTTGCCTAAAAGTAATCTTAGCAATTACTTTCAGTGTCAACTTACTGGACTTTACGCGGAGGTGATCGATTATACCTGTTCAATACAAGATACGCGTAGCTCAGCTCCAGAAACTTCAACAACCTTCTCATCCAATAAGTCGTTCACTTTAAAGGTCACAGAACCTAAATGGTCCACTGTATTTACAAGAGCTTTGATGGCATAATCCTTCAATGTTTCTACCACTCTGAAAACATAAGATAGAATGAAAAACACAAGGGTATAGAGAATATGATAGCATTGGCAATTAGAAATAAACATACACCAGCTTCAGCATAACAACTTACATCTGTTTTTGGTCATCGTTGGTGTACGAGAGTTCAAAATATTCAGCGGCCGAATATAACTGTGTTCTCAGATTTTTCAAATCCTAATACAAAAGTTGAAAATTAAAAAATAATTAGCGAAACAAACACTAACTCTATTCTACTCTGAATTAAAGCAATAGATGCATTAGGCAATGATCTTAACTAACAGTGAAATCAATGGATTGCGTCCATCGAGTTATATCCCAAAAAATAGCAAAAGATATGTACCTTGAGGCTATCATCAAAGAGCAAACTCTGCTGCATATAAACCTCATCGAAATTGGAAGCTTCTTGAGATAAAGGCGGTGTTGAAGAAGTTGTGACCTTCCCCATGAATGAATGTAAAGGAAGAAGGACCACCTTAAGAAAGCGACGACAAAGAGAAATAGATCAAAACCAAAATCAACAACACTACCCTTTAAACCAAGTTTGTACAAACAAAAAGCCCTAAATAAAATATACAAAATTTACAACAATTGAAGCTAAGAAAGAAGCTGAAAAAAGAAGGGGACAACCTCATCTCTAACAAATTATAAAAATACTAAAAGCTGATTATGTTACAAAAGAATAGCTGTAACAAACAACATATATTGCTTTAACAAAAAATCAAGTGCATATTAAAAATTTAAAACTAAACAACATACACACACTACATCTTTGAGACAATTCTGCAACAATAACAGACAAAAAGTTAAACTAAACAGCATAATTCCATCATTGTTTTTTCCCTAAATCTTCACCAACACAACACTCACATTTTATTAAATTTCCCTCAAAAGTAAAGCCGACCCAATCCTTAAAAACATGAAAAGTTTCAAAATTTAAAACAACATGTATAAATAAACAAGGAATCATAAACTGGGGTGAGTTAAGTTTGTTTGTTACATCATCAATTACCTTTTTTTTGCATTAAAAGTGACACCAACCAAGGTTTTGACTTGAAGCAGTTAATAATGAAAGAAAATAAGTAGAGGGTTTTGAAGAAACAGAACGCAAGAACTGTGGAAGGTGAAAGTGAGAAAGCAAATGTCAAAGAAACACGCTTTGAGATTGAGCAGTGAGTAAAACGGTTAGGTGTTTCAGTTTTTGACTAAAATAAAAAAACAAAGGAAAAAGACAACATAAAATAAATCAAAATTTTCAAACATGTACAGTTGGAGAGAGTAGAAAGAGGAGAGCACGTTGGAATCAATGAACATGAATATTGGATGAGGAATTAGGAGAATAATTATTTTGAATTTATTATTAATTATTTTATTTTATTTTTGTTAATAATAAAAAATGATTAAACAGAGAAGAAATGTGAATATTAAGAATGAATTGTGTGCTTTGGGAAACAGAAACTGTGTGCGGTGTGGTGGGAGAATGGATCCTCTCAATTTATTTTTCCTCAATTTTTTTTAATTTTCACATCTTAACCATCAATCAAATTTTTCTCATTTCTTTTCAATTTAAATATTACTTTATATTTATAATCAAATGGTTTAAAACCCCGCTTTATTTTCTCAATTTTTTTTTTAAATTGAGAGGATCATTTCTCGGTGTGGTGGTGGCTTTAACTTGAAGGACAGGCCCACCTCTGATGAATTGGTTCATTTTTTTAATGTTTTTATTTATTTTATAGTTTGTTTGTTTATTTATGATGGCTAAATTTTTTTTTCGTAAATTTTTTTTAGGTTTTACTTTATTCCTGTAAGTTTTTTAGTATCATTTTGATTTTTTAAAATTATAATATTAAAATATTTTATTTTAGTTTCATAAATTTTAAATATTCAAATATTTTGGTCTCTAATTGAAAAACTAAATTGTCTGAACTTTGTAACTTTCTTTTTTGCCAAAAAATTTGTAATCAAATGGTTTAAAACCCCGCTTTATTTTCTCAATTTTTTTTTTAAATTGAGAGGATCATTTCTCGGTGTGGTGGTGGCTTTAACTTGAAGGACAGGCCCACCTCTGATGAATTGGTTCATTTTTTTAATGTTTTTATTTATTTTATAGTTTGTTTGTTTATTTATGATGGCTAAATTTTTTTTTCGTAAATTTTTTTTAGGTTTTACTTTATTCCTGTAAGTTTTTTAGTATCATTTTGATTTTTTAAAATTATAATATTAAAATATTTTATTTTAGTTTCATAAATTTTAAATATTCAAATATTTTGGTCTCTAATTGAAAAACTAAATTGTCTGAACTTTGTAACTTTCTTTTTTGCCAAAAAATTTGTAACTTAAAGAATTAAATTTTATAACTGAAAAGACCAAAATAAAATCAAAAAAGTTAAAGAACCAATTTTATTTTATTTTTTAAATTGTGAGAATCAAAAAAATATTTTAAGGAAAAAAAATTAGTGGCAAAGACTATCGACCCCGAAGATATATGAAATATAAGAGACGATGATTTCCATGGTCATGGTCACAAGAGGTAAAACATTGAAAACATTGAATTACTTATATACCAATATATATATATATATATATATACTCCATATATGTATATGTATAGAATTACTTTTTTTCATTATTTATAAAATGATTAAAAGAATATTGTAAAAAAATAATAAAAAATGATATTTTGTGAATGTGATTAATTAAGAGAGTTATATTTGGTCTCCTGATTATACAAAAAGAATCCTATACTTATAAGTTTAAGAGATCAAACCAAAAGCTTCTCAAAAAATGTAAACATACGTATAAGTTTGGAAGGACTTGGTCAAAAAGAGCATAAGGTAAATCTTTCTAGAGCAAAAATTTATTCAAGGATAAACCAATAGTACTTGCTAAATTCTACTCCTATGTACATTGATTGCCCTCCCAATAAATATCAGTTCTATGAGAAAAATTGACACAATTCAGTTTTATTCGATCACAGTTAGAAAATAGACAATTATTCTATTTAGTCTTATATATAAAATATTTTTTTTTAAAAAAAAATTATTTAAAAAATGGAATATATACCCTATTAGTATTAGTATTATATGAGTTGAATACATAATTTTTCAATAAATTTAAAATTTTATATTTAAACTTGAAGTGATTATATTTTATCAGTAATTAGATGAAATTTATCATGAAAAATTGAAAATACAAATCAAAGTAACTTCAATATTCACTCTGTTTCAAAATATAAGTCGTTTTGACTATATTACACAAATTAAGAAATATAATCATTGTTGTATAGAAAAGAGAAATTATGAATAAGTTTACAAAATTGTCCTTCATTAATTGTATGAGAAAGATAAATGAAAGAATTAAAATAAAAGAGAAATAAAATTTAAGAGTATAATAGAAAAATAGCATTAAATTCTTCATTGAAATTGTAAAACAACTTACATTTTAAAACAAATTTTTTCTTTAAAATAGTTTATATTTTGGAACGGACAGAAGTAATTGCTTAATTTATTTTCTTAGATTTTGGAACGGAGTGTTTGATTTTTCAAAAAGGAGCAAGTGGAAGACACACAAACACAAGGTTTTACTGTTTTACCTTTACGGAGTTTCTGTTTCTGACTTGTTGTATTTGTCCAGTTGTGACGGGAATGATTGCATTGCAAAAATATAATTAAATCATTCCACATGCAAACTTTAATTTTATTTATTTTTCTTCAAATGAATACAACTATTGTGACTCAAGCTTCAGGTATGCACAGAAGAATATTCGCATTCTTAATTTGAATTATTATAATTTATAGTACTTCAAATGTTATACTCCGTAGTTTTTTATTTTTAGCAAAGACAAAAAAATATATAAATCAAGGCATAAGATAAAGGCCGGTCCTGAGTTTTTAGAGGCTGTGTATAAATTTTTAAAATATTTTTTAATATTTTTTTTTAACAAAAACTCATTAATTTTAAATTGCAAATAACATAAAATATAATTATGCTTGTAATTAACATAAAAAAATTCATATTATATCAATAACAACAAAATAATTATATTTTAGACAAATCATTCTTCTAACATTTAGATACTGAACTTATCGAGCAGGCTTAATATTTTACCTTTACACTCTTTTTTTATGACTTTTTGAAGGTCCGCAGAATAGACCTTGTTGCACCCTCGGCCGGGCCTGCATAAGACATGCCCAAGGAAGAACAAAGGAGTCGGTTACATTTGTAGACCTCTGCATTTTTATTTTCCTTGCAAGAAAAATCACCTCTAATAAAGTTTATTCACTTATAGGTGCCATGTTCAGCTTCAACAAAATTATGAACATATTTAAAAGGATAAGTACAAAACTTATCTTACAAATTCTAGTTTAAAATCTACTTTTAAATAATAAAAAAAAAAAATTTACCAAACAAGTGAGCAACTTTTATTTTATTTTTAAAGTTCTTATTTTTCATGATTTTTTCATCTATTGGGGTGCCGACATCCAATTTGAGTATAAAATATTGACACTCGTTTTTTAGAGTGCGAACTAAAACATAGTTCGCTACTTAGAGAGCGAACTCAGTTTACACTTCAACAATGGTGAAGTCGGCAAAACGAATTGAACTGTTATATGGTTCACATCTTAGGATGCGAACGGTGGTGTTCCCGTTTTTGCAATTTTATACACTCACTTCCTAAGTAGCGAGATGGGTAAATATGAAACGCCGGGGGTGTTTGTGAGACCCGGGAGGTGCGAAAAGTAATCTTTTTGGCCAATTCATGAGCAAACCTTGAATTATTACTAATTTATTTGCAATCAAGATATTTTTAAAATATATTATTAAGTATTTTTACCGAGTTCTTCTTTTCGTGCACCCTGTGTCACTCGCGCACCCCCTGACATTCCTAATTTACCCCCTCACGTTTGAAGTTATATAACTTGTCGTCGCTGTTGACAACATTAATCAAGTCACGCTCCTGTAAAATTAAGAAAACATAACACAATTAACTAACTTGTAAATAAATCGACACTTGAAATTAAAATTCATATCAACATCATTAAATAATATTGATAATTATGCAACGTTAAGATTAAAAAAATTACTTACATGCTCGTCGTATACACATTGGGGGATATGGTTTGCATAACCAATCAAAACCGATGTGTCTGACGGAGTGATAGCCAGCAAAGAAACTTGTTCAGCACATGCAACCCTTCGTAAGGATCTACTTAAGTCGGCCGCCGAATTTGAACATGACCCTCCCACACAAGATCATCTCCTCGCACTCCCTCCTCCATAACATCAGCCTCACGAGCAACCTGAGTAGCCTCACCACCAACAACCTCAAGCTGAGGCTCAAAGCAAGTAGACTCAACAACCTCTGGCTCACTCTCAGCTGCTATCTTTCGTTTCCACTTCTTCAGTAGGTTCTCGGCACCAGCACCAGCACAAACATTTCGCTCAATCTTCTCTCATCTTAGAGCTCTCAGAAACCTCCATCACCGCCGCCATAAGTTGTTTTTTCTTGCTCTTTCATTAATTTTGGTTTTGTCATCATGATCTAATTTTGACCCTAAAACAACAAAAATATGAGTGTCCAAATATGGTTTTGAAATCTTTCCTTCTTCCTTTCGCTTTGAAGAATACTTAACCATAATAATAATAATAATAATAATAAGGGTCACATTTGTCTAATAATATAAATTACCCACATTTCAGTATTTCACCAACATAAACAAGGATTTACGTCCAAAATAGGAATGATTATAATCTATGCGCAATCTCTTTTTTTACCCAAAATTGAAAAATGTGGAGATGCAGGGGATCGAACCCTGTACCTCCCGCATGCAAAGCGGGCGCTCTACCATTTGAGCTACATCCCCATGTTGTTTATTTCCAATCATAACTTAATATCAATGTAAATAAATTATTTGTTTGTGAAAAAATAAATCGTTGCCATAAGTTGCGGAGTCAGAAAATATAATTTGGATGGATTGGTAAAAAATTATAACATATAAATTAAATATAAAAACTAATTGCATATAACAATTGAAGTTGTAATAAGTATAAAATTGATCATTCAAGATCAAATACCATAAATTTGTTCATGTAAAAGAAAAGTTGATCACTAAATATATATATATATATATATATATATATAGCATATCTTAAATTGCATATAACAATTGAGGTTGTAATAAGCATAAAATTAATTACTCGAGATGAAATATTATAAATTTGTTCGTGTAAAAAGAAAGTTGGTCACGCTCCAAGTCAACAACATTTTCCTCTGCGGAAGAGTCTTCTTCTCATTTGGCATTCGACATTGTGGTTTGTTTGGGGCGGTAATAGCTGATTTTTATGTCTGGTGCGCTGGGCCTGGGATTGTTATGTTTGTTTTAATCTCCCAGCGTTTGTTTTATTAGTAGTTGTATTTTGTTTTTGAGGTGGCCTTCTTTTGTGAGGGTAGTCTTTGGTTTGGAAGTTTTGCTTCCTGTGTTACCTTTCCCTTCTTTTTTGTGCATGCCTTGTGCTCAAAGTTGCCTTGTTATTAATAAATTTTGGCGGTTTAGAAAAAAAAAAATAGCATCTTCCCCTTTCACAACTTTTGGGGTTTAAGTGCTTAGTTTCGAGAATTTTTATATTGCATCTTATCATCAAAAATTTAGATTTATACATATATTAGATCAAGTTATATATATATATATATATACACAAAGTATGAAATTTATAAATACAATTAACATAGAATATCATTATATAATAAAATTATAAACATCGATAAAACCAACATTAAATGAGGATATCCTATAAACATACCCCTTGAAGTTGGTTTTTGAACTTGCAAATCATTGTTATTCGTACAAAAACTTCAATTCGGTCTCCTAACATAACAAAGAATAAATCATAGAACAAAAAAAAGAAGTTTTTTCTTTTTTTAATTTTTGAAATATTAAATCTCTCAAACACGCACAACTCTTACAACCATTATCCATGATTGTTTCCTTGATGATACGCCATTAATAAAATCTTGCATAACAAACATTACTTTCGCACAAAAAATGAGAGAAGCAACACAATACAAATTTTCAAATACGGATAAAAATGAAACGAATTTGTGGATTTGTTGTGGTGATCGAAATCAATTATATTTATAGTGAGCTTTAGAAATACAAAATTAAATATGATTTTATGATAATTAATATTATATTGAGAGACCTTTATTTTTAATAATTTTTAATAAGATAATTGTTACAACTTTAATTAAAAATGTAACCACCGAATGTATAATGTCACCTTTAAAATTGTAAATATTTTCTTGTGATCAACAAAAATATAATGTAAAACTTAAATTTATAATATTTTTTATTTAATACAAATATGTTAAAAAAAAATATTAAATGAATTAATTGTCAAATGCAGCACAATAGAGAATGCATGAAAGGCAAATAATTTTGAGAAAAGATAAAGACAAATAGTTCTTACTTATACATATTATAGATAGATGACAAAAAATTGTGAAGGCGTGCCTCATAAAATTGGAGTATTTTTACACCACAAAAAATGTCACATTTTTTTTTTAAAAAAAATTACCAAGAAAGTATATGATCCATATATTCGTAAAAAAAAAAAAAGTATATGACGGGGGATATTATTTTAATGGACATATAAATTTATTTATTGCAATGTACTATTATATTTGGTTCTAAATCATTTGAAAATTAAAAAAAAAAATATATATTTAATGCATTCATTGCCAAATGAATTGGAGATAAGTGAGTTCAACACTACACTTTTATACAAAACCTTAAGTGTTAGGTTTATGAGTCATCTCACTTATACAGTATCCAACATCCACTTATCTAAGCAATGTGTGACTTACACACTCACACTTGCCACAACACTTAATCTCCACAACACTTAATCTAACGGTCTAAAAATATATATAGTATAGTTGATTTTTATTTTATAAAAATTTAAATTTTTGAACGATTGGACAACTCTTCGAGTACACTAATTGCATGAAATGTAGACTTTTTCTAATTTTAGTGAATCACGGTCCTCGCCTAATAACAATATTCATTTTATAAACACGAGGAATTGGGGATTATATATAATGAAGTTTTTTCTTTTAATTTTTGGATTATATGCATTCATATCACTCAATTCCATTTTAAAATAAGTATTAAACGTGTCACACAGATAATTCAATTTTTATATTTTAACAACACTCGTTTATTTTAATGTTAGAAACACGAGGGTAAGGTTTGTTAAAGCTACTCAAGTACTCAACTCAATAAATATCTTCTATCTTTTCCGTATAAAAGAAACAATTTTAGCTCAATCAAAAGCTTAACCAAATACTACTTGATTTTACTTTGATAATTACAGTAAAAGAAAAATATTACTTTGAGAATTCTCAATTTCATAAATGTTTTGAAGAGTGGATGTATTAATTTTAAACTCTTTAAATTTTTATCAATCAAATTATAAAGGCAAAATACTTCCATAATCTTTTAACTTAATTTCATATAATGATTTCATCATTTATAATTTTTTCATGTTAATTTTGGTTTTTCATCTTTGCTTCTACGTACATAATTTTTCAAACTTCAAATCTATAATTTTCTTTTGGGACATAACTAATATTTATGAATAAGAAAGCATAAAAAAAATCATATATTTAAAACTGAAATCCATATTCGAATTAGGGATGTCAATTTGCATCCGTCAGAGCGGATCCCCGCGGGGATTGCCCCGTTCGAAGATCCGAAAACGGATATTTTTTCCCCGTGGGGACCCCCCGGAGGCAGTTCGGGGCGGGGATCGGGGATTAAAGATCCGTCCCCGCAGATTCCCCGAATCCATCTATATATACTTAAATATATATTTTTACTACTACTATTATTCTAGGTTTATTTATATTTGACAATTCTAGGTTTCTATTTTGCTATGAATTATGATATATTTTGGTTATGAATTTTTGTATGATTATGCATATGTTGTTATGCATTGTTTTTTTGTTATGAAATGCATTATGTGTTGTTTTGATCATTAAAGAAGAAAGATGCGAAATATTTATTTATTTATTAATAAAAAAGGAAAAAATAACGTCATAATTTTGTCGGTAAAATATAGAAATTTTCTAATAATCGATCTACGTGGATCCCCGCGGGTACCGTGGGGATGGAGGAAAAAATTCTCCCGTGGGGATGGAGGCAAAAATTCCCCCGCGGATATTTCGGGGTGGGGAACGGGGATGCTTCCTCCGCACATTCCCCGCCCCGTTGACATCCCTAATTCGAATATAAAAAAAATAAAATGAAATTGTCATACAGAAGAGTAAATGACCAAGTCTAAAACATTACTTGAAATTAAGAATAAAATACTACTAAAGTACTACAAGTACTATAACTTTGCCGTTTATAAAATATGTCCAGGAAAATTAATGAGAGATAGGGATAGAAAATAGACAAAAGCAGTGGTGAACCAAAGCAAAGAAGCAAACAACACTAAACTCAGTAGACTGTTGTAAGTAGTGGCCTACAGTCTATAGCCAACAACCAACAAAAGGGGCAGTCCTTGTAATTGGAGGGATGAGTTGCAACTTACAACCTAGCCAACCACTGTTATGTGCCTATGTCCAGTCCAAAATGCAGCTGTTTTGTTCCTATTTCTATACACTACAACACAACTCCTTCATTCATGCCCTCTCTCAATCATTGCCATTTTTACATTCCTTTGCTTATATCCTCAATTAAATAAAAAAAATGTTAAATTACAATATTGATTATATAAATGTTGTGTTTAGAGGTAATTAATTCAAATTTTTTTAAAA
The DNA here is from genome assembly GCA_954870985.1 of Trifolium fragiferum. Lineage (NCBI taxonomy): Eukaryota > Viridiplantae > Streptophyta > Magnoliopsida > Fabales > Fabaceae > Trifolium > Trifolium fragiferum. The sequence continues at coordinate 52,806,401 of OX940794.1, forward strand.
ATGTTATTTTCAATGCAAATTTTGTTTTATTCTTGTTTAGTAAAAAAAATGACAAATATCATTGAAACTTAAATATATTGTAAAGTTCTGAATTCGAACTCAAATGAATGTGTTCTACCTAATAACATCATCATTGTTAGTTAAGTTATGAATTATGGTCCTTTTCGATGCAAATTTACTACAGTTCATTATGAAAGAAAAATAATTAACAATTTTTTTTATATATAATTAACAATTTTTTTAAAAAATATGAAAATTGATAAATTGTATTTGAATATTTTAAAGAAACTTTTAGTGAATTTTATTAGATTAATTTATTTTAATTCATCTATTATCATTAAATCCATCCATTTTGACACATCCGGTTTATTTGTTTCCATTTCCTACACAATTCCAATTCATTACAAAAAAAAAAATCAACATTTACCATTTTAAATATTTACTTTTATTTATTTTCGTGAAATTAAATACAAATTAAATTGCATGTAATTTGTTTTCTTTCTCTTTTCTTCCATAATCAATAACAAATAATTTTTTCGGAGAATCCTAATTCGATTTCTAGTTGAAAAATAATTGCTGGTCAAAATTTACTTAACTTGCGTCCGAACTTTGAATTATCAAACCTCCTTCGTTTGGGAACCAAATAGTTAATACAAAAAATATACTAAAAATAAAAAAACAATTCTTTTACAACTTTTCCATAAAACTTATTTCAAAACAAACACAAAAAGTCATATTTCAATTCACTATCATGTTTTGATTTTTTTAATAAGTGCAAAATAATAGGTAATTGAATCATCAATACACATTATTAATATTTTAAAACCGGTAATTGAATTATCAAGTGAATTATTGTGGAAACCACTAAATTTAGTTTGGTGATGAAAAATTTACTTTGGTACCCATAAGATCTTGGGTTGAACCAAATTAGCTTCAATGTAATATGTAACCAAAAAATGAATTATTGTGCCATTTATCTGATCATTATTCATTTCAAAACCTATGCAATTTATTGTTACCAATTATTATTTCAAAACCGTTTCTATCACAATTTTGTAGTTGTGGTTTTTTTTTTTTGTTAATTAAATACAAAAATATTAACACATGCTCTTAAGCTCAATTTGGAAATTTGTCTTGCAAATTATGGATTTCAATATTTTATACACTTAAAATTTATTTTCTCAATGAAACAAATTTTACTTCTAATTGAAGTATCTTTTAACTATGAAGCACGAACACCTAACACGACACAGACATGTTCACGCTGATAATTTAAAAAATATATGACATGTGTTACAGACTACAGTAAAGAAATATAAATTGTTTTGGAACACTCGTCTGAGCTGTTCGACATGTGTATTAGTGTTATATAGATGTCGGATACCAGTGTAAGAAGTGTTGAAACAAAGAAGAAATTATTTTTTTTTAGAACACTTCTTTAAATTTTCAGACATATATCGTACGAGTGTTATATAAATGTTATATACCGACACAACGACACACTTAATCTTAAAAGTATCGATGTTTCGTAGTTTTTTAATATAAAAAATATCCAAAGGTATAGTTTGTTGTTAAACATTTGCATATTTTACGTTTTGGTTTTGGACCAACAGATAATGTAGGGCTAATGTCAGTTAACTCCAATTATGTTTTGGAAGTTTTTCTATTTTAATTCTTAGATTTTCAGGAAAAGTGAATTATAGTAGTTCATAGTTTAGTTGTGTCAAAAAAAGTAATTCATAGTTTAGTCGTTAGATAAGTAAATTCTAACTAAAAAATTGTTTCATATCTATATTTAGAAATTAAAGTCAAATTCTTTTAAATAATTCATCATTTAATAAATCTCATTAAACACTCGAACTCAATGATATAATAACAATCAGATAAAATATAGATAAGTTTATGACACTCAATTTAATAAATTTGCAATCTATTGACTTATAAAATATCAAGGTAAATTTTTTGGAACCAATTGTTGGGTACGTATCGATACCCTATAGGCAAAGTTCATTTAAAACATGGATTTTGTAAATATAAATTAACATCAAAATATGAGATGACATGTCTATCGACTATCGATATCCAACAATGTAAGTTGGATATCATAGTATTTACCATATATAAATTATACTTTGGTGCCTTAAGTTTTTATTTTATTTTGGTCATTTAAATTACAAATGTTTAATAATTTAGTCCTTTAAGTTTTTCATTTCGATCCTTTTTAAGTTAGAAACGTTGAACATTTTGAAATCTTAAATTACAATTATTTAGATATTTTTGGTCTCTAATTGGAGGACTAAATTGTCTAAAGTTTGTAAATTAAACGATCAATGTGGATAACATATTAACATTCATAATTTAAGGGATCAAAATAAAACAAAAACACTTAAAAGACTAAATTGTATAATGTTTGTAGCTTAAAAGATTAAAATGAAACCAAAAAATACAAATGATCAAAATAAAACTTAAAATTAACTTAAGGAAGTTAAAATTGTAATTTAGCAAATAATATATAATATATAATATACATCACACATATCATACTTGAACCTTTTAAAACTAAATAAATATACAACTAACATTAAGAAACTTGGAGTGTTACTGTGTTAGTGATGTTATTAAGAAAAATATAGACCAATTATTCAAGATTCAGCGATGAAACTTCCATACAACTTGGTTGATATAAGAGAAATTGCAATATATAAAAATTAATAGTTTCAATAAGGAAGGAGCTAGTAGTGAGATCAATAGAGGCTGCAGTTCTTCCTAAATTTTTCTTATATTAATATGTTATTATATTATTACTATAGTTTCAATTTTTGGTTCTCATATTTTATTAAACTCGTAAAAATGTTTTTTTTCTTTTCTTTTTCGGTAGAAATGGTTTCTCTTTTTTTTTAATTCAACTCTTTTACTCTATTTTTACATTGTTGATTTTAGCGAATATTTTTTATCTAAAAATGGTATTTCTTTTGTAGGAAAGAATATGATTTATGGCTTTAATGATAAAATATCTCCTTTAAGATTAGAGTTCACCTTTTTTATATATGTTAGAGTTCACTTTTTGACGCAAAAAGTCACAGTTTTTTAATTGCAAAATACATGGGTTGAGATTAAAAATTACAATAAATGCAAAAACAGAGGGATCAAAAAGCTCGGCGTAAAAATGGTCCATAACATACATACTCGTGATATTAACATTAGATTTATCTTATAATTTCTTGTACACGTTGTAATTTAGTTTTTTTTTTCTTTAAGTAGTTTAGTGGCTAGAAATTCCACTTAAGGTGGATAAGTGGGATAAACGGAGTTCGAACCCCAACCCTCTACATATATAATGTATTTGTCGTACCAATTGAACTAAGCTCACGAAACAATTTTGTTATTTCTTTACTAAACTATACTTTTAATCTTGGTTCTCCAGAGCTTAATTTCTACTCAAATGAAATCCACTTATATTAAATAGGTTTTTTCTACCGCACTCTTTGATAATTTAGACGTATTTACTATTTACCTAATAATTAATGAAAAAGAATCATTTATATGAGTATGATCACATGCAAATATTTTTTTTACGGATCATGCAAATATATTTATGTGACTTGTTTTTGTTAATTAATGGATAAATAGTTTCAAATTATCAAATTATGATTTTTACAGAACATGCAAATCTATTTATTTAAGAATTTTTAATTTAAGTGAAGTAAAGTATGATTTCAAAATACACAGGGCGGATTCGAGAACGCGTTTGAGATGAGTATCAATATTCTCAATACTCACCCCATTCTCATATTTTAAAATTGGAGAGAATCCAAATCAAAATCCAAACTCAATTAACTCAGATTTTCTCTATTAAAATCAAAGCAAGGCAGATAAATATCCGCGAGTATAAATTTTATTGTCATGTTTACTTAAAAATAATATGATGGCATGCACATACAGACATACTAAGTAGTATTACTATTACATGTATGAATGAATGAAAATCTTAAGGATAACATCCCTCCTTCCCTCGTAGTGGACGCTAATTAATGAGTAATTACGCGTTGATGCAGATACAAATGCATATGATTAATGATAATCATGCACCCCTCCCTTCTTTCTATAATTGTAATTAAATGACTCCAAATTTTAATGCCAAATTTAACTCACCACTTTCCTCCCAAACTTCGTAACTCATCCTTCAATGTACTAATTACTACTAGTAATTACCAGTACTAATCTTTTTACAATTAGTAATAATCTTTTTCCTTCAAACATTCACACACATATAAATAGTACTATACACTACACACATTCTTCCTCAGACATTTGTGTTCTGCTCTTTGTAGTAACCTTGTCACCACTCTCTCTCACACACACACACTCATACTCTGCTATGGATTTCTTTGCAAAACCTGAAACCTCCAACTGGTTTTCTAACGCCCAATCTCCACAAAACGACACAGACAAGTAAGTACTATTCTCACTAATTTCATCTCAACCATCATCACCACTTTCAATGTTCATTCTTTTTGTCTTTTTCATTCCTCTGTTCTTATTCCTTACTATGTTACTATGAATATTATGATGATGATGATTCTTTATTTTTTTAAAATGACTATGATTGATTCAGAAAGAATAAAATAGCATACAATGATGTGATGTTGGAACATTCTCTTGTGACATTTGAGGTTGACATTGATTTTGTTTCTTGATTTCTATAACCGTTTTCCTCTTTTTTTTAATTTCTTATTTTTTGTGTTCTTGTTTGTAATGTTTACAGAATCATGGATATTTCACCATTTGATGATTTCTTTGATATTGATTGGGCAACATACCAAAGTAACAAACTTTACATCAATAATGAGTTCAATGATCTTGAAACTTTCAACTTTGATTTCAGCCTTCCACACCTTGATGAAAATCTTGAGACAGAACAAAAACCCACCAATGTTGTTGTTTTGCCTGAATTGCTGAATAATCATGAAAAAGGTAAAAATGTTTGTCAGAGTGCTTTTTCTGAATCTTCAGAAGAAGTTGGAAATGGGTTTATGAGTTTTGTCAAGAAAGAGAACAAATGGGAGAATCAAGATATGCCATTTGGAGGTTTTGTTGAAACTTCTGCAAAACATGGAAATGAGTTTGTGAACTTTGTGAAGAAAGAAAAGGAAGTGAAGAATCAAGAGTTTCCAAAATCATTGACATTGGCTAGGAAAAAGAAGTCATGTTCATTGCAATTTGATGAGATTAAGGAATATTTTGATGTTCCTATAACAATGGCTGCTAAGAAAATGAATGTTGGTGTGACAGTTTTGAAGAAAAGGTGTAGGGAGCTCAATATCAAAAGGTGGCCTCACAGAAAATTGAAAAGCTTGATGTTACTCATTGAACACCTTAAGGTATAATCATATTCTATATTGTTTGAATTGACCATTATACCCCACATTTTCAATGACTTCAAAATTATTAACATTTGTACCTTAAAATCAAATTGTAGGACCATGGCTAATTGATAGTGATATGTGAAAGAATGAAACTTTATTGTTTATACTATGTTTATTTTTGTGTATGATTAAGTGTTTTGTTGTTTGTGTGATTTATGTAGGAAATGGGTTTGGAAACTGAGGTTGCAAAGTTGGAGAAGCAAAAAAAGATGTTGGAGAAAATTCCAGGAATGGAATTGAATGAAGAAATCAAGAAGCTAAGGCAATCATGTTTTAAAGCTAATTACAAGAAGAGAAAATCAAGTGCTTTTAATTCTTGAACTTCATCAATGTTGGATATAATAGTGCTTCTCACAAAGAGTATAGGATATGACTCATTGAAATGCTACTTAGTTTTTGTTACAAAAAATGCTACTGAGTTTTAATGTTCTGTAGTTTTTTCTTAAGTTTTTGACTTAGAAATGCTACTTAGTATATAAGACTATAGATTAGGAAACTAATTTCACTGATGCACATGTATTTTGAGGAGATTATGAGTTGGAATTCAGTTTGCAAAGTATGACATTTTTAGCAATATTCTAAAGTCTTTCTTTTATACATATGCTACATTTTAAGTAAATATGTACTTTTTGGAAGCTACTAGGAAATTAAGGTCTTAATTTGTTTCAACTTTTCAAGTTAATTGTTATGTATGGCTTTTTTTCCTAAGTAACGCGTTTGGATCTATAAGAAGCAAATTAGTAGGCAAGTTCCCTCAAAGGATCAAAATGTAGTTTTTCTTACTTGAATATGTTATGATAATAATCATAAACAACTGAAGCAAAAACAGTTTATTAAGAAATAGATAAATCTTAGTCTTTTTGGAGTATCTGATTTTCCCTTTTGAACACATATTTTTTGCAATCAAAACAATTCTGCATTTCTGCAGTTGGTGTGTTAAGAGTCATCTCATCTTAATCTAACGGTCTAAAAATGTATATAGTTGGTTTTTATTTTATAAAAATTTAAATTTTTGAACGATTGGACAACTCTACATTGATTGCGTGAATGTAGACTTTTTCCGATTGCACTGAATCACGGTCCTCTTCTAATAAAAATACTCATTTTATAAACATGACGATTATATAATGGAGTTTTTCCTTTTGATTTCTGGATTATATGCATTCACATCACTCAATCTCATTTTAAAATAAATATTAAACGTGTCACACGAATAACTCAATTTTTATATTTTAACAACACTCGTTTTTTCCCCATTCCACATTCCTTCTCTTCTCTGCACAGGATATTCAATTGCCTTTGTTTTTGAATAACAATAGATTCTTATTCTTTTTATTTATATTGTTTTGTCAGTTTTTAGAATCAATAAATAGTGCTTAAGGATTGCCCAAGTTATGGAATAAGAATCAATTCTTATTCTTTACACCCAAGTCTAACAAATCTTATTTTAATTTTCTCTCCTCAAATCATTTGTCTATAAATACCAAAGGATTATCCAAGTATTTTACAAATCAAAATTAATGATAGCAAATGTATCTCAATAATATAAATTGTTCTCCTTTTCCTTCATTTCCCCCATTCTCTTCCTTCACCACTAGACAAGAACTCAATGTTCAATCTTCATTTCTTTTTTGTCATTGTCTTTGCTTTGAATCGATTTCTTAAACTTGAAAATAGTAAACTCATTTGCTTATAGATCCCATCCACAATCAATCTTTTAGTGAAGCATAAATATTTGAACAAAACATGAGACCATGGACCATCACTCTCTGCAATTTATTACTCCGTCCGTCCCAATTTGTTTGAGTTGAGTCATTTAGAATGTATGCATTATTCATATATCTTGTTTTGACCATATTTTTCTCTCAATAAATAAATATAAATATTAGCATATAAGATGTCGTTGGATTCATCTCAATGAGTATTTTCAAAATATCAAATTTTTATAATTTTTACTATTATACAATTAAAAATATTAATCGTCAAAGTTGTGCATTAACATGCGTGCTGAAGTCAACTGGCTCAATCTTTATGGGACGGAAAAAGTATGTTACTTTTTTTTAAAATTTTGTGATTATGTTTATTCTCTATTTTTTTTATAGGTGAGCTTCACTTCTCTTAAGGATCTTGCTTGTGTTTCACAAAGGTATTAAATTGTTTTTCTATCAAGTGTAATTATTATTTTGGATTGTTGTTTTTTATAAGAATATTACATGAATATTTCATTAGTGAAAGAAGTTTCGGTCATATAAAAACATTTGAGCTCCAATTTACTAACAATAATTATGTTTCTTCCAATAAAAAATCAAAACATATTGGATTACTAACATATAAGTTTATAATGACATATTATTATAAAGAAAATCCAACATAGTTTCATTGACATACAAAGTTTATAGAAGTTTCAAATTAGTTGTTATTAGTTCATTAGACATTGACATACACATCAATCAATCGACAACCTTAACGAAGTGAAATCTCAAATGCTATAGATTGCAAATATTGCTTTCATGTTTTTAACTCCCTCATATTCTCTAATAGGTAAGTAAATTTATAGTTTATGTTGAAATATATGACCTTAACTGTAAAAAATTCTTTCAATTCAAGGTTGATGTAAAAGATGTTTACCTTGAATGCTACTGTGATAACAGCTATGGAGTAGAGTGAAACAGGAATACCAAAACCCCATCGAGTATGGATTTTAAATTCTATTTTTCATTCCCGTTTGAAATTGGGACCAAAAAAAAAGTTGGAATTCAGTCTCCGCCCTGCCCATTGCCATGCCTAGCTCCACTATTCCTTTCAATAGCTACTTAAAACTCAAAGCTTTTAGTAAAATGACTAAAAGGTTTATTGGCTTTAATATTTCAGAGAATAGTATTACTCATCTTCACATGTAAAGTGACTTAAAGGTATTGGTAAACTTCGATAATAAGGAGATATGTTCAAGATATTCATCCCTTTGAAGAACTTAAAGAACTGAATATTGGAATTATATATATCTTATTGATGAATGATGAAAGAAAATGAAAGTGAAGTACAAAATACACAACACAGTCCTTATAACATAGCAACTCTCATACTAATAACTAATCTAAACAGTTTTTCATAACTAATTTAACAAACATTTATTGTAGAATCTACTTGAAGATACATAAAAGGATTATTGTAGAAAACTTGATGGTTGTGATCAAACTCTATACAGCAAAATATTATATAACCATATATATAAGAGAAAATTTTATTTATATATATGGATACTAAACATCATATAATTTCTTAAATAGCTTATAAAAAAAATATAATGTTTAATAGGAGTGAGTAAAATCTAAAGAATTAAACAGTGTCGGTAATGGAAACCCATTTTCTTTGTGTTTCTTTCCTGCGTCTCCAAGGGACCACTTGCTTGAAGCTGCCATAAATGCTTGCCTGCAAATATCAAATTATTATTACTACATCATATAAGATTTAATTTACTCAACCTTCAACCTAACTAGTTAATATCACTTCATATTCTTGTCCTTTTTTTTGGTAGAATATCATATCTTGTCCTTCTTAGTATATGCATAATCATAAGAAAATGATATTTTCATCATTAAATTGTGTTGTGAGGTACTATATGTGATGTTATTATAAGTTGTGAATATTTTTTCTTCTGAATTCAGGTAGTGAAAGCTACTATCTTTCGGTGCTCAACTTCTTAAAAGGAAATTTTTCCATTATTTTCATAAGTGTAGGGTCGATTTGACTTTAGACAAATACTACTAATAATAGCAATTTAATTTTACCCTGATCAAAACTTTTTATACAGTAGAAATTAAACATAACTTTTTATAAAATTGGTTGCTTGGATGTAGCCACTTCAAATATTTTATATATTTTAGTCAAACTTCATTGATCAATCATATGTGTTTTACTACAATTCATACCTAACACCTTAACTGCTCTACATTATTATGTTATGCATGAGTCAGATTATGCTAATAGCAACAAAAACAAAAAGAGTGAAGTGCATGAGGATCATAAAACGGTGATGTGATGACTTGAGAAAGTATATATATACAAGTCAAAGTTGCAAATGTTTTAATTGTGTCGTAACCATTGAGTCCACTATTTCTAAGTGTGATACACAATGACGTACTATATTCAACCTAGCACCAGTCATCTTACCTACAATTTGTCATCACTCATTTCACATATTTTATTTAATTAAAAACCATACTATTTTTTTCTTCCCAATAACCTAATCACTATACTATAAAATGTAGAAAAATATAAAATTTGAAGTTCGAAGTTCAATCTCTCTCACAATACTTTTCGATAGTTATCAACTGACCTACTTTTATGGACAAGAGCGGACTAATTTTATAGTGCGTGCAAGTAACAATGTAACATAAATTTTGTACTAGTATGCATAAGGTAAGTTCTACCATTACACTTGGTGAAAACCAAAATGTTCTACTATTAGATGAATAATCTCATCATTGAATTAATGAGATAAGATAAGCTTATCGATCCAACGGTAAAAAAACATGTGTACATGGTGTAAAACTATTTGATTTGCGCATATTAGACAAAGTTTAAATAGCTTTAGGAAAAAGAAATAAAATAAACAATACTATATAGGCTAAAATGCAGTTTTGGCCCCTCACGTTTGCAAAATGCTCGATTTTGGCCCCCTACTTTCAAATGCTTGGATTTAGCCCCCGAAGTTTACCAATTGCTCAATTTTTGCCACCCCTACTTTCAAATGCTCGGATTTAGCCCCCGAAGTTTACCAATTGCTCGATTTTGGCCCCCTACTTTCTCAAACTTTACTTTTACTTAAGTTGGATTGTTTTCTCTTTAGGTAAACCTCGGGGGCTAAATCTGAGCATTTGAAAATAGGGGGGCCAAAATCGAGCAATATGCAAACGTGGGGGGCCAAATCCGAGCATTTGAAAGTAGGGGGGCCAAAATCAAGCAATTTACAAACGTGGAGGGCCAAAACTGCATTTTAGCCTACTATATATTAACCGACCAATTTCTCCCAATCTATTAGAAATTAAATGGTATTTGTATTATACCGACATAATATCATAGCAGGTAATTTTGCACGGTCCATAATTGGCCCAAAGTGGTTAGCAAAAGAAAAAACAGAGTTGTAGCATGTGGAAATGCCATTAATTTAATTATTAATATAAGGGTGAAATCCTTTTTAGTCTCAATAATTTGTTTAGTCCCTATATTTTTAAGACTAAAAGTATGTAGTTAAAATAATTATAGCTAAAAATGGGTATAAGAACTAGCTACAACCAGAATTTAAAATAATTAGAGACTAAATATATATTTAATAAACAAATAAATAAATAAACCCACTAGTTTTCGAGTTTTCAATAACTTTCTTCCTTTCAAATATTACAATTTACATATATTGTAACTTTCTTCCTATATATATTGGATATGAAAAGTAGTGCTTCAGAAAAGTTTTCTAGAATGTATATTTATGTAGAGATTTTTAAATAATTTTACTAATTTACTAACGCACATCCGTATTTATTAAATAGCGGATAATTGAATTATTTATTTTATCCGTAACATTGTGTAACCCGTGACGGATTTTATCTCCTGATACCCATTGGTATGGATTTTTTTGTCATTCTTATATATAATCTCAATTAAATTATTCATAGAGACAACTCATTGATGATATTCTTCTAAAAAAAAAAAACTCATTGATGATATATATATTAAAATCTAATATTGTAACAACTAAATTATTAGAGTATATCCTGAAATATAATTGAAGATTGATTTTTGAAATTTTGATGCAAGAACAAAAATATGTAGGGTTGGGTTAGAACCTTCTTCACTTATTTATTTAGTGAAATTGTGTCCACTAAACACAAAAAGTAAAATAAAAATAAAAAACAGAACAGAACAGAGCATTTGGCAATTGATCATTGAAGAGGGAAAAGAACAGTAAAGTGATTATGATATGACTTACCCACAAATGTGATTTTGCCTTAGAAACATTACTTCCATCTTTAGCACCCCGTGAGATCTTCATCTTATTCTGACCTGAAAAGTCTAAACTACCCTCATCTCCCTCCTTGTTCTTCCTGAAACCACTCCACCTACTGGACCCAAAATTGGAATTCCAGTTTTCTCTTGGAGTTCTATATGAAGAAGAGAATGACATGGCCCGGCCCACGTACGGCCCATCTAAGACTGTCGTAGGAGAAGGGACATCAGGCTTGGAATCCAAAAAGAGTAACCTTGGAGGAAGTTCTAAGGTGGTTGTTGTTCTAACAGTGTTGTTAAGCTCTGATTGGGTGTGGCAGTGCCTAGGCTTCCCTGGTGCCTCCTCCCATTTGAAGGGAATGGAAATTGTTGTTTGAGGTGATGATGGTGATGGTGACGTGGCAATCTCCGATGAGGACATTATTGGTGGTTGTGTGTGGTAGATTGGTAGGGGAGTTGTGAGAGAGTGGGTTTGTGTGCCTTTTATATATAGACACATATGTTCAACATTTTGAGAAAGAGAGTTGAATTTTTATTTTATTTTATTTTTAAAGTGAATATCCATTTTGATCTTTTACAAAACTAAAATTTAATTATTATTTTTTTAATGGCATATTGTTAGTATATTATTACAATGTTAGTTTTTCTCCTTGCCAGGACTTGAACTCTGGACCTCCAACTCCTTATCCCTTATGATATTGGAGATTACCTCACTATAAAATTGACACTCCCTCCAATCCTTATTATAAGAAGAATGTTACTTTATAGATTCATAGAATGTTAGAGGTATCTGGACCATATTATTGATTAGATACATCAAAAATTCTATGAATCTATAAAGTAAACTTTTTCTTACAATAAGGATCAGAGGGAGTATGGATTAATTTGAATTAGTCATTTGTGCCTTTTTAGCATCGTAGTGTCATTCTTGTTGAGGATCCTGGGCCTGTTCGGTGGCAAAAATCAATAATGGGTTGAATAAAATGCAATGTAAATGCTGTGTTTGTAGAGGACTCGGGTGTTACTTCTATCTATGGGTATTTGTTTTTTAGATACTCATGGACAGTTTGTGGCTAGCTTGATCCAAAGGCAGCAACCTGTTTACTCCATAGTAGAAGGCGAAATTTGGGCTCTATTACATGCTATGAAAGAGGCTATTCATCATGGTCTTGAACGAGTTCAATTTTAAAGCGATTCAAATTTGTTGGTTGACGTTATCCATTCGAGAAGACGAGGTAATTCACAGTTTAGTTTAATTGTCAACAACATTATTCTTTTTATGTCATTTTATGTACTGTAAACTTTAAGGTTAAGTTTGTTATGAAACAAGCAAATTTGATTGCTCATACTCTTGTAAGGACGACCAATGTTTGGGCTAATTTTCATAGACTTGAGATTATTCCCTTATGTATTGAACATTTATTAGTTAATGATATGAATTAAATTTGTTTGGTTAAAAAATAAAGTCTTATTTATAAATTTTTTTGTATCCGGGACTTTACCGGTCCAATATTAAAAAAAGTAAATTTAATATTTTTACAGTATGTTATATTAAAATATTTTCTAAGAATATATTTTATATCACATATATATTATTATTATTTGTTCTAAATTTATGATTAAGTTTGTATGTACCATAAATAAGGATTAATATTATTTTTTGTTAGCAATAGAAATCATAAATTATTTTTTATTTTTTTTTTGAAAAGAATACAAATCATAAATTAGAAAAAAGGTAAAGAGGGTGGGGTTTTAAAAATGTGAATAACATAATTTACTAAATAATGACTTGGTGCAAAATATTAATATTCCTTATTTATAGGAATAGATGAACTCAATTATAAATCTAAAACTAATAATAATAATAATAACTAATATTTCGCTTTTTAATTCACTGACTAACTAATTTATTTATTTAATAAATCTAAAAAGTAAAATTTTATTTATTTATAATTAAGACTGAAGAGAATATGCATATCTATTGAAGCCTTTCTCTTTTACTTAAAAAAAAAAAAAAGACCGAAGATAATATGCATATTAAAATATACTCTAATGTAACATAAAAGATACGAAATATTTTTTAATATTCTAACAAAAAATTATATTAGTTCTACCAAATTTATATAAAATTCACTTAATTTAAATAAGGGTTAATAGGCTTTTATCACTATAATGTAGACAAATTTTGTTTTACTCCCTATAACCTTTTTTTTTTTTTGAGATTATCATTGTAATATTTTTTTTTGCAGTGTATTTTACCTCCTGCAAATTTTTTTTCCAACACAAGAATAAAATGCATTATGGAAAAAAATATTACAAAAGATAATCTAAAAAAAATTACACTGTAAAATAAAACTCAGCTATTTACATGGATAAATACCTATTTTATCCATATAAATTTTAAGCAATAAAAAATAGTACTCCCTCTAGTCTTATATATAAAAAAAATTGACTTTTTAGATACATTGTAAAATTGATGTATTTAGACTATATTATTATCTAGATACATCAATTTTATAATGTATCTAAAAAGTTAATTGTTTTTTATATATAAGACGGGGTAGTATATGTTAAAAAATGTTTCTCTAACGCTCCTCTTTTGTAGAGTAGTAGCATTGCAGCAAGATCCTATAAAAAGTTATGGAGATGAGATGGGATACAAATTCAAGTTTGTTTGGTTTGAGATTTGTAGATGTGGTAGGGCAGGCTAGGCCTAGACCTAGACCTAGGAAATGATATAGCCCCACTATGTCCTAACGAGGAATTCTAATATAGACACAAATATAAATGTATAGTGTTTAGGCACACTCACATAAGTGAAGAGAGAGAAAAGATTAAATAATTTAATTTCAAATATTTTTCAAAAAAGTAAATGATGTGATGTTTTATGTTTGTGTGCCTAAATACTATTCATTTATGTTTGTGCCCATAGAAGACTTTCTCATGTCCTAATTATAAGGCAATAATATTTAACTTTGATGTCTATACGTGTATAAGTGATATTAATTTAATAAAAATTTGTTATCATTTAATAAATTTTAGTAATGTTTTTTTGTCAAGATAAATAAGATGTAATATGACATATAGTAAGTTTTGTTGATTAATAGTGAAAATAAACTCGTGTTCACTTGAGTATGTTTGATAAAAAACCATTTTAGATTGGTACTTTAAGTTTCTTTTTGTTTTCACAAATTCAATCAAGTCTATGATAAACAAGTAAAACAAGTTTTTGATATAACTAACATTTGATTGCTATTTAATCATATGAAACTATTTGACAAAAGGATAAAAAACACATTTGTATATACTAGTGCAAAATATTATTTTAATTTACTTGTACATAATTATACAAAATATTATTTTATAGTTCAAATGAAACCAAAATAAAAAAACTCTCTTTTCTTCTATTTTTTGTGTGCGAAAGCGACAACCAAACCATAATCCTCACTGTCATCATTTTATTTGTATTGTATGTTTGTGATAAATGTTTGTCTCTACAAATGAAAATTATGAATTTATATTATTTTATGGATAAATTGTTGATGAGTTAGCATCTTGTAAGTACTAACATGAATTTCTTAGAAACACAAAATACTAAAAATCATGAATTTTGCTAGTAAGACAAAGCACTATAAAACAGCAAGAGAAATGAATCTTAAGCAGCAGTAACACATGAACAAAGTACAAAAATAAGTCAAATGTTTATTGGATCATGGTAAACAGTGCACCTGGTGCACTAGTTAAGCATACTCAAAAAGAAAATAAAAAACAAAATTAATGTTAAAGAAATAACTTTTTGCATCTTTAACACATTAAATACACAAGTTCAAAAAAAAAGTTTATATATCAATATGTTTAATCAATGCACTAGGTGTATTGTTTAGCATTTTCCATGTTTATAATAGTTCTAAAACTAAATTTGCTACTATGTTTGAATATGTAGTGATACTGTCGCATTGTTGTGAGAAGCATCAATTCACAATTTAACTTCAAGACATTTGTTTTGATGTGAAAACAAACGTACAGTATATAGACCGATAAATACTTGAATGCACATTTACATAAATAAATGTTAAAGAAAAAGAACTAGTATTAATCATTTGATTCTTAATGGAAGAAATTTAGTAATTCAGAATTTAGCCGCGAGATAAATAAAGTCTTACTAATAATTATTTTTGTGAGAAATTAAAATTGCATTAATTTGTCTTAGGAAATTTTATTAATCTTTTGATGTCAATGATTTTACGATATTATTTATCATCTAATTTTTCTAGTATTTTTATTAGTGTCTACATAAGACTAAATTATTTGAAATGTTGCCTATAAAAAAAAATTATTCACATAGACTAGTCTATAGTCTGCGTCTTAATGCATTTGTGAATTAACATTTGTTGTCTTTTTTAACAAGATAATCACACATTTGAACACTTTCAATAAGTTTATATTCATTCATATAAAAATTAATTAAAGTGCCATACTAGAACATCCAATTTTATTATTGTCAAAATAAATAAATAAAAGAACATCCAATTTTATTCTTATGTTTTATGATGGTTTTATATATTCACTATTTTTTTTTTTTTTTTGAGAAGATATATATTCACTATGTTGGCATGCGGAAATAACGAGAATAAGTGGAATTTATCATGTATATGATGGTATGCATCACAAGGTTGCACATGTCTTCCTAATAATTTGAGCTATATGCTGTTGGAATTTATTTTAATATTTTGTGGGTTACAATCGATTGTAGTTTTATTTTTATGAAAAATGGGGTTGATGATTTTTTTTGTGATTCATTTGAAGATACTTAAGTTCGATAAAAGTGATCAGTAATAATGAACTTTGGACACTGATTCGATTTTGTGTGAAATGAAGTGTAGATCCAATCTTTAGGATCCATGATAGGGATATTAGGGTTGTGAACTTATAATTAGATTGACTAAGTCTCATTTGTCGTCAATTTTAGAAATATGTTTGTTTGCGGTTTGCCCCACCAAGACCCCTAAATACTGAGCACGTGATCAGACAAAGGAAGATTCAATTTATTTCTTCGGTGATTTCTAGAGAATCGATTATCATGACATCAGCAAGTAAGTATGTTCTAATTAATATCATATAATATCAATCATAATTTTAACATATGCATCATCATCTCTCAATTTTTTTTAAAATACTGTATTAACAATTATATATATATATATATATATATATATATATATATATATATATATATATATATATATATATATATATATATATTACACATGAATAAAAGATAAATGGGGAAACAAACTGCACCGCTAAATTTTTTTGTATAATATATATAGTGATACGCTGTCCATTGTCATCCTTATATAATTTTTTTTTTTTTTTTGACTCAGTCATCCTTATATAATTGACAATTCTATCTAACACATTTTAAATAAGATTAATTCCGGTTTAAAAAAATTCATACAAAACAAAAATAATAAAAGTGATTTGCCAACTTTTTATTAAATAATCCTTTTGATGATTCTCAGGTTTGTTGAATTGCTTTTCCGAGATATTAATTGTTTAGAGTTTTATGTGAGCACAATATTTTTTTTCTTTCATCACAATTTAATCTGATTTGAGAATTAGTTCTGCCATTAAGTGATTTTAGCCATCTTCTGATTGCAGTTGTGGGTATCGAACCATGGTTCTTCATACCAAATTCAGCATCAATCATCACTGAATCAACTAACGATTGATTGTGAGCACGATTTTATTATTAGTAAACTAAAAAATGCCTTTGCTAGATTTATTACTTTCTCTTATCATTTTATGAGAAACAATTAATTTTTAAAATTTATTAAATAACTGATATATTTGACTTATATTATTGATAAAATACATCAACTATATTTTAATGAATTTAAAAAATGAGTTATTTTATATTGCCTAAAAAAAAAATTATTTCATATCACAAGCTGGCGAATAAAGAAGTGGCAACTAGCCGTCTTAGGAAAAGTGATGCCTTTGCTAGGTTGCTCATAAAAAAAAAGTGATGGTTTTTTTTTCCTTCACGAAAAGTCATTATTCTATGGTGGAATATAAATTATTGAAAGAAATTATTAGAATAATTCAACACCTTACAAATTAATTACTAGTATAATTATATATATACATATACATAATATACTCATGCATCGGGTTGTAAAGCAGTTCTCAATTTGCTATACGTTGTCCTCTCAAGTTCTTTTGGGGTCATTCTCTTGTAATTTAGGTGTTTTTATTTTGTGATTTTTTATGGCTTAATTACTCTTTTGTTTTCTTAACTAATTTTTAGATTTTATTATAGTTTCTTAATTAATAAACATTCTGCTTAGATCGCTTAAGTTAGTTTTCGTTCCGTTTAGGTCCCTTAATTTTATTTGTTAATAATAAAATACTAGATTTTTTAGATGAACAATTGTATATATTTTTTAAAAATAATAAAAATGCCAAATGATGTGTTTATTGTTTCAAGAAATGCATCATCTTTAATTAGTATTTGTTTATTCTCTATTTTGTTAATTAAAATGAAAAAATGTCTTTACAAAGTAAAGAGAGTCTTACATGTAATGAAAATTTTCCTAATATCATGAAATCTTTACTCTAACTTGAAAAGAAAGAGAGCAAAAAGAAAGAAAAAAAATTGGTCAGGGGTGGAGTATCTCAGTTGGCACTTACTGACTGAGCGGGTGTAGGCTGTTGGTCAGGGGTTCGATCCTTGTCAACAACAAATATAGTATTTTCTTTGTAAATAAGTTGATGATACTTATAAACCATCAATTTTTTGAAGAAAAAAAAAAAGAGCGCTAAAAGAAAAACAGGTCAATGATATATGCCGGTTTCTCCCGTTGTTTAGTAGTATCATTTTCTAATTTTTAAATGAAATTATTTTCTTCTTTTAGAACGTGGTGGGCTATATATGGAGTATTGTTTATCAAATACAAGACTTTAAAAAAGTCCCTTGGAAATTGACAGTGCTCTTATATTATATTTATATGTAATGTAACATGCTTTTTCATCTCCTAAAAAAACATGTTTTTTTTCCGGAAAATTCTAACATGGACCAGTGGTCCATGGTGGACCATTTATGAAAAACCCTATAACGAATACGAATTTTACAAAATCCACCGTTGGATTGAAAGTTTATATCATATAGATCATCTATAGAAAATTTTAGAAAAATTGAAAATCATTTGATATGTTATTGAGATCCATCAAGATTAACGGTTTATTAAATACTGTAAATCTTGATAAATCCCAATAAAATATCAAATGATTTTCAATTTTTTTTAAATTTTTTATGTATGCTCTATATGATATAAACTTTCAATCTACCAACAAATTTTGTAAAATTTGTATTCGATAGATCACTTGTCCACGGTGGATCACTTGTGAAGGTGGTCCACCGTAGCATTAGCCTTTTTTTTCCTAGGTATAAGATCCCAATTCTTAATTCATAAGAGCATCTCCAATGGGAGAACCAATTTTGGTTGCTTGAGGTATTTTTTGTGGGTCTAAATTGCCACCTTGCACTTAAGCAACCTCTAAGCAATTTTAACACATTTTACTCCAATGGTAATTATAGTAAGCAACATATATTTGACCCCACCCTTTTATTTTATTTTTTTATTTTCATCCAACATTAATTCAATTATTTTTGTTTATATGTAAAAGTAAAATAATTACAATATTAAAAAAGTTAAATGATAAATATAATAAAAAATTAAATAATAAATACGTTGAGATGGGAAACAACTGTTAAAGCAACACACACGACTCACGAGCCACACTTTTTTCCTTTCTCTGAATACTCTAGATAGAAACACACACACTCAAACTCCATAAACTAGAACAACACCCACACACACACACTGTTCTTCTTCTCCTTCAATTTCTCAAAATTTCACCATCTCACCACAAAACACTTTCAAACTTTCATTTCTCATTTAATTGATCTCACCACAAATATAAAATTGTCATAGGAAAACAGATCATTAAACTCAGCTATCTTTTCTTTTTTAGTCGATCAGATCTGGATCTATTTCCCTTTCTCCTTTTTTTACTAACTTTTTTTTGAAACATTTCTAAATCTATTTATGAGAAAAGATTGTATTTTTGAGATTTTTATGTTTATGTTTTCTCTTCATCTTTATTTTCATTGTTATTAGAATGATATGTTTTCTTTCCTCTCATCTATGAATTTCTGGTTGAAATTTTAACAAAGATTAATATTATTTTAATGAGAAGCAACCTGTCCCTTTCGTTGCTTCAGAAAGCAACTGACACAAAATGTTAAGCAATGAGAACGCCACGTGTAACTGCTCCAATGCTGCAAAAATTGAAAAACAGAACTTATGGATACAGGTTGGCACTGAGCAACCTGCGCTGCAGTTGCTCTAAGTGCATGTTTAGTAATCATGCCGGAGTTTGATAAAATTATGGTTAGGCATGGCAATGAGTGCCTACGGGTGCAGGTTTGATACTCCCCAAACCCACATCCATAATTTTGGGTGTACCCAAACCCAAAAATTGTTTGAGTGGTAAAACAAAACCCACGTCCACATCCATTGGTTTTGGGTTTTTTCACCCAAATCCACAGTTTGATCAAGTAGAATTAAAATTCCCGAGTTTTTTATCCAAACCCAAACTCACATTCAAATTTGATAAAATACAAATTGCATCAGAAAAAGAAAAAACATAGTTTGCAATACAATATCATTGTTTAACATATTTTTTTCCCAATGCAATAACATAGTTTAACACATTTTGTTCACAACCACAATACATATATATAATATTTTAGTAATTTAACATATAAACGGGCAGGTGTATGGATTTCGGGTGTGGGTTTCATACTACCCAAACTCACACCCATAATTTCGGGTGCCACCCAAACCCAGCCAACTCGGGTTTCACCCGTTGACTTGGGTTTAGGTTCGGGTGGGTCTATCAAATTTGGGTGAAACTGCCATCCCTGTATGGTGTCATTGTAATTATATTAAAATTTTAAAATATATATTTTTTGTTAATACAAACATATGCTAATTAATACATTTTTGTATTCTCCTTTTTTTGGTCTAACATTTTTGTATTTTTTGTTGGGACTTAAAAAATATTATATTATATATGCAAGGTTCGTATTCTAAATGAGATTTTTCACTTATTTAATTTTAAAAGAGAATTATAGTAACTAGACTACTTAACAAAAAAATATAGAAGGTCTCCGAGCTCTGCGATCCTTTCTCCAGCTTGTTTGACTTGCTTATATATATATATATATATATATATATATATATATATATATATATCATTTTAGCTTGTTAAAAAAACAAAAAAAAATATAGAATTTTAATTATTATACTTAACAAGGTAAAAGAAAATCTATATACAAAAACATTTAGGGTGCGTTTGATTTACTATAATACAGGGGATTTAGCTTGACAACTTTTGTTATACCCTATTTGATTTAGAAATTTATGTTACTAGACAAAATATGTAGTAAATGACAAGATAACAACAAGAATTTTTGTCTCTCACTAAATCACAAGACGATTTTTTGTCCATATGACAACTATAAAAAATACAAAATTCTCTATTTTATTTTTGAATATAAAAAAATATTTTATCTCTGTTATTATTTTTATTTGTCATGTACTATTTTTCTGCCTTGAACTATTATGTTCATTACTTGGTGTTTTAAAAATCAAAGACTCTTAATTATACTTTTGGTATGTAGATATTTTTCATAGATTTTTAATAAATAATTAGAACGAAAATAAATAAAATGAAAATATGACACTACGCGCGGTAAAATATAATTGAAAGCATGTATAAAATAATTTACATCATCAACACGTTAAACATGCTCTTTTTTTTACAAGATCAACACGTACATATGCTTATTAAACTCTTTTAATTTTAATATTTATATAGATATAGATACTAGTTTGTACAAAAAAAAAATAATATTTATATTTAGTTAGTGTTTGCTTATAAACAAAGTCATTCAAAACCTAAGATAAATGTTATTCTAAATTGTGGATTTATTTTGCATTTTTTTTCTCATTATTGTATTCACAGTTAAACTTAAGGTATTTGATTAAGTGAAATGCGATACTTATTACTCCAATGTTGCTATTTGTTTTTTATTTTTTGACAACAATTTCATATTTAATAAGAAATGTAAGTTAATAATCGATTTTCTTGGTACCATCCAACCAATTCAATTTCAATGATTGAATTTTCAAGGGTCAACCCCGTCATCGTTGCTATTTGTTAGAATGTCATGTATAACCGGTTACAATTGACATTAATAGTTAGAACTTCAACTCACATCTGTTCTAACTTGGATTCTAGTCTAAAATTAAAATTTTACAATTCTCTTAAAAAAATAAAATTGTGTCAGATAGTCTAAAGACATCAGGACATGCCGTAAGTTTGAAAAAGTACAGAATTGTATGTTTGAATCAATACATGCCTTAAATGATTTACTATTCTTAATATTACTGTTTGGTCATCACAATTCTATCAAAGAGTTAATAAAGATAGTTGACTCAAGTGTTTAATGAGTTTCCTTTAGGATAAATCATTCCGGAGAATTCAAATTTGATTTCTAATAAAAATAATTTTTGTTTAGACTTTACTTACCTCGCTTTTGGACTCTTGATTATTGAAATTCTCTTTCTTGAGAATTAGATGATTAATACAAAAATAAATGACTTGCTTGGTTAAGTATCTCACAATAATTGCATTGGTGAGAATTACTCTATTTTATATTGGATGCAATTTTAGACTTTATTTTTACTAAAATTGCATCCAATATAAAATAGAGTAATTCTCTCTTTCTTTCTAGTCCTCTAATTTATTTTTTGTGAACTATTCATTTTCATAATAATTTGGGCTTTTTGGCATGGTAGCCTATGTAGTAAATTTCTCATCCCAATCCATATGGTAGCCTATGCCCTTGTTAAAAAAGTTCGGAAAATATTTTTCGAATTTTCTTTTGCCTTGAAAATGAACTTCGGAATGTGTTTTCCGAATTTTTTGCTGAATTTGCACTAGAAAAATCTCGGAAAACACTTTCCGAACTTTTAAATCAAGGGTAAAATTGGAAACCGGGGGGGGGGGAAGAATTGTGGGGGGTGGGATGAGAATTTTTCTGATTTCTCTTCCCCTCGAGGTTTCTTTTCCGAATTTTTTTTAGGGAAAAAGAAATTTGGGAGGGGAAAGAGAAACTATCACGTATGGATCTGGACTCAGCTCGACTTTATAATTTGCAGTCAATATCATGTGGGTTAGGACGATTTGGTCTGTTGCACCGTACCAACTTAACTTCATTTTTTTGAAACAATAACTCTATTTTTATCTTACAAATCGGTTTTAAAAAAATTAATATAAAATATTAATGCAATATTGACCTATTTATATTGGCCACCAATTAAATTATCCACACATTAAACTCAATGCTCAATAGTACACACATGAAGGGATATATTGAAGAAAAACTCAAATATTCATACTGAAAATTGAAAACATCAAAACAAAATTTACAAAGAATAAGATCTTGACTTATAAGTCAATTTTGTAATGAGTTAGGCCTATTTAAAATTAAAAATATATGGCTTTTGGCCTTCTGTCTCAACCACTGGAATGCAAAATATAATTCAAATAAACACTTAATATTAACAAGAGTCTACAAAATTTAAAAGTTGACAATAGCATTCATCTAAAACAGTCTCAATGGTCCTACCATTTGCTCAAATATCTAAACCAAACCATAATATTTAATGCTTATAAAAAAAACCATAATATTTAAATTATTAATGGATAATATTTTATCACCAAAATCTTGACGTTGAATTTGAAGATTGAACAAAATATGTGTTGTTATTACTTGTTAAAAGCAATAAGGATCCAAATATGGACCACTTCTCCAAAGTGTCTTGGATAACATGGCAACCAAAGAACCAATCAAACTACCTTCTAACATTGTTGACTTTGTATACATAACAAGTCTTATTCAACAGTATATAGTTTTGTTTTTCTTGTGTAACTTCCATATACAAATTGATGTTATTAATTGCAGTGACAAGTATACTATATATAGAGAGAGACTATAGAGTATAGACAAATAAATACTACTTGAAGAAATAGCATTTAATGTGATCCTTTTCTAAGTTCCATTATTATTGCTATCTTCTCAAACATATCATTCCTTCACGAGCCAATGTTCCCTCAAGGTCACCTATAATTCTAGCTGTTCGAACTTCTAAGCCTCTTTGAACTTCATGGAACAGATTCCTTATACTGTCAGAAAATCTCTTCATGTCAATGCCTGCACTTTTTTCCATCTCTTCTGCTACTCCAACAAATCCAGAAACAATCTTGGATTGAATTTCAAACATTTTTTGTCCTGTTGCAACAATGTATCTTTGTAATTGAAATGTCTCCTCCAAAAAATGCTCTAGTGTTGATGTTTTCTCCTTTGCTCTTGCGTTATTCAGTTCTCCGCGAGTTGCGTAGAGGACATTCTCTTGCTGAAATTATGTGCAACAAGTTATTGATTCATGCTCAACTTTACAATGCCAAATGAAGTTGGACACTAGTAGAATTTATGTTACAGTTAATGCAATATTGCTCCATATTTTTTTAATATCATAAATGAACATTAAAAGGAAGCCTAGAAAGACTCACATGGATCTAAAAGATTGTTTCTAGCATATTGCAAATGGATCATATTGTCAAAATAAAACGAATAAAAATATAATTTAATCATATCTCATCATGCATATATTTTATGAAATAATATTATAAACCATATTACGACGAAATATGATTGCACATTATGAATACAAAACACATAAAAATATACAATTGTCGACGCTTACCATCCGTTTGCAAAGATCGTCGGTCTTCTCTTGGAGGGATTGATATCTTCCAATTTGTTTATTCAGCATAGTAGTCAAGGACATGTAAGCCTTCATATCTTCACTAATTTCTGCATGTTCATCATTGTTTTGCATTCCTGTCAACCTTTCAACAAGAATTAGTTGTTGCTTAAGCCTCTTGATCTTGTAAGATACTCCGAGAGCATGAAGATCCATCTTCCATTGGAATTGTTTTGCATCATTAAAGGGCTTGCTAGTAGATCCTATCTTTTCAGCAGCAACAGTTTCTACGTGATTTGGACTTTGATACTGCACAGGAGTAGGATTATCCTCCCTACAAACATGCTTTTCTTCTTCGATCTTATTTTCTGGAGATTGAACTTTTGAATTAGCATTGTCAAACTGATCATGGTTCATGGGCTGCTGCACCTCCTTTTCACAAACTTCATCAATCAAAGTTTCCATCGTTTCTAGCTGTTTTTCACCTGGTTTTCTCTTCACAATCTTGACTCTAGACCAGACAGGATCTTGAGTTAGTTCTGAAGATTTTGGAGACAAATTCGAGTTGTTTCGAAAGGAGTTCAAAGGCCTCAATTTTGATGCAAATTGGTCTTTCAGGGAAGTTAGTTCATCTTCTCTTTCCAACAATAAGCTCTCCAATTTCATCTTGTCATGTCTCAGCTGTGTCACATCTTTCCCCAATCCCTCCAAGTGTGACTGAAGTTGCTTTGTTTCTAATTCTGTTCTCAACAACTGCCACCTAAATGCTTCTAACTTCTCATCTTTGATCCTCATTTGATCTGCAAAAGCATCTAGCTCTATGTGATGCCTCTGTTCAATTAGGGTTGCATATCTTTCTGTCTCAGCTCTCATCCAATCTTCCAAACGCTTAGCATTAGTAGGAATGGCTAGAGACAAAATACGAGACAAAAAGGTCAGCACAACAAATAGATACTCTAACCAGCTATTGAACTTTGTAGACTAAGGTTCAAGTTGGATTGACTTATATGAATTAATCTACTGACATGAGTAGCTATTGACATGTCCATAAGTTGTTTTCAGCTTAATTTATATAAGCTTAGCTTATGAAAATAGCTTATAACTTATATGAAATAAGTTTGACTTTATTTTATCTTATGTTATAGAAATAGCTTATGCATAAACACTAGTATAATAAGTATTTAATTAAGTTGTGTATCCAAAGAAGACCTAACAACAAATAAAATTGAGACAAAGTTTGTAGGACTTAAAAATCTTACATGTGTCTTCATTTCTTTGTGGCAAGTAGTGATCAGAAATGGGTGAAAATTGTTCTTGTTCATTTGAAATATGTGAAGAACCTGTTGGAGAATTATGCTGCTGCAAACCTCTAGTACTAGGGAAAACATCCATCCTAGAACTAAAGTTCAGCAACATGTTTTTAAGGGAATGTCTATCATGTTTTACTTCTGAAACTACCTTCCACTTTTCTGTTTCTTGCTCAGCTTGCTTCCTCCTAGTCTTTGATAATTTAACCTCTTTCAACAGCATTTGCTTTTCTGCAGTATCTAGTTTAGATTTCCTCAGCATTGCTGACAAAATTTTATCTTTTTGTTCCAAATCCTTGTGAAATTTTCCAATCTCCAAAGTTAATTTCTGGACCATCAAATCAGACTCCTCTTTATTCTCCATGACAGAAATAAGCTCTTGTTTTGTAGCTTCCAAATGCTTAACAGCACGACCAAGTTCAGCCTCAAGGTGTCTTTGGTTTGAAACAAGCTCAATGAAAGCAGTTTTATGTTTCCTGAGATCAGATGAATGTTCTTGAGCTTCACGCCTCGTAGTTTCTCTCAATTCTTCTGCCTCCCTTTCAGCTTTTTCCACTTTTTCTTCTAGCTCCTTTCTCTTCTTCTCCTCTTCTTCAATCTTCTTATCCTTTGACTCCACCATAGCCTCCATTTCCTTCAATTTCTGATTCAATTCATCGATAGCCGAATCCTTTTTTTTCTCAAACACTCTTAGCTCATTAA
Organism: Trifolium fragiferum; assembly: GCA_954870985.1. Lineage (NCBI taxonomy): Eukaryota > Viridiplantae > Streptophyta > Magnoliopsida > Fabales > Fabaceae > Trifolium > Trifolium fragiferum. The sequence continues at coordinate 52,832,741 of OX940794.1, forward strand.
GTAGAGCGCCAATTTGCTGTCGAAGTTTCCTTCTTTCGCTAAACCAACTTTGTTCTTGTGCAGCAAAAATCCCCACCACTTTCTCATTTGCTTTTGCATCTTCATGTCTTATCTTTTTAAGATTCTCAATTTCTATCTTAGCACTTTTCAGCTTTTGGCACTCTCCCTCATTTAACACTTCCTTCTGAACTTTCCACACAATCAACCCCAAAATCTGTGCACTTCCTTGAAGCATAGTTTCAACAATTTCAGTCAAATTTCTCTCAACTTCAACATGTGATTTTCTAAGAACTTGAAGAGCAAAAAATGCACAAGAAACACCAAAATACATAGGATACAATCCATCAACATCACTCTTACCATACCCAATTATTCTATCCAAAACATAAAGTTCCTTCTCACCCATTACCATGAGATTTAATTTTCTTGCCTCTCTCTGAAACATAAAAACAAACAGTTAGAACACAATTCCAAAAACTATAAGCTAATATAAGCCCTACATTATATAACAAACTCACATGATTTAGAACACAAAAGGGTCATTAGATCCCAAATGATTCATCAATAATTTGGAACAAAAATGCATAATTGAGAAACATAAAATTGATGTGTGTTTTATTATGTGTGTTTGTGACTAAAAACAATGTTCAAGAAGCTAACTAACATATTCTACCTGAAGCAATTAACAACCAAGGATAAAAATGGAAATTGCAGTGGAAGAAAGTTCTTGTAAAATAAGGAAAAAAAGTATTTTTCCAATGAACAAAGTTAACTTTAGCAGTCACACCAAACAGCAAAGAGTGATATGTAACTGATGTGAAATTGGTATCTTGTGTATAAATAAAAGAAAGATAGGTGTTTACATTTACACGTGTGAGATTGGACATTGTGTACTCTATAGTTTGTTATAGAATGATAGAAAATAAGGTATGATTATGAATTTTTGGTTTTGGTTCCTGGTTTTCAGTGAAAGACTTGCCTAATGTCTGCTAACCCCACATGCTCCTTCCTTTTTTTATTTTTTATAATCATGACTTAGGTAATAGGTATCCTCTTTGAAACGAGACGCGACTCGCGAGTTGAGTCTAACTCAACCTATAAAATCGATTTTTGTAATATGAAGATTGTTTTTACTTATAAACTAATATTCATGTCATATTACATCTAATATGGGACTCTTTAACATATAGAGTATTTGCTGTTGTTAAACACCGAAGAATCTGAGTCTATGATTGATATACAAGATGGATCCTTCGCTTTTAAGTGAATTTTCTTCGGCTAGAATTGAATTATGGTCATTTGATTAAGGTGTTTGAATCTTTTATCAATCAGACCATCCAAACGATTATACTCATCCTGTCATTCTAATACCTTTGTTTTTGGTTCGAAATAGTCTAATGTAAAACATCCACGCACTAAGTGATGAGAAGTGGAGATTTGTGAATTTCAATTTCCACCCTACATATTAAATATGTTTTCAACTATCATTTGAGTTGTACTTACAAAATTCGTGTCTCGCTCATTGTTTATTTTATTTATTTATAGTTATTTTATTTATTTTCTTCATCTCCTACCACCACCAACTCCCAATTTCCATTTCTTTCTCTTTGTTTAAATTGTTAACCATTTTTGCAAGCAAAAGCACTTGATTCCAGGATGCTTGTCACAATTTCTGACAAAGAAAAGAAATTGAAGAACCAAAAGAATATATATAGATTATATCTTGAATCAAGTTGGTTATAAAATATTCAATACAATTAGTATTGCTTACCTGTAATATTATTAATTATTAGATCGCACAAAAAGACACTTTTGTAATAATAATAAAATAAAAGGCTTGTAAGAGTAGGCTTCTAGCAAAAAAATGAATGAAATTATAATCATAGACATTGCATATTTGAAAGTGTATGAATAACAATGACTTAAAGTTTTTTTTTTTTTCTATAAACATATCAAAGTGGGAACAAATACCGGTTGCTTTGCAATTTGATTAACCCATTTTGATAAAATGGTCCCTTGTCATGATTGTAAATTTGTAACACAAAATCAATGAAAACAACCAAATTAAATAACTTATGGACCACGTATCTTATCCGTAAATTATACCTAGGAATTGTCCACATAACACCCTTCACAACTACTATATTCATTCAATTACAAAATTTTAATACCCAAACAATGCTACCTTAGTAGCTAGAAAACAGCGCCGGTCCTGAGTTTTTGGAGGCCGTGAGTAAATTTTAAAAGTGCCTCTTAATAAAAAAAAATTTAAAAAAACTTATCAATTTTAAATTGCAAATATCATAAAATATAATTATCCTTGTAATTAATATAAAAATTATTCATATTCTATCAATAACTGATGATCAACCATACAGAGGGAAGGGCAGGAAACAAAAGGAAAATCAAGGAAAAAAGAGAATATGTTTCTTGCTAGGGGTGAAGATGATTCTTGTGTTACTGAGTTTGATATTGCGTTACTAATTTTCCATTCCGTTCTTTTTTAAGCTATTTTTAGCATGTTTCTTTTTTTTAGTGTGATATGATTTTGAATTCCTTTCCTTTTTTTTTTTTTTTTTTTTTTAGAATTTGAGATTGGACTTTATACTGTGCAGAACTATTACTTTTACATCCCATATTTTACTAATACTACTACCACATAAAAAAAAATTTGAGGCCTTCAATTTTGGAGGTCCGATGCAACGGGCCTTGTTGCACCCCCTATGGGGCCGGCCCCGCTAGAAAACATAACTTGGTGAGCAATAAAAAAGGATGTTACAACATATAAGTCTGAATTTACGGTGAATTTGACAAAATCACAGGAACACTGCACATTAATTATGATGAAATTATAAATAGTGTTATTTTTGTTTAAATCACGTTGCTTCATCATAATTTTTACTAAATCCACCGGTCGTTTAAAGACTCGTTCGGAAATCTAAATCTCTTAAAAGTCTAGAGGGAGATGCTTCTCTTTAACTTGTTTCCTTTTGAGAGTTGAGATCTGTAAAAGCTTAACATGTTAAAGAAAAGCTATACAACATCATACTAAATTATGAATGCCAGGGTTATGTAGCAAAAAAATGTTTACTATTTTAGTATCAAGTAGGAGGGACTTTCTTAAGTCTCAATAAAGCTTAGTACTGCTAAACTTCAAATTCTTTTCTCAACTCGTATGTATTTTTAAGAGGTTTATGTATTGTTTTTCACTTTTGAAAACTTTGTATGGATTGTTATATATTGTGCATTAAGTGAACTTTTTACTATTTAATCAATATTTTATTTTATTTTTATCGAAATAATCAACACATTCAATAAATTTCTTTAGTTTCATAAAATAAAAAAACATTATCCTCGTGAGTTTAACTCAATTAATAGAGACATTTCATATTTTCATTATATATGTTAAATTTTACAAAAATCTAAAATCGTTTGATATGTTATTGACATCGATCAAAATTAACGGTTTATGCGTTTTTATTAAATACCATTAATCTTAATATATCTCAATAACATATCAAACGATTTTAGATTTTTATAAAATTTAACATATATAATCTACACGATATAAACTTTCAATCCAACGGTTAATTTTGTAAAAAAATTATTAGTTAAGGCGTTATTGAGCGGTGTAACATTACTTAAATGTTACACTAGTGTAATTTGATCCCTCCTCATATATATATATATATATCGGGGTCGAAGTTCAAACTCCAAACACTCAATTTATTTATTTTTGGTAATTTTTCAAACACTCACTTTATTCACCTTAAAAATAGAATTTCTAGTTACAACACTTAAAAAAAAAAAATTTAGTCTATATAATTTTTGTTTTTCCTTGGTACACTCCTTGGTACATATGGAAATCAAAGTAAGTATTATAAAGATTTGAGCCAAAACATCATTTCCTATCTAAAAATAAAAATAAAATTGATGAGGAATATGGACCTCAAAGGCTCAAACAATTAATTAGGATTTTTCTTATTTCAATCACGAACATTTTGTATATGAAAAAATTTCAGTTGAGAGCAAATTATTTATTTTGTGTGCCCAACACATTTTTTTATGGAGATTACTTAGATTGGTCCTTTTTTTATAAAGTAAAAACTTCATAATTACTATATGACATAAGGTAAGTAAAAATTTACTAAAAATTATATATACGCAATCATTGAAATGTAATCGATTGCTACTAATTTAATCATTATTCAATAATTAATTGCAAGTCATCCGGCATCATTATCAAAACAATGATATTTTTTTGACAGAAATTATCACAACAATGATGGCAAAACTTTTTTCCACAAATTTATTTATTTTGTTTTTATGAGTGACAACTACTAATAATGAAAATATTCGTTAAAAATAAAAACAACTAGTAAAAATCAAAATAGGTCCGGCAGTAATTATAAACTTACACTTATTAAGAATTTATAAACTTACAAAGAGCGGATGAAGCAGATTGGTTCAGATTATACTTACACTTATTAAGAATTTATTTCATTAAAAATGTAACATTTTAGATTATCCAAAAACTATTTTAGACTTAATTTTTTTAGATTCATAGATATTTTTATTTACATATTTTTTAGACAAATTACACTTGCAACTTTTTTTTTAAAGATAGATAATAAAATGACAAAGTAATTATAAACTAGCTCAACTGACAAAAATTTGCCGAAATTGCAAGGCATGGACGTCATGACCGGGGTTCGAACCCCGGCTCTCTCACTTGTGTGAGAATTTCTTATATTTACTTTGTCAATTCTTCTATGTACCAAAAATTATAAACTAACACATAAGTGAAAGAGTCGGAGTTCGAACCACAATCATGACATTTAGGGTCTGTTTGGCAAGATCAAGAAACTGACTTATAGCTTATGTCTTATAGCTTATGTCTTATAACTTTTATATGGATTTTTCAAAACATTGTTGTTATGTTTAATTTTTATTGTTTAATTATTTGTTAGGTTACTATGTTATTAATAGAAAGTGGGTTCTTCCTTTTCTAAAGGATTTTTTAAATTCACATTACGCAATACTTATTGATGAAATCTTTGACTATATATTATCAAAAAAAAAAAACTTTGACTACTACTTGCTTAAGGAGTTTAAGTTATTACTACTTGAAACAATTTATTATTGTTTGGTTCAATTTTTTATAAAATATAAAAACTGAAATGAAAATAAATTTAAAGTAAAATTTTAGTGCATAAAATTTCATTTTATATTAATACATAAAAGGTATATAAAATTAAATTACTAAATTTTAAACATCTTAAATAAATTTTTTATTATTAATTATGAATGTCCTTTTATGTCATTTTACATATATTTCATATTGAACCGCTAATTTTACCAAACACTTTAATTAGCTTATCAGCTATAAGTCATCAACCATAAGCTATCAGCTATAAGCTATCAGCCATCAGTCATAAGCTAGCTTATCAGCCATCAGCCATTTTTGCCAAACAGAACCTTAATCTAACAATTTTGATATTTTTTATCAATTAATTAAACTATGACTTGTTAACAATTACTGTTAAAAATTTATACCACTAATTTGATCACTTTAAATATCCTATAAGTAGGTTAATTAACAAGTCGAAAGATCATCAATGTTAAATTGGTCTACGGTTCAAATTTTGTACTCCGGTCATAGCAAATGGCAAATGCCATAGACATTTGGAATTAATAATGTAGTTAAAAAAATCTAACAAAAAGATTTGACAAGACCTAAAATAACTTGTACTAACATGATGAAATACGTCACACTTATAACTTAAAGTTTTCAAATAGACCAGATTTATTTAAGTATGTTTTGATCCCACCTACTTCAATATTCATTTGTTTATGTGTGGAATAGCTTTGCTCTTTATTAATTGTGCTGATGGTGACCGGATCTTTTGAGATTTGAATATAAGTATAACCCTCTTGTAATTTTGAATAATGGAGTTGTTTTTTTCTTAGATGAAATGTAATTGAAAATTCACACACATAAAGTGGAAAGGTTAAGGTTTGAACTTCGGTTATAGCGTTCGATCTAATAATTTCGGCATTTTTATCAGTTGAACTACGATTTGTGAACGAATAATTGAGGTTTTATTACTAATGTTTTGGGTTTTTAAAGATCCAATATTGTTTTGGGTGTTTAAGACAATATTTCATTTTTTGGGGCCTTATGTCCCGTAAAGATAACTCAATTGATACCTATCAAGAGATAATATTGGAGAAGTTGGAATTTAAGCTTCAGATTATCTACTTATCCACATTTATAATGTATAAGTCTAGCCACTAGACTACTGGAGAAAAAAGAATATTTAAAAATATATGTCACTATTTTTAAAATACAAATCTTTATATACCAAAAACCTGAGGACAAATAAAATACTTTGAGTCGCCACTCTCAAACCCTAACTTTTCAAGTTTTTTTTTTTCTTGTCCATCCATTAGAGATAGATGATTTAGGGTCAGTTTTGATTCGGAATCACCCTCTTGATCGTTTTTTTTACCCTAATAAGTAATTTTCACATAATTTTAAGTTTCGTTTGAATTTTATTTTTCGTCATTTCTTTGTCTGGTACGGTGTTTGTTTTGTGGAGTTGTTCGTTTTGATTTTCTGTTTTGGTACGGTGTTTTTTTTTGTTCAGATTTATTTCAATCGAAATTTCGTGCAGATTCAATGAATTTAGTGTCTTCAACGTTACGTATGTGGAGGCCGGACTATTCCGCGCATTTAAATTGTCATATCAATTGTAGACTTTTTCATTAAGTCATTCTATGTTATTAACTCGGATGCCGTGAGCTTGTTTGAAGATTCGTCATTTTTAGTTTTTAGTAAAATTGAAAATATGTTAAAATTTCTATTATGTATTGTACAGATTTGAATAAATGAATATCTTTATTTTTTAGTAAAAAAAAAAATCACCAAAAACTTTAGTAATGATTAATGAAGGCTTCTATTTAAAAAAGTATAATTATTTGTAGTTATATATTTTGAACTTTACAATTTGTAATTAGATGTCTAACTCTGACACTGTTTACAAATTACTTGAAATCGAGAAACTTCATTAAGGTCTGATTGGAACAATAGAAAATGAGAAGAGAGAGTAAGAGGCGAGAGAAGTTGAAGAGAGATACACTATTTCTCCTGCTTGGAATACCAGAGAAACAGGAAAGAGAGACTCAAATAGTGTGGGACCAATGCACTTTTTGTTTCTCTCCAATTTAGAGGAGAAAGTGATGAGAAATGGGTGGGACCAAGACAATTTTTTCCATTTTCCAATTTTAACCATTAACACTAGTATTTAAATTGTTATATTGATCATGGAAACGTAACACGTTAATGCTAATATATACAATTGTAAAACCTAAAAACAATTAAAATCCAATTTTCTTTATAAAACCTAACATAATGGATTCATACTAAAACCGAAAGTAATTTAATCAAGTTATTATAAATTGTTTGATTAACTTATATTATTAATTAAAATTAAGGATTATATCAAATTAAACTAATAAAGGAAATAAGATAATTTATTTGGTTATTTATATTAATTTAATTAATTAAATAAAATAATTGTATACTGTAATTTTTTAGTTAGGGGCATTTTTAACTTTTTAAAAATCATTCAACTTCTCTCTTGTCACTTTCTATCAAACCAAACAAAGAGAAATACAAATAACACACATCTTTCTCTTCTATTTCTCTCATCTTTCTCTTCAACCAAACAATACATTAAATCTACCCTATTTCTCACCTATTTCTCTCTTCACAACTTCTCTTCTAAACCAATCACACCATAAAAAAATTCTTGAGATAAAATGGGTAAAGACGTCTGACCTAAAGTGAAATTCGAGAATGAACTCAATTGTGTAATCAAGATTGTACTGAAACAACTTCAAAATATTGTAATCATCTCAAGAGGAAAAAAATGTTTTGTTGCATCATAAAGACATCATTTTTGGTTTTTGAGGAAGTCTCACTTCTGCTGAAACTGGTTGGAGAGCTAATTGGCAAAGTAAACAAACTAGTTCTATAAATCGATTATTAGGAGGTGACATGAAGTAGAACCCTACGCCGCAGTAAAGAAATATACACAAGCAGTCAGATGCATATCAAGGTATACATAATCATTAAAACATACTAGGAGCAAATCAACTATAAATAACGAGATTTCGTGACAATCATAGATTTATCCCTAGCTCATTGTTCTTCAAACCTAGGAAGAATAGATTCAATTAGCCACAAGGGGTAAGCTTTGAATTTCCTGCACCCCGTGGATTATCATCCTTCCAATCATCCAAAGCTCTAGCTCTATCTTGTGCAGCATCATCATCTTCATCCTCCTCCTCTTCACCTGGCTTTAGTTTCCTATCATTATGCCAAGAAGAATTTGCTTCTTCCATGAATCTGGTAGCGTCTTCTTGCCATTTATTCATTATTTCCATTTCTTTAAGTCCTGCTTCCTCAATGCTCATAGTTGGCATCCTTCAACAAAATATTCAACTTAGCATCTCAAAAAACTGTTCATGTTACTACTGATCCTCTATCATTCCTAGCTAATAGAACAAGACTGCAAGGGAATTAAACTTTATTTCATTTCAGGCATATAGCCTGTTTAAAAAAAATAAACTGTATTTTCCTATACCAAAGCCTTTTATGAGCTATGAAAACGTGCAATTTATTGATAGAGGATAAAAAAATATACCTATGGCTGGGTTGGAAGACCTGAGCTGCCATTCTTGCTCTCTCATTTGTAAAACTTCCATTTACAAGACTTTGTGGCCCAAATATTAGTGGTTGGTGTTTGTGGTCATGTGCCTGTGAGGCCTGTGCTCTTCCTTCCAGAACATCTTGAGCGAAGGTAGCACATGTAATTGGTGGAGATGGTTTAGTATACTGTGCACGAACTGCAGCATTGCGATGCCAAGCTTCTGCTTTCTTGGCACGTTCATCCATAACATCCTTAGAAAACGCTTGATCTCCATCCTAAAACATGGCATAATTACAAGAAACGATGAATAAAACCAGATTTAATTCTGCAGAGAAGTACAATTTCCCATCTCGCTTTAAAACAGAACATGTCTCATAGATTCACATGACAAGTATATGCTACAAAGCCTGATATTCTAGAATTAGCTTGTGAAATGTAAAAGTCTGAAAGAGTCAACTTGTGGCAGGTTATAACAGCTCTTTAAGCATGGACTTTGAACTCAACAAAACTCCATAAAGATCTCCGACATAATAATGGCAATATAAACTAGCAGCAATAAACCCGGGGCCAACAAGGTACAATAGATATGGTGCTTCAGTAAGGATAATAAGCATTTTACTACCTTGGATTGTCTATCCTTTACAGCCGAAAGCATCTCTTCCTCTTTCTTAATCATTTCCAAAAGATCAAATGCCTGAACATTTCAAGAGAACCATGAGAATAATGGAAATAGAAGTTTCAACAAGTGGCAATGTTGCATAAGTATAAACCAACCTTACAGATCGCCAGAGATATGCTAGTATTCCAAGCCTGAAAAAGAGAACAAAAATAAGTGAACGGCCTAATGAGCAGGTATTGTTTATACAACATAGATATGCTTTTGGAAGTGCGAAATTGACAGAGTCCATTTTATATACAAACTAGTCAGACAACATATAGGACCACTTTAGGTCCCCACAAGCCTATTTATAAGCCCATCTAACGGTAGATAAATCCATCAGGCAACGGATTTTCCGGGAAGCAATCGACCCTAAGTAGTAGTGATGGAGTTTAGCAGCACTGAGCTGAAATAAGTATCTGATCAAGATACAAACCTCTCTTTCTTCTTCTCCATCATCATCCAATAGTTCTTCCTCTCCTGCCTCAACAGGGGTGGACAAGGCAGCTGCTCTAGTAGAACGCCCACGACGTTCTTTCCGCTCTTTTATTTCCAACAACTTTGATTCTGCAGCTTTTTGTCGTTTAAATCTAGCTATCTGCACAACAGATACAAAATTATCAAACAAATGAATTGCAATCATTTATGATGCTCTTCATTCAACTTTGCTTGTTCAATTTTCATATCAAGGGAATAATGGGAAGAAGAGTTAAATATACAAACATACAATGTATGAATTGAATAAATTAAGAATCATAGCATTGCAAGAGAGAAATAACACCTTTCTGGCCCTCTGATCAGCAACAGATTTTGGTACCCCTTGTATATAAGATTCTAACTCCTCTTTTGGGACCAGCTCCATTGCCTCACAAAATGAAATAAATTCCTAAAAAAAAGGTCTTTTCGGTAAGCTTCAATAAAGGACAAATTAAAATAGTATTACAGAAATTAACAAGAATTGAGCATATCATGTCGAATTGGTTATCGGGAGCAGGGCATGTGTTTCCTTTCTATGGATCAGCTCTCACCTTCAATTTTGCCTGGGAAGCCTTTAGAATCTGTATCCTGTCATCCTGTGCTATTTTTTCAGTCAACTCAGCGAGATAATATGGCACCTGTGGAAATTATAACAAAAAATTGATAAATGGTAAAAATAGATAAACATTAATTCATCAGTTATCTTCAGTAGTCTATACTTGGAAGGTAACACAGATGAAAAAATAAAAATTCCATAGTGCATTTGTCCAGCTTTATAGTACACGTTACGAATCAGGATACTAAAGTGAAAGGGCTGCATACTCATGATAGAATTTATGCATAAATACTTGATTAGACAGTGTTAAGTGTTGCCCACAGTCCTTATAAGTGGTGTTTAAGAGGAAACAATGTAATCAATTTTTTCGGGGTTCACTCGTTTCCCGACCTTCCACACTCCTGTTTAAGATTATTCCCACATTTTAAAACCTTTGGAAATTTAATTCACTTGCAGTTTTAATAATATTGGTTGATCTTTTTATATTAGATTTGTGTATTATCTACCAGCTAATGCAAGCACAATACTGTGTATTAGAATGACCAACCCACATTTTATCCTTGAGCAATCCGACCTCTGTCCAAATTGAGGAAAATATTTTTTATGATATCAATAACAGGCAAATTGTCGTGTTTAACTCCCTTTTTCTAACGGCTGTTTTCTATTATTTGTTCAATATTTATAGGATGAATCAACTATTGCAATATTTACGAGAGTCTGACAGTATCTCCATATACCTTCATCAATTGCTATCAATGGTTGTTTAGCAAAACAAAATATATTTTAAAAAATTTAATACTTACCCTGCAGTCACTTATATAGGTTTTCGTGGCCTAAAAATCCATCAAAACATTGGCCTTTGCACAACAACTCCATAGACCATTTACTTAAACAGATCATAGTCTTGGCACTGGTATAAGGCTCAGGCCAATTAATGATTTTGAAGAAATACTTAAAAATCTCAATTCAAATAACTTCTTGATTGGATATTGATTTTCACTGCTTTGGGAGTGAAAGTGCAGGGTCAACTGCTCTCTCATTATAAGACATTCGCTTTATGATTTTCTGTAGCTTGGAGCTTTTGATCTATATGGAAGTCTATATTAAGCTATTGGGAATTTTATATTAAAACGACCTACCAAAAAAATTACTTCATTAGAACATGTGTTGTTTTCAGCTGTGAATGATAAGAGGGAAATTGATCATGTTCTTGACATCGGGAGGAGATTGGGCTTATTAACATTGATGACTATGATTGTATTTTGTGTTATGCTAGGGTTGATCCTTAAGAGCATCAGAAGCTCTATTGATAGATAAAATTTTCTGGGAGGAATCCTTACTAGTATGCTAATTATACTAGCAACACTTTGCAAAATAAACCAGAGGAGATTGAGCTTATTAGCATCAATAACTATGATTGTATTTTGTTAGGATTGTTCCTTAAGAGCATCATAAGTTCTGTTGTTAGATAAAACTTTATGGGAATAATCCTTACTAGCATGCTACATTATACTAGCAACATTTTGCAAAGTAAACCAGATAAAATTCACTTAATTTGACAGGAATGAACGTTCTATCGAAGGAATTAATCCTTTTCTAATCTACTGAATGTTTTAATAAATGTAAGTTGATCTTATCTAATATTTAAAGTGAAAAAGTTGAAAACATGCTCATCTGTTTTAGCTTGATTGTTGAACTGAATCCAGACTAGCTAATTAACATGGTATTATACCTCATTTTGTTGTCTCCATTTCATGGGCCGGTTTTCTTTATTGTTTTGCAGTTCTGGGTAAGAGCATAAAGGTTCAAAAAATGGATCACCAAGCAAAAGACAAAAATTTAAGTCAAAAAAGCTAAGATTGTAATTGCACGTCTATGATTTTTCTTTATGCTCTAATTCTTATAATTTGTGTGCTTATCTTATAGCATTAACGGTAAACAATTACCAAGACGCCTGTAAAATATGGACAAATAGACATGCATCAACGAGTGATTTTTCATCAAGAGAATACCAAAGAGCCTTTTGAGGTATCAAATCCTGAGGCGACAATGGCCTCCAAAGCTGATCAGATATTGCTATAGCTGCACAAAAGAACTGGCAGATTTTTCAACTTGATGTTAAATCGCCTTTCCTCCATGGTAAGTTGGATGAAAATCTTTATGTGGAACATCCAAGAGGATATGAAAAAATAGGCAGTGAGTATTTTGTTTACAAGCTAAACAAAGCTTTGTATGGATTAAAACAAGATCCACGAGCTTGGTTTAGTCGAATCAAAGGAGGACATGGTGAGCTGTTAGCATTTACAGACAGCGACTATGCTGGAGATGAAGAAGACAGGAAAAGTACTTCTGGTTATGTGTTTTTAATGAGCCCAGGTGCAGTCTCATGGTGTTCGAAAAGACAACCTAGTGACCTTGTCAACTACAGAAGCAGAGTTTGTTGCTGCTGCAGTATGTGCTTGTCAAGGAGTTTGGATGGAAAGAATTTTAGAGGAGCTGGGCCACTCTTGTGGAGACTGCATAAATATAATGTGTGATAATAGTTCAACCATCAACCTATCTAAAAATCCTGTTATGCATGATCGCAGTAAACATATCGATGTAAGCTTTCATTTCTTGAGGAATCGGTCCAAGAAGGGGGGAAATCAAATTAATTCATTGTCGGAGTCAAGATCAAGTTGCTGATATAATGAACAAACCATTGAAGATTGCTTTTCAGAAGCTTCGGAAGCTGCTGGGAGCCTGGGAGTATGTGAAATTCATAGTCTTATGGGATATGCGTAATTTTTAGGAAGTTTAATTTGCATGTATTTTGTTGGGAGTTATCACTTTCCACTAGACCTTTAATTTAGCTAAGTGGTTATCATGTGTCCATCGTATTATTGTATGGCTATTTAAGCCAAATTTGCAGTTAATAAAAGTGAATCATTTTAGTTCAAATTGTTGTGTTCTTGTTTTAGTTTCAACTTAGTTCTCAACAAAGGGGCTCAATGGCTCATTAACCACATTAGCTCAATCACTTAGTTTACTTAAATCAGTTTTATGCTAAACTAATATGATTTAGCATCTGTTATCAATCCTAGCTAACATTTATTTACATGTTCTATAAGAAATAGTCTTATATAACTAGATTATACTAATAGCATCATAAAATTAATCAAACAACAAAATGAATTTAATAATAATAAGCAGAAGAAAAAGAAAAAGTACCAGAATGTATTTGAGATCGGTTGTGCTAATATCCTCTTTGGTTTCATTAGAAGAAAACAAACCTAGCTTATTGATCATGTCTTCGCATTTATTTAGGGCTTCGCATCCCTTTTTAAGAAGGTCCTGAACGAATTCAGATTCAATTAACAATATGGAGTGTTAGAAAAGAAGAAGAGAAAAGACGCGTAGGTGCGTAGGTACCTGATCAGCACCGAACTCTGTGGCGGTTGCGTGGATCTTCCTTGCTTGTTCGAACAACGCCGGTAGTGGCATGTCCTCCATCTTAATTTCGCCCATGGGGAAAATGAGATTTGTGATTTAGTTTGTGTTTGTGGTGAAAATAATTGGAAGTGTCGAATAAGTGATTATGGGTTGGGTTGAAATGGGAAATGAGGAGAAAGGTAAATGTGTTATCGAGAGAGCTCCAGAAATTGGGACTTTGAACCTCACCGGTGATGAATAATATGCAGTCGTTGGATTTAACTTTTAATAATTGGACAGTTCAGATTCGATTACCGACTGATTATTACAAGTTATAGAAATTGCAAAGTGATCCTTGTAATGTTTAAGATGTACTCCCTCCGGCCTTATTTATAAGCAAAAATCAACAAAAAATGTTGGCCCTAAATATAAGCAAAAGTCATTAAATTCAACTCTAATTAATACTTTTTTCCAACAATACCCCAACACATGCATTTGTTCATTTCTACAAGTAATCTATGTTGGAGTAGTACTAGTAATGATTACATCTAAGTAGGAGTAGCTTTCAAAATAGGCAAAATGACATTTTAGGAATTGCATCGAAAATTACACATAAAACTAAGATAAAAAGTCAACTCCTTAATAAGTGTGCAAAAAGGAATATTTGCTTAAAAAAAAGTCCGGAGGGAGTACATGGGTTGGACAAACTCAATCAATCCGGTCAAATTCATCCAATTAAATTCAAAAAAGTGGGTTGGGTCGAACTATTGGATGGGTATAGATCTTAAAATGAAAAATCTTAAGACCAAAAAAAATAAATGAAAAATCCATAGAAAAAATCGAGTTTAGGGGAAAATCAAACTCATACAAAAAAATTCACTGGCCCACTCAATTAATAGTGCTATAATTTTTTAAAATAATTTTCATATTATTATTAAAGATTTTCCATCGTTAAAAGAGAAAGTCAAAAGTTCAATACTCAAATTTTTTTAAAAAAAATTGTATGAGTGCTTATTCCAAACGCCAAACACATTATTCTTATGTATATCATAGTTTTAACGCATTCTCCGATCATCTTTTTCTTTTTTGTCATTTAAAAGTAGTGGTGCTAAAAAATATAATTATTTGAAAATAGTGAAAATAGATTATTTTTATGAAGAAAAAAATATGGTGATGATATTCTCATTTTGCGATGCTTAAAAAGTGAAAATATATTACGCTTTTTTTAAGAAAATAAAAAAGTTCTTATTTTTATAAATAAATAAAACGATGATTCGTCATTTAGTCATTTAATATTGAAAAAAAACAAAAACCCATATAATCCACCCAATCCGAAAATGAGTGGGTTTATCCAACATAGTCAAATATTAAAGTGGGTGTTTATTTTGTTCAACTTAATCCGAAGTACCTTATATGACTCGAATTTTGATTTTGCCTAAATTCAACTCCTGCATAAAAAAAAAAAAAGAAAAAAAAAAAGAAGAGATCCTTATCTCTTTGACTCGATCAAATTGGAGCTTCCACGGTAAAGTAAAATCAAATCCAAGCAATTAAATTTCAGTGACATGTCTATTTACATACTTACCCATAACTTTCGTCTTCTTCCCATCACTTAGATTCATATGATTGCGTGTTAATCTTTCCCCCTGAAACCCACAACCATACATATCAGTCTTGCCCTTTGTAAGCTTGAGGTCATTAAACAAATATTGAACAATGAATAAATGGTAGAATGAATGAATAATGAATCATATTTGTCATAAAACAAGTGTGAACAAATTCGCCTCACGATAAGTTTACTTCAACCGTAAATTTCAATTAGTTTGGTCCACGAAGAAAATAGCTTCTTAGAGACAGGGGCTTCAAATGAATAATTTAGGTCTTTTGAGCAAAAATCATATTAATTGTTCCTAGATAATCCATCTTGATTATGATAGGATTAAGACATTGGTTACACACTTACACGTCAATTGCAAACCATGGATCATAGACCAAATCACAAAATTAAGCCACAACAAAAGTGGATCGACTAAGATTACACGTTAAACCATAAACAAAGCGACCATTAAAATTCCCTAGTAAGGCCGTCAAAAGTTAGAAACCCAAAATTATTAATATATGATATGATATATGTTTCATCAACATTAAGCTTAAGGACATTGACAGGCATTGGCAGAGCAGTCAAAAATCGAACTCACATTCAATTATATAGAACTGCACTTATTAACTATTAGTCTGCATATCACACATTTATCTTTGAGCGGATCATAGTGTTGGAACAAAATTATGATTTTGTATCTCCTTAATTGATTTTGATGATAACAATGTATTTAAGGTTAAATTGGAGTACTAATAATTTAATTCAGTGTGCAGGATTAAAAGTTAAAATTTGCGTACTAAAGAACCCTAGAATTTCTGAAGGAATTACTTCTGAGCTCACCAGATCTGAAGCAAGTAATTCTGAGCCTATGAAACTCTGAAGTTATTATCTGAACCTTAGAATTTCTGAAGGAATTACTTCTGAGCTCACCAGATCTGAAGCAAGTAATTCTGAGCCTATGAAACTCTGAAGTTATTATCTGAACCTTAGAATTTCTGAAGGAATTACTTCTGAGCTCACCAGATCTGAAGCAAGTAATTCTGAGCCTGTGAAACTCTGAAGTTATTATCTGAACCTTAGAATTTCTGAAGGAATTACTTCTGAGCTCACCAGATCTGAAACAAGTAATTCTGAGCCTATCAAAATCTGAAGAACATCTGAGCTCACCAGATCTGAAACAAGTAAATCTGAGCCTATCAAAATTTGAAGAACATCTGAGCTCCCCAGATCTGAAACAAGTAATTCTGAGCCTATCAAAATCTGAAGAACATCTGAGCTCACCAGATCTGAAACAAGTAATTCTGAGCCTATCAAAATCTGAAGGCTCGTCAGATATAAGTGTTAAGCTACATTTGAGAGTACAATTTTATTGAAGACTGTGCCTGACTAAGTCCAAACGCAGAAACCAAGAATGAAAAGGTTTGACCATGGAAAGGTCCTTTTCAAGTCAGGCTTCAGAAACGATTATTTCCTTATTTGGCTTTCACCAAGGTTCAAATATCAAAAGCCAAAAGGAATCTCTCATTTTGTAGTAAACGTTAAGCTCCTAAGCTACTGCAAATCAGAACAGCTAATAAGCTCACTGATCTATACAAAGGAGCGTCTCAATTCTTCAAACGGCTATAATCTTCAACGTTCATTTTATCATCTATAAAAGGAAGAAGATTTGTGAAGAAATGAAATCAAGACTTAAGCTTCTGAACGTGCTGAAACTCTGTCAAATTCTGAAGCTATCAAACACTTAGAAACTTTGTGATAATTTTCTAAGTTAGTCTTGTAACTGCATTGTATTTTGTAAACACCTCTGATTGTATATCAAGTGTTAATCTCTTATCTTTATTAACATTAAGACCAGTTGGAAGTCTCTTGCTTTGTGCTTGAGCATTGGAAGTCTCTTGCTTTGTGCTTGAGCATTGGAAGTCTCTTGCTTTGTGCTTGAGCATTGGAAGTCTCTTGCTTTGTGCTTGAGCAGTTTGAAGTCTCTTGCTTTGTGCTTGAGCAGTTTGAAGTCTCTTGCTTAATGCTTGAGCATTTGTAATCTGAGTGATTATAGTGAAATCTCTTGTGAAGGACAAGAGGACTGGACTACTCCTGTTAGTGGGAGGAACCAGTATAAAAATTCTGAGCATCTCTCTCTAACCCTATCCTCATATATTGTGTGTGTTATACCTTATCCGCTGCAATTTGTTTTAACTTAGAAAAAGTCTCACACAATTCAACCCCCCCTTCTTGTGTGTTTTTCAACCTTCACATAGCTCCACCCGTGTTAGCAGGAGAGTACCACTTCACAACAACCTTATGCTCATGGCATTTGATGAAAGACAAACGACAAAGGAAAATGTCACGGTTGACTGGTTACAAGTACTTCTGAAGAAGATTGCATAAGAATTGCTTATGAGCAAGAGGTGTTTATGAGTAAACTTGTTTATCTATGTTGTTCCACAACATATTCGTTATTATCGCCAAAAAAGTAGGTCAACGTCGTCAATTTGTACGAGGTACACTCTTATAGATATATTAAAGCTAATCCATCACGATAATACAAGGCAGAAAATTAGTTTCAATCAATGTCATCCATAGTAATAAATTTATTCCAAAACTCTTTAGCAACTTCATAGTCCCGCAAAACTAATTTCTAAGGTGAGGAGTGTTAGTCATTATAACCTTCACTAAGGTCTTACATGTGAGACTTTAATTTTTTCACATTCAATACTATTGTATATGATGTGTTGGTATAAATGGTGAGTGACTCAAATTAACTTCTCTTCTTCTTTTTTAAACAAGATGAATACACTAAAGAGATAAAGAGCCAATTGCACAACTATATTAATTAATCACTTCTTTAGTTGGCACAAGACGTGCATACACTAAAGAGATAAAGTATGTCAATTGCACAACAACCTTAAAATAACACAAAAGCGGCTTGCTTACTGCTACAAACCACAAGAGCAACACGCACACGTCCACAAAGAACACAATTTAAAAAACCCTTAAGCCCAAAGTAACCAAAGGATCCAAACCTCACCGTAGAAAATCACACTCAAAATCTTTAAGTCTCACTTTAAACCACCACTAATCATGTACCTTTATGTGATCAAAGGAATTGTTATTAAACAAGCAATCATTTCAAACTTTTCAAATCATCCAAATCATTTTCAACAAAATAACGTGAAAATTATATTTAAACTTTAAATATCAAACTTGTAGATCTTTAAATTGATTAGCATGTAAAAGCGCATTTCTACAAAAAGCACTCTCTACTCCTAGTCTATGAAGCCACGATACTTCAAAAATGATGAAGTATCGTATCCGATACGCGTCCGATACCGATACTCATCCAATACCCGTATCGGAGAGTATCAGACAATTAAAATTATTTAAAAAAAATAAAATTACCGATACGTGTCGGGTACTTCTTCGATACACGTATCAAAGAAGTATCGAAAAAATAATATTTTTTTATGATAGAAATGAAGAAGATGAGATTGATACAATTTGTATTTCCTCTTAAATAGTGAATGTTAGAGTATGATGTTCTTTATGGATTGACAACCATGTGTTTTTTGGATGGTACCGATGATGTTTTGTTTTTTGGATAGTAATAATTATCCTTTTTGGGTAGTACTTAATTAACTTGAGATATGTAATTGTCACTTGTTTGCTCAGTTTGAATAATTTGAATGTTAATTTATTATCTTTCTCGATTTTTGTTATGTTTATATATTTTGTATTTGTATATTTAATTTTAAGTTTATTTTTAAACAACGTATCGCGACCGTATCGTATCGGGAATTTTAAAAAATTTCCCGTATCGCCATATCGGTATCGTGTCGTATCGGTATCGTGTCACGTATCCGAGCTTCATAGCTCCTAGTCAATTATAAACACCACTTCACACCTTATAATAACAATTACAATTAAAGATTAATAACCTCTAATATCATATTACTTTTTATATTGGCAGGTGAGAAGTGTTACTCATTATGACAATGATCCGAGCCAACTCGTGAATAGTTCGATGTTCGATTCGATAATTGACTCATAAACTTGGTTCGTGAACCGAATGAGCTGAACTTGAGTTAAAAGCTAAGTTCGTTAAATAAATGAGCCGAACATAAACTATATATAGTTTGACTCGTTTAACTCGTGAACTAACTCGATTGTTTACACCGATGACTTTCAATTCTCTATATATACACATCAATGAAGAATATTTTGAGAATAATTGTGGAATTTTGTTTATTTTTGCTTTGTAACTTTGTTATTTGTATTAGTTTATGATTGTTTAAATTTTGACCCGTTTATCTATTATTCACTTGGGATGACTTTTATTTTAATGTAATATTTGTTTTTTCTTTTTTTTTTTTAAAAATAGTTTAAAAGGTTTTAGATTAAATTTTGACAAAAAAATTGACTTTAAAATTATGTGATTTGATTTAATGAGTTGAACTTAATAAGCTGAATTGAACTATTCGTTAACTTAAACGAGCCGAACTCGAGCTAAAAAAAGAATTCGTGTCGAACTTGAGCCGAATTTTGAGCTGAATCAATTCCTAGCGAGTTGAGTCGAGCTCAGATGAGTTCGACTTAGCTCGACTCATTTCCAACCCTAATAAACTTAATCATATCTAAAAAAATATACTTATTGTAGCATCATTTCTCCTATACAGTACTTTTTACTTTCTACAATTTATACAATTTTTTATTCAAGAACAATTTATACACATTTTGAAAAGAGAAATGATATCATGACACAATATTTTTACACAAATCTTACACAAGGGCAATTTTTTATACACAATTTATACTCATTTTTTACTCTAATTTCTCTTATCCTTTAGTGAGTAATTGTGATTTCAGGGAGTAGTTTATAGACAGACGGGTCAGAATTTATTCAATTGACTTGGCAATGCATTGATGAAACTTAAGCCTAAAATCCAATAAAACAAAGTACAAACCCAATTTCACAACACACACACACATACTCCCTTCTTCACTTTCCATGTTTGAGAGCAAGTCTCTCTCAGTCAGTCTCAGTAACACACACAAACATCACACATAATTGGATTGGATCCCTTCTTTGTTCTTCTTCTTCCCCTCCCCTGTAACCAACCATTTTCAACAACAAATCAAATACTACCATGACAATAATATCTCCAGCTCACCCTCCCATGCATCACCATCACCATCACCATCACTCCCAATCCCCATCTCCATTAATATCATCATCATCATCAGCAGTAGACTTCAGTCCACCTCTAATAGCAATGGTTGTTGTCGTCGCCGCCGCATTCGTCATAGTAACATACTCCCGTCTCATAACTCGCCACTTATCACCTCCCATCCACCGTCTAATCCAACGCTTCCACCGCCGTCCACCTTCCTCCTCATTAGGCGACATCGAATCCCTCCAATACGATTCCACAACTTTCGAAACTCCACTCACTTACGGCTTAGACGAATCCGTTATTAAAACAATTCCATTCTTCATCTACACAACTAAATACGAACAAGAACAAGAACATGAATCTCTCCGTGACTGCGCCGTTTGTTTACTCGAATTCGAAGATCACGATTACGTTCGTACTCTTCCTCTTTGTTCTCACACTTTTCATCTTGATTGTATTGATGCTTGGCTTCGTTCACACGCTAACTGTCCTCTCTGTCGTTCTCTTCTTCTCTGTGATTCTCCTTTTAGACCTCTTATGGCTGCCAGAATTCGTCCTTCTTTTCATGATCAAACTAATGTTCTTCATATTGATACTCCTTTTCATAACTCTGTTTCACCGGTGCCGGAGATTACTCCTCATTCTCCTGTAATGAGTACTGTTGATGAAAATCGCTTTACCGGACGACAGGATTTTCTGTTGAAACGATCTTATTCGTTTGGATTCGAGAGGAGTTTACCGTCGGAGAGGATGGTAATTGATCCTGCTACAACCTCGCCGTGGCGGTACCGGAGAGGAAGCACCGGTTTCTGGAACAAAAGACCGTCGCCGTTTGGTTCTTTAGGGAAGTCGAGAGTGTTTTCATTCAGGTATTATAGAGGAATGAAATCACCGTTCTTCCGGCGGAGAGGATTTTTTCCGTTGTCGGAGTCGAGTAACAGATACGCCGCCGACGGAGGAAGTTCATGGCGGAGGAGTAAGTCAATAGCGAGTCCGATGTTTTTAAGATCTTCAGCGGCGGTATTTTCATCGAGTCGATTAAGATGCGGTGATCCGGAGGCGTTACTTTCGCCGGAGAGATTTAACCGGCGAAGATGAGAAGAAAATAGGTTGGGGGAATTGAATTACGGTTATTAATTGAAAGAGAAGAGGACAGACACGTGGAAGAATGTGATTGGCTAAAGAAGTCAATGAAAGGAGTAATTAAATGGTGGTGGTGGCGTGTGCTCTGTTTGGTCTGGCAATATTTGGAGACGAGACGAGTGTCATTAAAGAGTCATTAATGAATGGTAGGAAAGAGCATTTAATTTGTAATTAATTGCTGATGAGAGAGATTTGCATGTGCCTATCTTCTGACACTGTGGTGGGGGTGAATTAATTGTGCTCATAAATGTGATTTTAAATGTGCATTTGACAATATTTGTTGTGTGTTTCCACTTTCTTGGTATGGAATTGGATTATTGATTGTTTTTGCAATTAAGAAGTGGGAAGTGAGATGATGGAGGCTGAAGTTGAGGCTGGGGTGGAGTTTAAGGCCTAAAGAAATAGGACAATGTAGGCCCGGCCCATTAAGTTAACAGGCCCAACAAAAGTACTAATCATTACTGTTAAATCCGTACTAATTTACACGTAATTATTATGCTAAGTTACCATTAGATTTGAAGAGAAACAACGTATGGGTGACCGCCGGGCGCCGGCTGCAGCTGCATGTCCGCCAGCCGTCTCAAGCAGTCAAGCGGTGAGTTTATTTTGTTCTATAAATTATTGATTAATAATTATTTAGATGCTAGTTAGCATTGTTTCTTGCAAGCTTGTTGCATGACGTGTTTCTATATCTTTCTTTTTCTTTGACAGGTTTCTATATAGTTTCTGGATTTGACGTAAGTGTTGAATTTCAATGGATGTATTGTACTATTGTTGATTTAATTGTGTATATATTTATCTTAATAACTTTGTTTCATACAAATACAAAATAAATACATAACCTGCACATAACACCAGGTAAATATAAAATTTGTGTAGCAATATGAGTTAGGAAATATGGCAATATGTCGTGGGTATATCTTGAGGAGCTTGCATGGGCTAGCAAAACAGAATTGTGTAGGAAATTAATCAGTTCTCCATCCAAACCTATGAAACAAGAACACATATTGATAAGGAGCGTCACTGTGTTCGATATGTGTCATTGTGATACTCTCGCGACTATTTGACAATTCATACAAGTATTTGAAAAATATAATTTTTTCCTTTACTTCGACACATCTTACATATTTGTTGCACACTTCACAGTCATAGACTTGTGTACGAGGTTAAATTGTGTTAAAACAATGATTGTTGATTAGGATTAAGGACATTAAATTTGATTATATTGTTTTAATTTTTTGATAGAAGATGAGTAAACCAATGAAAAAGATTATTATATATTGCTTAGAATATTTTCCTTTGTAATAAAACTAAGTTAGTTGTATTTGTGTCAGGTGTATGTATTGAAGGGAGTAGATTATTTCTCATGTAAGGTTGGTGAAATTTGAACATTTTTCAAAAATACACTACTTCTACTCTTTCTTCGGTGAATATTACACTTGAGGGGATCGAGAGGATCCTTTCCTGTATCGAAGTTATCTATGAAGTCAATATTTCCATCTCCAAATATCATCAAACCAACTCCTACCTATTTGCTCATATTATTGGGAGGCCAATTCTAGCATGGGTAAGGGTGATAGGTCTCCCATGGTGAGAGACTAATTTTCACCTTTAGATTATAAAGATCTACAATATGTTATATTAAAGTGTCCACACCATATTTTTTTCTCTTTCACTAAAACCATTTTTTTAAAATTTATATATTATTATTAAATTAATTATATGTTATTATTAAATAAATTTTTATATGCCAAAATTTAATTTTAATATAATATATATTTCACGTTAAAGTGTACATGTATAATAACAAAGGTGGAAAAAAAATCTAAAAATCAAATTTTGAAATAGAAAAGGTTGAGAGATGAAACACATATAAAAGGAAGTCTCATTGTACTAAATATTTCATTTTATTAATTTAACATATCTTTTTTATAGTACTATTATTAAATTAATTTTTATCTATTGGAATTTTATTTTCAATTTATTTTCATTTTAGTTATATATTTTTGTTTGTTGGAGTATATTAGTTGTATAATTTGTCATCAAACGATTTATTTCATTATTTCTAATTTGTGTATGTTTATTTATTAAGAACTACAATTATAGACGATATCTATTCTTTTTTTGTCCCGTATATATGTATGGTAACAAAAACCATATATAAATTTGTGAAAAAAAACCTTATAAAATAAAGAATATAAGTAATAACCACTTGTTTTTTATATCTTTATAAATAAATTTGGGTAAAAAAATTGAATATTGGTCGCAAAAGGGAAGGTACCAGCATGGTGAAAATATGGTTTGGTATCAATTGGTTAGCTCTAGCACTTATATATTTATTTTAAATTCTTTTAAATAAGAATAAATTCTAAATAGTAAATATGGTAAAATACAATGTTAAGATATAAGCTCGTGAGTAGTAGACATATTTTTACCATGCTTTCACAAATAAACTGCTTTAACATTAAAAAATATACATAAACTCGTTAAATAAACTATAAGCTCTTGATAAAATGACCGTTTCACAGTGGTCTTTTTTAGTCATATGAGCTTATAAGCTATAAGCTAAAAATTAGTTTATTGATCTTTCAAAAGAGATCCTAAATCAAATTTTTGGTCTTGGCAATCCTAAGTAAAAAATGAGAGAAAATAAATACAACAAAAGAGCCAATAAATGCACACAAGAATAAAATTAATGCCCTTACAAAATTATACAACTAAAATGAAAATAAATTGAAAATAAAATTCTAGTAAATAAAAAATAATTTAATAATAGTATAAAAATGAGATATTAAATTAATAAGATGAAATATTTAGTGCAATGAGACTTTCTCTTATTTGTATTTTATCTCTCAACCTTTTCTATTTCTAAGTTTGATTTTTAGATTTTTTTCCACTTTTATTATTATACATGTACACTTTAACGTGGAATATATATTATATTAAAATTAAATGTTGGCATATAAAAATTTATTTAATATTAACATATAATTAATTTAATAATAATGTATAAATTAAAAAATGATTTTAGTGAAAGAAGAAAAAATATGGTGTAAACACTTTTATATTGTCTATGGTAGACCTTTGTAATCTAAAGGTGAAAATTAATCTCCCACCATGGGAGACCTATTACCCTTACCTATGCTAGAATTGGCCTTATTGGGAGTAGATTCTATGTCTTTTATAAGTAACGATTTTTAGTACATTTAGAAGAGAGATTGATGATTAATTTTTTTTTATTTAAATGAGAGATATTGATCGATAAAAAATATATATCTAAAAAAATTTAAAAAGTCAGCAAATAGACAATTCCATTTCTAATATTATTTAACGAGTCATATCGATATTTATTTTTACCTTAAAGGCACTTGTTAAGAAATTAAAAGAAAAAGTTTTTTCTTAAAAAAAATTCTTTTAAAATTTTTAATAAGTGTCTTGTGATATTTGCTAAAGGTAAGATATGCTAAGGTTAAGATACGCTAAAAAAACATCTTTTTAAATGACTCTAGTACAGCTGAAATAATTCAAAGTCTCTGTTTGTCGCCATTTATTTGTTTGGTTTCTTTCTTTTTATTGATTTGATTGCTGTTGCTTGCTAGTAATATAGTACTAGGAGTACTACACAGTACAGACCAAGAGTACTAACATTGTATTCTAGTTACCAAGGCCAATTCTAGCATGGGTAAGGGGGATAGGTTTCCCATGGTGGGAGATTAATTTCTACCTTTAGATTACAAAGGTCTATAATAGACTATATTAAAGTGTTTACATCATATTTTTTCCTCTTTCACTAAAATCATTTTTTAATTTATACATTATTATTAAATTAATTATATGTTATTATTAAATTAATTTTTGTATGTCAAAATTTAACTTTAATATAATATATATTTCACGTTAAAGTGTACATGTACAACAATAAAGGTGAAAAAAAAAATCTAAAAATCGAAATTAGAAATAGAAAAAGTTGAGAAATGAAACACAAATAAGAGAAAGTCTCATTGTACTAAATATCTCATTTTATTAATTTAATATCTCATTTTTATACTATTATTAAATTAATTTTTATTTACTGAAATTTTATTTTCATTTTAGTTGTATAATTTTGCAAAGACATTAATGGTACTCTTGTGTGCATTTTTGGACTCTTTTTTTGTATTTATTTTCTCTCATCTTTTACTCAGGGTCTGTTTTGCAAGATCAAATATTTAATTTAAGATCTGTTTGAAAAGATCAATAAACTAGCTTTTAGCTAATAGCTTATAAGCTCGTATGATTAAAAAAGACCACTGTGATAACAGTCATTTCATCAAGAGTTTATAGCTTTTTTAACGAGTTTATAACATATATTTCTAATGTTATTTGAATTAGCTCATGAGCTTATATTTTAACATTGTATTTTACCATATTTACTCTTAGAATTTATTATTATTTAAATCAATTTAAAATAAATAAATAGATAAATGCTAGAGCTAACCAATAGATACCAATCAATATTTTCACCATGCCGGTTATCCTCCCCCCCCCCCCTCCCCCCTTCTTCTGCGACCAATATTCAATTTTTTTATCCTAATTTATTTATAAAGATATAAAAAATGAGTGGTTATTACTTATTATTCTTTTTTCTATAAGGTTTTTTTTCACAAATTTATATATGGTTTTTTTTATCATACATACAACGGGACAAAAAATAAAGATATCGTCTACTGTTTGTAATAAATAAACATAGAAAAATTAGAAATAATGGAATAAATCGTTTGATGACAAATTATACCACTAATATACTCCAACAAACAAAATTATATAACCAAAATGAAAATAAATTGAAAATAAAATTCCAATAGATAAAAATTAATTTAATAATAGTACTATAAAAAATATATATTAAATTAATAAAATGAGATATTTAGTACAATGAGACTTTCTCTTATTTGTGTTCCATCTCTCAACCTTTTTTATTTCTAAGTTTGATTTTTAGATTATTTTTTTCACCTTTGTTATTGTAATGTACATTTACACTTTAACGTGAAATATATACCATATTAAAATTAAATTTTGGCATATAAAAATTTATTTAATAATAACATTAAATTAATTTAATAATAATGTATAAATTAAAAAATAATTTCAGTGAAAGAGAAAAAAATTTGGTGTGGACACTTTAATATAGTCTATTGTAAACCTTTATAATCTAAAGGTGAAAATTGATCTCCCACCATGGGAGACCTATCACCCTAACCCATGCTAGAATTGGCCAGTTACCAAAAGCTAACTATATACTCTCATGTCAGTGCCCTGTCGATTTTGAATTTGATAAACATATGTAATCAATTCATCATTCTTTCTACTAAGCCACTCTAAAGTTAAATTGTGATATCCTTTGCAAGATAAATTGAGCTGAATCAATCATAGTTGGGATCCTCTCCATTTCTCATTATTTTCATTTCTTCTATTATCAAAGTTTTTAAATGTTTTGGGGTGTATAAATGAGATTTGGACCCACTTAATGTCACACTTTTGCATTTATATTTTCAAAACTATATAATAATAAAGTAAATGGAAAACATAGGAAATTGAGAGGATCCCAACTCAATCATGAATCCATCTCTAAGTTATTGGATGTTATTTATGATTTATGATGTAAGAAACTGATACCTCTTAAGTCTTGATATAATAATGGAGTAAATGGAAAACATAGGAAATAGAGAGGATCTTAACTCAATCATGAATCCATCTCTAAGTTATTGGATGTTATTTATGATTTATGATGTAAGAAACTGATACCTCTTAAGTCTTGAGTTCTATTTTAGCCAACATGTTTGCATTGGAAAATTTATATTTTGAATAAATTTTTTTAGAAGGTAGGTACCTAAATATTTATCTATTTTTACATTTTGCTAAAAAAACACAAAGGAAGTATTCGAATAGAGAAGATTCAATCCTAAAAAACGTTTGAGAAGAAATGTAGAATATAAATAACAAAACTCATATTATATTTTCGTCTACAGGGAAAATTGTTAAATTGCGCTTTTGCCCTCATAACCTTTTATTTGATATGGTGTCCTCATAATCTTTATAAATTTGCAATTTTAATCTCTTTTTATAATATCACTTGTGGTCCTCTAATTTTAGCCCTTTTGAATGACGTATTCAAAAATCCTAAATAACCAAGTAAATTGAGAAGAAATATAAAATATAAATAACAAAAACTCATATTATGTTGTCATCTACAAGGAAAATCGCTAAATTGCCCTTTTGTCCTCATAATCTTTATAAATTTGTAATTTTAATCCCCTTTTATAATATATTTTAGGCCCTCTAATTTTAGTCTTTTGTAAAAGGTTGATTCCTCACTTATATTGATCAAGTTAACGCACACGTGAACATTGACTCACATGATATGCTGATGTGTAGGGATGACAATTTACCCATACCCAGTGGGTACCTACAAAAAATATCAACGATGGGTAGGATAAAAATCCGCATTTTGGGTACGGCCATGGGTATGGGTAATTACCCACAAAATTGAGCGGGTATGGGTGCGGATACGGGTACCTTAGTACTCACCCCATATACTGATGTAGTATATATTTATTTATTTTAAATATATTATTATATAATAATATTTGTAACTATTTTTAAAAAATACAACATTATTATACTATTACACATTTTGAATTAAAAAAAAAATGTTTATTTATAACATAATGTAAATATATCAATAGAGAAATGAACTTTAGCATGATTTTACTAATAATTTTGTTTATAATTTTCATGAATCAACATTAAAATCTTTGAATTTTTTTAAATTCTATTAAAATGATATGATATTTTATAATTGATCAATTAATTTTTAATAAAAATGCGGGTAACGGGTACGGGTACTTAGGTACCCATAGGGCATAGGTACGGGGACAAAAGTTGTCACCCACGCGGGTATGAGGATGGGTACGAGTATTTTTTCAAACTGCGGGTATGGGGATGAAAACTATAGTACCCTACTTATACCCTACCCATCGCCATCCCTACTGATGTGACATGTGACTGAGTGTCCACGTAGGTTTTGATTTGGTCAAAATCAATGAGGGACAACCATTTGCAAAATAAGCTAGATTAGGGGACAAAAAGTTTAATTATGAAAGTTAGATGGCCCAAATTGCAAAATTATAAAAGTTATGGGACCAAAACTACAACTCATACAAAGAAAATCTAATTAATTTTATGAGATTTGATACTGTTATTAATCTTAAGGGTTCAATATGTTTTTTATCTTTTTGAAACAAGGGTTCAATATATTTTTTATCTTTTTGAAACAAGGGTTCAATGTGTTTGGTCCTAATAAAATGGGATTTCTAAATTTAGTCCTTAAATAATTTTTATTATATTTTTACTCTCTATAAAAAATTTCTTGAACATATATGTTTAAGAAATTTTTTAGTTTTAGTTCCTACTAAAACTAAATTTGTTTAATTATCATTAAACTCTTAAATTTTTGAATAATTTTTTACAGGCATGTTTCAAATATCATATAAAGTTTATTTACTAAAATTTAGAATTTTTTAACATAATAAGAATTAATTTTAAAAATTTTAAATGGAAAAAGTTCAAGATAAACATAATGAAAATCATAACCTAAGAAATCAAATTTTTAGCTTGTTTTTTTGCAGGAACTTTTTATGATGTTCATAGCATACATGTGAAAAAATCATTAAAAAATACACGTTAACTTAACAATAGAGATCCGCATGATAATTTCTTAGGAACTAAAAATATAATAAAAATTAAGTAAGGACTAGATTTAGAAAGTCATCATTTATAGGGATCAAAAACATATTCAACACTATTTGTAAACTACTCCTTATTTATAAGCATTTCTTTCCCGCATGTATTAAGAGTCCTAGTTTTATGTAAAAATTGAAGGGTTAAATAAGTTTTTAGTCCTTATAAAATTATTAATTTTTCTTTGTTCTCCCATTAAAAAAAATGACATGTTTTGATTTCTACAAAATTATTATTCACGCAATGTATATTTGAATGATTATTTGACAAACATATTAAAATTATAAAAAGTTTCTTGAAAAAAGTAACTCACATTTTAATTTCTAACCCAATATTTTCCTTACTTTTATCTTTATTTTTTAAAATTTTAGAATTCATCTCATTTTAAAAAAATTTAAAGTTTTGTGAATAAATTTATTATTGTATTCTATATATATGCCTGAAGAAAAATTATTCAAAAATTCAAAAGTTGAAGGATAATAAAACTATTTTTTGAATTTTGAAAAATAGCATAAACTAAAAAATTACACGCATAAAAATTGTATAGGGACTAAAACATGTGACTCTTTTTATAGGGACCAAAAACAAAATTTAATAATTTTGTAGGGACCAAAACATATTTAACTCAAAATTGAATTATATGAAATACTCCATTCGTTTCAAAATATAAGTCGTTTTGACCATATTACACAAATTAAGATATGTAATCATTGTTGTATAGAAAAGAGAAATTATGAGTAAGTTTACAAAATTGTCCTTCATTAATTATATGGGAAAGATAAATGAAAGAAGTGAGAAATAAAAAGTTAAGGGTATAATAGGAAAAATAACATTAAATGCTTCATTGGAATTGTAAAGCGACTTATATTTTGAAACAAATTTTTTCTCCAAAACGACTTATATTTTGGAACGGAGGGAATATGGACTAAATTAACCTCATCCACAATATTAATAATATTAGCACTTTGTGATTTATTTTTTAGGCAAAGCTAACTCATTTCATAAGGAGGAGGAAAATATAATAAAAATTATTGGAGTTAGAATGAAATACAAGCACTTTAACTAGATTATGAGAGATTTAATTAGCTTGTCTGTGCATATAAACTAACATTATAAAAAAGGAGAGAGATAGACAACTAGACAACAAAATTTATATAGTACAAGTACAACCATTGAACATCCTGTTGAGAATCATTTGTGAATCATTTTCAAAGGAGACTCACAAAACCACTACTTACCACAATTTGAAGAGCTTTTTGTAAGGTCGTGACTTATTGACCTGATGAGCTTCGACAAAATAACCCGGACTATCACGAAAACAAATTCCAATACTAAACCGACCTTCCGCGAGAAAATAGCACAATCAACATTGCATTTTATAGAATTTGAACTAGGCTTTCTCCATGCTAAAATGTGTGATAATGATATTGTTTGTTCAACAAGTGCCCGAGAGCACCACCGGTAGTCTCTAACTTTGTCCAAGACAATGTTACATGTGACTTTAGCATTGAGAGGCTGCTGCTCGTAGAGGTACGCATTCCGGCTGCGCCAAATGCTCCAAAGAAAAAATGCAGAATTTTTATTTTTGTATCACCATCCAACCTGCCAACACAACGAACATAACAGCAGCAAAGCTGCCTGCTACAGGTCGATAATACAAATTAAATGCAAAGACTTACTCCATTTTGATGTATATGCAAAAATGGTTTAAACTTTTTTTATGTATTTTAAAATGTTAATTGAATTTTTTTGATTGTTAATGTTGAAAATTTTAGAATTAAATTGATCTAGAGTAATTCAATTAAATATATTCAATTTTCATCTTTAAATGTCAAAGGGGGTGTAAGTAGATATGAACGTACTCACAAAACTTTGGTTAAATAGGCCCAACCAGTTTTATAAATTCAAAGTGTGGGTTGGAATTCATGTTTGCAAATATGAACTTTTGAATAAAAGTTACTAAGAGTTTCTTTTGCCACCCTATTATTTTTTCGCATATTTATTAGTAGTTTTTTATTTTAAAGTAGCGGACGTGTAAAGTAATAATTTTTTCCTTTAAAATTTTTCATTTTTATAACATTCGCTACTTAAGCAGCGGACAAAATATTTTGATAATTTTGTAGGGCGCACCAGAAAATTAGTATGGTGACAAAAGAAAATCTTAAAAATATTTTGCAAACGTAGTTCTAGATAAAAATGAATTTTCTCTAATGTATGATTTATATTTTTCGATTTTATGCAACTGAATTTAAAAAAATAGTTTTCTTTTGAATTTTTTTTTAGATTATATTAAAAACAATATCTGTTCTATAACATGATATAAATACTACGGTTTTATTATTTTTAAAGTAATTATTATCTTCTAAAAAAATATAGGACAAATAAATTAAACTGATGACAAAAATAAATTAATACGATGGAAAATCGAAAAGTTTTTATCAACATATGCGAAGTACCAAATTAATGTATGAGCTCCATATTAAAGAACAAAATAACAGTCCACAAATCCTAACTCAACTGGGAAATATCGAAATTGATAGTGTTAGATTCCATGATCGGATTCAAACCCCGATTTCTCCACTTTGTGTATGTGACTTTCCAATGGTTTGTCATTTTATCTATCTATCTATCTACTAACAAAAGAAAAGAGAAAAACAAAAAATGGCTAGACTAAAATCTAATACAATTTTCAAGCTTAAATACATCAATAAGTAGGTTGGACATGCTCAATAATTTGATCTTTGATCAAGTATGGAACATGGTCCATTTCTCTTGAAGAGCTTGTCGTTATATTTGAGGACAAATTCCTATCAGCACAATTGTCATTTGTCATCCTCATCTTGAAGTGTATTTTCTTCTTGATAGCACTTGAATTCAAAATCAATTTTAATTTTCCTTCTAATAATCTTTTGTAACAACTATTTGACCTTTTGTTCAGTGATCTAAACATTAAAACGAACGTGCTCTACTATGTTTATTGTCAAAAAGACTTTCTAAGTTATGATCTACTCTTTTAAAAGTTTGATATAGTTATAAAAAAAAGTTTGATATCACGTGTTTAAAGGTTTGTTATTTGAATTTTATACACGTAGTAAAGTAATTAGATGAGATGATATATATTTTAAATGTGTTTGATTTCTTCCATGACAAAAAAACATGGGCATATTGTGTGTGTAGGTGGAGACTCCAAACAAAAATCAATCTATATACAACTCGTTTTAACTAAAATTAATTCATTCAAAGTCAATTTTTTCACTGCACAACCTAACACAACGGAGATATTTATTTAATTTAAACCTAAATATATTCTAATTTATTATATGAAATTGGCCTATAGTTAAATTAAAGGTAGGTTGAAGTCTAAATAGTTGAATGCGTGATTGGTTGAAGCAAAAGCAACCAAAAATAAGCTAGTCAAATCTTTCTTAGTTTCAAAGAATCTAGGAGGATCGTTAAATAATGAACAGAAGCAAAAAATTTCACATTTAGAGTCTATGAAGCATGATCAAAGAGGAGAATGCGTGGATAAGATACTATAAAAAGAGGTGCAACATGGAAGAGTATTGTAAAACATGGAGCGCCACATATCACACATACAAAAAAGGTTATACATATATAAGCTTATATATGTAAGAATATGTTGTATTAATTTTTTTCCCAACTTCCGAACACGTGATTTGGTGGAAACTCTCCAACCCTTCATAGAAAGATGGGTGATGGGTAGGATCTTCCCGATGCTGAGTTTATGTTAGTTATTAAAAAAACACCTACGAGGAAATTTAGTTGAATAACAACAATCAGAGCATAGTTTTTGTAGACCATGTTCATGAAACTTATTTTACTCATTTTACCTATATTTTTCTTCTTAGTTTTATTAGTTACCAAAAATTAACATTCTTAAAAACTACTCCCTCCGACCTTATTTATAAGCAAAAATCAACAAAAAATTTTGGCCCTAAATATAGGCAAAAGTCATTAAATTCAACTCTAATTAATATTTTTTTCCAACAATACCCCTACACATGCATTTATTCATTTATACAAGTAATCTATGTTGAAGTAGTACTAATAATGATTATATCTAAGTAAGAGTAGATTTCATAATAGTCAAAAGGGCATTTTAGGAATTGCACTTAAATTACACATAAAACTATGATAAAAAGCTAACTCATTAATAAGTGTGCAAAAGAGAATTTTTGCTTTAAAAAAATTCCGAAGGGAGTATGCAAAAAACTCAAATCAAGTTCCATAGCACATTTCTTGGATCCAAAACCAGCATGTCTACCTTACCTGTCAAACATTTGCTATATTTTGGGTTAATAGGTCTTTACCCCCTGCTAAGTGAGCATGTTTTGCGTTACCCCCTGCTAATTTTTTTTTTAAGATTGCCCCCTTGCAAAGTATTTTTTTTTTGTTTCCCCCCTTTTTCTCTCTCGGATGCAAGAAATTTGAACTTTTTAAATCGGTTGAACAAAATAACCGATTTAAAAAACATAACTTTTTAAATCGGTTGAACAAAATAACCGATGTAAAAAGTGCGCTCAAGGGGGAAAACCAAAAAAAAAATCTTTGCAAGAGGGCAATCTTCAAGAAATTTTTAGCAGGGGGTAACACAAAACACGTCCACTTAGCAGGGGTAAAGACCTATTAACCCCTATATTTTTATACTATTTTAAAGTATGATGCATCTCCATCTTAATCTTATCTTGTGCATCTTTCTGTCTATGTCCATAACGTATTAACTGTGCATGTGCTGGCTTCTTGAAACTGAACTTCTTTGTCTCCCAAGTCCCAACCTTACACAAACACGGCACACAAAGGATACTTCAAATTTGGCCACATCAATATGCTGTCTTCATATTATAACACTAAAATCACCATTCCCAAGTCCTATCACACCGACCTCACACAGCATAATTGTCTATTTTTTTCCTCATCTGTTTGGGTTGGTTTGGGAGGAGGGAAAGGGGGGGGGGGGGGGGGGGGGGGGGGGGGCTGGGCTCTTACACATTGAAAATTCCCACAAAAAGATTGCCATTTTGTGCCTTGTATTTTTGTTATGAAAGTTACTTGCTCAACACTCCAACCCTACTAATATGTACAATGATCAAATCAATAATATTTTAACCACTAGATTTTTTACCTTCTAGAATCAAAATTGATTAAACTTTTAAACCAATACAAAGTAAATAAAGGAGCAAAAACTATAGCCTTTTTATTTACTCAACTAACAAAACTTCATGAACAGCTCCACTTCCCTACATATTAACATGGATATATTCCTAACTGATGGGAGATGAATTTCAATTAGAGAATGAGAATATGCTTAAGTAATCAGCAGCATTTATCATACAAATGTTTAGCCCTTAATTCCTCAAATAAGACCTTATCACTTTCAAGCAACTCCATCTAACTCATTCAAATGACCATCCACCTAAGTACATAGCATAATTAACAAACACTACTAAGCTAACTCAACTAAACATAGAAACCCATGAAATGAAATAAGAAAAGACTGAAACATTAATTATGTTAAACCTAAGTAACAATAATGCACAAAATGCAGAACATACATTAAACACCAGAGATGATGAATCTGTAATATTGCACAATTGAACATAACATTCAAATTCTTACACCAGTGTATGAGATACAACATTATCAAACCAGGAACCGGAAAATAACAAGATCTTCAGATTGCAATTTCCATCAAGAAAAAAAGGAAGGAAAATGAACGAAAAAAGACAGAAAAATAACTGATGAAAATAAGCAACCCAAAAACCCAAATTAATACAGAAACCGGTTTTCCAACCCATTTATACAGAAACTAAGAATCCCTTCAGAGAAGGAACAAAAAGACATAACAGAAAGAAAAAAGTTTCCATTTTTTCTTCTTTTTTGAATCATTGATTGATTCAATAAGCCATGCATTGAAAACCGCTGCAAACCCATAACCAAATCACAAACAAAACCAAACAAACAAACAAATCAAGCAGCAACACAACCCAAACATGTTTCTTCCATATATGCTTCGCTTTCTGACGATTGTTCAACGGGCACGAAACGACGTCGTCTGAGGTCAAATCCACCATTGCAGCTTCTTTACCATCATCAACAAGTCTCTTCTTTTTCGTCAACCCTTCACCTGGTTTTCCGAGTAGAGGAAGTGTAGTCGGCGGCGAAGGCTTTCCGTTGCTGGAATTAGAAGATGAATCATAGAAATTTAGGGTTTCGTTGAAAACAGAATCGAATTGGGGCTGAAGGGAGAAAGGGGTAAAGATGTCATTTTGATTGAGGGTTTCGGTTAGGGAGGATCTGATACGGTTGAGGAAAGAAAGTGCGTCGGATTTGAGAAGGTTGTGATCGAAAATTGCGAAGAGAATGAAGGGGGGTTCAATTAGGAATGTGTAGGTGCGATTCTTAACTGTGTGAGAGAAAAATGAATGATTTGGAGGGGATTGTTCTAAGCATTTAGATGCTAATGATTCAATGTTTGAATCTTTAGAATTATTGATGTGATGTGCAAGGATTGTTGTTGATTTTGCAATGCATAGATAGTGAATTAGGTCTGGATTCCAAACCATTGCAGCAGCAGCACCCATTTATTATTGATCTCTATGGTGATTAAAATGGTAATGAATTGATGAATTGAGATTTGGGGGTTTTTCAAAATTCAATCTTTTTGTGTTGAGTGTTAGGGGTTTTGATGAGTCATTGTGGAATTAAAATTGGGGTTGGAATTAGGGTTTAGGTTTAAATTTTAGGGATGGAGGAAGATCTCATTTTTGAGATGGAAATGAAAAAAGAATGAAAGAAAGAGAGAAGAATGAAGATGTGTAAAGAAAGGAAAACAGAGATGATGAGGTTGGATATTTTTGGTTACACAGCAAACTATCGCTGTCTTGACTTCTAAATTACCAACTTCTCCTAACTTGGTGAAATTTCTCTTGCTCACTTTTTCATGTGTCTAACCAATAATTCCTATTTTTGTATGGTCAACAAAAGTGAGTTGATCATTCATTTATTTTTCAACATATTATATGCGCAAGAGTGTGGTTCTTATAAATATTAGGTTGTTTGGATCAAAACTATTTTTTGACATGTAATTGCTAAAGTGAGTTTTAACATGTGCTTTGAATTGACCAGAAGAATTTGGTTGGTGTTCAACTTGTCGTATGTATATAGTTGTAGTTGAAATTAAGGTTACATGCATATACTTTGACGTTTAAGTTAGTAAGATGCGTGAAGTGAAAGGTAAAATGTATACAATAACATATATTATACCTTGATTTCATTGATTTGAAGGAGTATATATAGGTCTAGTCCATAGTTGTTACTATTGATAGGAGTGTAGAGGTCACGAGGTCTTCATCAATGATGAGAGGGAATCAAATTTATTAATGTTTTGATTAACATTTAAGACATGAATTCATACTACAGACGCTACGAGCGTTGCGTGCTATGTTGTGGTCAGTTGGGAGGTTGGACCACTGTGATGGGATATTCAAGTTTGGGTCAAGCGTGTGTGGGTTCTAGTAAAAATGAGTCTAAGAGCGATGAAAGATTGAGCCTGTAACATAAGGCTAGTCGAATACAAGTATTTTGTTGTATATACTTTTTGTTATACAATCCAAAAGACCTATAGTTTTCTGCCTCATGGGCGCCCTAACATGGAAGCCCACATTGAAAGGATCATTCAGTCCAACAATGAGTCTGTCATCACCTATATCTGAGGTGCCCACTTCGAATACGAAGATGGCACAACACATAATCTCACATCGAATGACATTTTGTCTTGGCATCAAAACATTTAGAAGCACCAACACGTTTCACCTTTCTAGCTATTTGGAGTTATCCACATGAAATAAACAGTAAGACAACTAACTTTTCCTAATATCAAAGGATCATTCAAGTAAGATATGTGCACTCGCTTTTCTCAAGTTCAGTCATTTATGCTCCATATTTAAACTAATACAATTCAAACTTAAAAGTAAAAATAGCAACAATTAAGAGCTTATCACTTTGAAGACGGGCTATAAATAGAGGGTCTTGCCCCAATAAAATCACACAATCAATTTACTATTTTGTTACCTACCAGCACATAACTTGTCGTCTTAGCGCCTTTTGCATGTACCCCTCGCTTAGCGAAGGAGTGGATGACTAGTTCAAAAACAATCAATTCTTAAACATGGGAGAAGCAATCTCAACACATTTAAATTAAAGAGGACGACACATTAGCTGCCACATTTAAATTCTTTTGAAATTATAAAAATCAAAACTATACTATTGTAATGTTTTGGTGATTAAAAGTTTAATTAAGTTTTGAAAATGAATAAAAAAATAACAAAATGGGTACTATCAAGAAAAAGACGTCTTATGCTTTTGCCATTTCGATTAATTCGATGTGAATGTGTTCTCTTCCGAAAATTATGCACTATCATAGAATACAGACAGCCCAAGAAATGTAAGATATAATATGTGTTGTGTACCCCTCAACAAATGGTAGTAAAAAATTATGTTTAATGGTAAAAATTACAACAAGCAACTGATCTCAAATGAGCAGAGAAAATAGGCCACTTTCCTGCTACCACTCGGCTCCGTTTATCATTATCATGAATGAACAAGAAAATCGTCATACTAGCCTTGATGTTGAAGGAAAATTCTGTGTTGATCTTTGAAATTTTGTGCTAACTTCATTTATGCTTTCAGCAATAAGGTGGATCCATGAATGCCCACTTGATGATTTGTTCATATTGAGTGGCGGCGTTTCCCCACGTTGTAATCTCTCGTCATACCTCTTTTCATCAATCCCTCCCATGAAGACTTGTGTTCATTAAATGTTTGAATGGCGTATCCTAGAGCCTGTCAAAATTGATAAAAGTCAAAATCATGACTGCAAAATTGATAAAAGTCAAACTGATAAAAATAATGAATTTGAATGGACAAAAAATGACTTGCATGTAGATCATGCTTACCACTAACATGATCTCCTTTGTCAGCGGAGAAAACGTC
Organism: Trifolium fragiferum; assembly: GCA_954870985.1. Taxonomy (NCBI): domain Eukaryota; kingdom Viridiplantae; phylum Streptophyta; class Magnoliopsida; order Fabales; family Fabaceae; genus Trifolium; species Trifolium fragiferum. Next base: position 52,871,262 of record OX940794.1, read on the forward strand.
CACCTGTTAATGAAGTTTATAACAATGTCAAGAAATCTGAAATTAACTGTTATTTCGCGCTCGGAGAATAGAGTTTTATGGTACTAAGGTTTATTAAGAAAATGCGACAATTAGATACTTTAAATATTTAAAAGGGAAAAAAATCCAAGCTCACCCTGTGCCTTCCGCATTGCATCCTTCGGCATTGCTTCCTGCAGCAAATGGATTAAAAGTTTGAACAGTATCCTGCAAAACAACAAAATCAAAGGCGTCAATGCAAGGAAATAATATCGACCTAGTCATTTGCTTCATAATTTCTTGACGTACTCTTAGTCCACCAGTTTCATGAACCACTGGTATAGTTCCGTATCTCATTGCATACAACTGATTTAGTCCACAGGGCTCGAACGTGGATGGCATTAACAGTATATCACAGCTGATCATAGAAGGAATAAATAAAAAATAAATAATGGATGTGGAAATATTCTGCGATTATTCTAAAGAAGATACATAAATATGGATTTACCCTGCTGTTATTCTATGAGATACTGGAACATTAAATCCAACCCAACCCCGGAATTTATCTTTATAAACTGATTCTGTCGCTCTCATCCAGTCTTCACAAACAGGGTTTCCAGAACCAAGCATTACCTGAATAAAGAAGAAACAATTAGAGCCTGATTAATATAAAATGCCACTGATACAACAAATATTCCTTAAAATGTATACTTTATATCTATCAATTATAGAGGACCCAAATATACTCTAAAATAAAATTATTCATACAAGGAAAGAAGCTACATTTTCAAAACTGATCAATTACCGAGGCTTGTTACTAGCAAATATCAATTGTATCGTTGAATAAATTCATATATTATTTGTCCTATAAAATTGGGAAAATGTTGATTTTAGTCTCAATAAACATTTATGCATTTTAAGTCCTTCAAAGATAAAAATTATGTACTTTCAGCCTTGGTAAGAGCTTAATGAGGGACACAACACTAATTTTGTTAAGTGTAGGGATTAAAAACGAATAAAATAATTTTTTGAATAGGAAAACGAATAAAATATTAATAGGGATTGAAATCATATCATATTTTACCAATAATACAGCAATAAACAACTACTAAACCCTAAGACTAAGAGTGAACACCAAGGACTTAATTATTTGGCACAACAGATGTATTTATTAAACTACTTTACAAAATCACTTACAAATTGAACATCATCTTTCATAAGCTCTGGAATCGCCTGGCGAATCAGGTCAATACCTTTCTGGTAATCAAGTCTCCCAACGAATCCAATCTACATGTTTAAACCACGTTTCGTCAAAATAAAAATTGTTTCAGTCACGATCAATACAAGAAAAGAGTGAGAAAGAATTTTTACCAAGTAGATAACATGAACTTACCATCGGACAATCAGGCCTCACCGGAAGACCCAATTCCTTCTGCAAGGCAATCTTGCATTTTACCTGTCCATCACAGATGATTAGGATAAGAAAAGTTCGGCTAAAGATATAAGGGAGATGGCGATACAGTGAAATATTATAGCAACCTTCCCAGAAAGATCTTCAGCAGAATAGTTACTGGCAATATGTTCATCAGATGATGGGTCCCATTCAGTAACATCAATCCCATTTGTAATCCCTAGTCAATAGTAAAACCATTACAAGTTTGAGCATTATGGTTAAATCATTCGGTAAAAAATTAACAATATTCTAGCAATTATGAACTGTCAAAATAACCAAACTAGGTAATTCATGTGTTGCATGCTTGAATTATTTACCCCAAGCTCATGTTTTATAGTTCCTTCAGGAGTTCATCAGCTTAAAAAAAATACTTATTTCATACTAAATATTTCATGGTATGAGCTTGAAAATGTAAGAACAAGAAAAATAATGCTAAAACACATACCGCTGAGAATACTTTTTCTATCACGTAATATTTCATGTAGACCGAATCCACCTTCACTAGTTGTTATCTCCCAAGAATAGCCCTGGAAAAGGAAGGCGTGCCTTTAAGCATACCATACAATAAAGCACTCATACAAGCTTTAAACATCCGAATATTAATTACCTTGCTTACTGTTACTATCCGATCAGAAGTAACAATGGCGCCTTTTTGAATATTGAAAGCTTCACCTGTGTCAAGACCATGCGTCCTAGCCCAAGTAGGGAGTACCCATCCCAGTGCTCCAGACCATTGTCGAGGCAACCCCAAATTGCTATATGTAATTGCAGGTTCAACTCCCTAACAATATACATATTTATCAGCTTCTTTGCAGATTTAACAAGACTAAACTAACTATATAGGTTAATACTTGCACTGTTTTGACCTGAACTTGTCACAAATTTCTTGTGTAGATATAAATTACATACATTATTCATCCTATTTGTGGCATCAAAGATCAAAGACAAAATCACTTTCCGTACTGTTCACTACCACATATGAGGATCTTTAATATGATAACGACCAGCAAGATTATATTTTATGCTTATTAACTTCAAAATAAATCCACCTAACAGTATGGTCCTTTGTTATTTCTTGTTGGTATAAATTTCAAAATAAAAGTAATATAAAGAATGCAGTGATTAACACAGTATTTATTTATTGCTATAACAGGTGTTTCGGGGCGTAGACTGCTAAGCTGATTAACACAGTAATATAAAAAATGCCAATGATCAGAATAACTGTCAATGAGAGACTGCTAAGCTGAAGGCATGTTTGTGGAAAGCATATATTTGAACTACTAATAGAGATTAGAGAATCTTGTTCTGTTGTTGAAGCTTGAAAGCTCATTTGCAAAAGACTAGAGATTTACAGCATACTATTATCGATTCTATTGCCCAAAAATACCTCCAAAACATAAAAATAAATAAATTAACTTACCTGGTCTGCAATATTGTGAATCACTAATATGGTACGTGCATCCATATATACCCCATATGGACGATACTTTGCTGCCAAAAGTCTGCAAACCAGTAGTAGTGCTCGTTCTCAATAAGACGGTCTCAACTCGGATAAATAACAATGCCACGAGGATGCATTTAAAAAAAATAGTATATGAAATTAAGGAAGAATGAGATTACCAAATACATAGAAAACTGCACGACTTTAGGGAGTCATTGGAAGAAATATAGTCTTTAAAAAAATATATTTTTTCAAATATTTTAATATAAACTTCGACAGATATCATGCTTGGGGAAAATTGTATCTCTTCAATGGAAAAGAAAAAGATTAAAGGTAGGCATGCATACACTGAAACTAGGCTGGCATGCCAATCATTTACGAGGAATAGACATTTTTCTCCATAAGTGTACCCTCCCAATGGAAGCACTAATGGGGCTTCACATGCTGCATGGGAAAGTAAAGTGAACCGAAACTGTAAAACCAAACAAGAAGGAAATGTATTATTATTTATATATCAGTGATGGAAGTAGAACGCTAAACTAGCATCAACACTAGAAGTAAGATTTTACCTGATTATCCTTAAAAGTCCCATGCTTGTCCCCATAAGGATTCCCTGGTCTATGGAATGAAGGGTGATCCACAAATACCTAAAAACAGTGATGCAGTACAGAACTGAGTATCATCAACACATAGACAAAGTAGATGCTACGATGCGAGAAAAATCAAATAAAATCAAATCCAAAAGTAGGAAACCCCTAAAACAAAAAGAAAGGGACAAAGATAAGGAGGTTCTTACCCAATCAACACCTTCTCTATACTCGTGGTAAAAACCAACTTTATGAGCACCTCCGAAGCAAATTACACAGACAGGACTACCAAGATCAACCGCATTAGAAAACTTACTATCCGCGGCAGTACCATGTATGTATCTGGGAGAGATAACCATAACACGGTGTCCACGACCAGCCAGTGCTATTGGCAAACATCCGCAAGGTCACCGGTCTTAGAATACGGTGCAGCTTCAGATGTAACAAAAACAATGTTACAGGTCACTCCAGTTTTGGCCTTCTCTTCTTTTACACTCTCAACATCCGGTTTTTCAACTTCATCACTCCTTAAGTCCCCTTGAATGCCATTCGTTTTCCCTGCATGTAATGCTCTCATCAACTCTTCATGTCGAGCCAAAAACCATAACAATAGCATAATTTTTGCTTTAAAAACAATAAATATTGCTAACTAGTTGTTAGAAATATTGGTGTTTATTTGAAGCCATAGTACCTTCTCTCTCCAACCCAATGTTCCTTCTATAAAACACTTCATCGCTCCTATAACAATACATCATCTAGGGGTTGGCTAGCTCAACTGCTATAAGGTTGAGAATTAAAGTAGTTGAAAGAGTTAAAGGACCGTATTCAAATACGGATAAAGGATAAAATCCTATTTTTTGTTACCATGTTCTAGGTACAAAGTATTCATCGTTGTTTAGTGGTAACTAATCTCCGTCGGGGAATTGATTGGGAACATAAGGTGAATTTTTCCCTTCAAATTTAATTATCGCCATACACAAAAGACAAAGATCAAATCCTGACCACTGATTTAAGAGGACCAAATCCTAAAAACTAATAGTACTAATATTTCCTAAAAAATTTAACATCATTTAAACTTTGATAGGAAATTAGGTATGCAGGGTCATTATTTGCCATTACAATATTAACATACACTAATTGTCTATAATTTTCAATGAAACATACACTAATTGCCATTTTGGTTTGCATGTTGGAATTCAAAACTTTGGATGGTTTCTACACGAGATTGAATCTCAAATTCATTCTCATGTTCAGAGAGGGATTTGAAAGAGGTTTCAGAAGAGGACTTAGTACCTGATTTTTTAGGAGGAGAAGGTGGTGAGGGAGACCTCTTTGAGGATTTAGACGATGAGGATGTGGCATTACGATCGTGGAGTGATTTCCTTGCAGCTTCCTTAGTTCTTTTCATCTCGAGAAGATGAACACCGAAGAGGGTTTTGAGTGAACAATTATGTTTTTTGTGAGAGAAGTGGGTTTACGGTTTGTCAGTAAGATACGTGAAGTGAGAGGTAAATTAGGGCTGGACAAATTTTATTCGACCGGCCCAATCCATCCAGCCCATTATATCCATTTACCGTCGGACGGGTCAAACGGGTCCTCATCAATGATGAGAGGGAATCATGTTCATTAATGCTTTGATTAATATTTAAGACACGGATTCATATTACGGACGCTGCGAGGGTCGTATGCTCGTGTACGTTGTGGTTAGTTGGGAGGTTGGACCACTGTGATGGGATGTTCAGGTCGAGCGTGCATGAGTTCTAGTAAAAATGAGTCTAAGGGCGGTGAAGGATTGAGCCTGTCATCATGTATATCTAAGGTGCCCACTTCGGATACGAAGATGGCACACCACATAATCCACCTCAAATGACATTTCATCTTGGCATCAAAACATCTAGAAGCACCAACACCCTATAAACACAAACCAAATCTTACACTAGCAAGTTCCTCACCAACATCCATGATCTTTTTTCATTTTCTCCATCTATGCAAACCAACATTGAGAGTAAGCTTTTATGTAGGATATCCATCACATCAGAATAACCCTTATGGTCAGATCTAACAACTGATATGTTGAGAGCTCATCCATAACTATGAAAAGGATGGACTTTTGCAATTTTTTATAGAATGAACCAAAACTCAAGATTGTGTACAGTAAAATTCACCATTGCTTCATTCATAGTTACAAACAACGTGGACCTACAATCAATATAAAAAATTCCACAAGGAAGGACTATTTAGCTTATTTTATGCACTATCATAGAATACAGACAGCCCAAGAAATGTAAGATATAATATGTGCTGTGCACCCCTCAACAACTGGTAGTAAAAAATTATGTTTAATGGTAAAAACTACAACAAGCAGCTGATCTCAAATGAGCAGAGAAAATAGGCCACTTTCCTGTTACCAATCGGCTCCGTTTATCATTATCATGAATGAACAAGAAAATCGTCATACTAGCCTTGTTGTTGAAGGAAAATTCTGTGTTGATCTTCGAAATTTTGTGCTAACTTCATTTATGCTTTCAGCAATAGGGTGGATCCATGAATGCCCACTTGATGATTTGTTCATATTGAGTGGCGGCATTTTCCCACGTGTAATCTCTCGTCATACCTCTTTTCATCAATCCCTCCCATGAAGACTTGTGTTCATTAAATGTTTGAATGGCGTATCCTAGAGCCTGTCAAAATTGATAAAAGTAAAAACCATGACTGCAAAAACCACCATATGACAACGAAATGAAAGATAACAAGGCATATATGTGAGAAAAGTCCACATAAATTTGCATAAGAGAGAGTATAAAATTTTATATATTGAAATATAAATGCACTGCCAAAGCATGCTTATATATAAAAATAATGAATTTGAATGACCAAAAATGACTTGCATGTAGATCATGCTTACCACTAACATGCTCTCCTTTGTCAGCGGAGAAAACGTCCACCTGTTAATGAAATTTATAGCAATGTCAAACAATCTGAAATTAACTGTTATTTCGCGCTCGGAGAATAGAGTTTTATGGTACTAAGGTTCATTAAGAAAACCCGACAATTAGATACTTTAAATACTTAAAGGGAAAAATAATCCAAGCTCATAGACAACAACGTACCCTGTGCCTTCCGCATTGCATCCTTCGGCATTGCTTCCTGCAGCAAATGGATTAAAAGTTTGAACAGTATCCTGCAAAACAACAAAATCAAAGGTGTCAATGCAAAGATATAATATTGAACTAGATAATTGCTTCATAATTTCTTGTCTTACTCTTAGTCCCCCGGTTTCGTGAACCACTGGTATAGTTCCGTATCTCATTGCATACAATTGATTTAGTCCACAGGGCTCGAACGTGGATGGCATTAACAGTATATCACAGCTGATCATAAAGGATTAAATTAAAAATAAATAATGGATGTGAAAGTATTAAACCAACAAGAATATTCTGCGATTATTCTAAAGAAGATACATAATTATGGATTTACCCTGCTGTTATTCTATGAGATACTGGAACATTAAATCCAACCCAACCCCGGAATTTATCTTTATAAACTGATTCTGTTGCTCTCATCCAGTCTTCATAAACAGGGTTTCCAGAACCAAGCATTACCTGAAAAAAGGGAAAACAATTAGAGCCTGTCTAATATAAAAGGCCACTAATACAACATATATTCCTCAAAATTTATACTTTATATCTATCAATTATAGAGGACCCAAATATACTCTCAAATGAAATTATTCATACTAGGAAAGAAACTACATTTTCAAAACTGATCAACTACAAAGACTTGTTACTGGCAACTATCAATTGTATCGTGAAATATATTAATATATTATTGGTTCTATAAAATTGGGAAAATGTTGATTTAAGTCGCTATAAACATTTGATACATTTTTAGTCCTTTAAAGATAAAACTTTGTACTTTCAGCCCTGGTAAGAGCTTGATGAGGGGCTTAACACTAATTTTGTTAAGTTTAGGGATTAAAAACGAATAAAACATTTATAGGGATGAAAATCATATTTTATGAATATTACAGCAATAAAAACTACTAAACCCTATATTATTATATTATGGAAAATGCTAAAGTTTACGGAAAGTGCTTGGCAAGAAAGAGAAGAATAAATCTGAACCACTTGATTCATCTACAACCACCCATGTATTGTGCTGCATCCCTTTATTTATTTGTTTGTTTATTTTACAAGTTCAATTCTTGCCTTTCTTGCATGTAGTCTTCGAAAGAAATAGCATATCCCTTATATTATACCCTAAGACTAAGAGTGAACACCAAGGACTATGTATTTATTAAACTAATTTACAAAATCACTTACAAACTGAACATCATCTTTCATAAGCTCTGGAATCGCCTGGCGAATCAGGTCAATACCTTTCTGGTAGTCAAGTCTTCCAACGAATCCAATCTACATGTTTCAGCCACGTTTCGTTAAAATAAAAATTGCTTCAGCCAAGACCATACAAGAAAAGAGTGAGAAAGCATTTTTACCAAGTAGATAACATGAACTTACCATCGGACAATCAGGCCTCACTGGAAGGCCCAATTCCTTCTGCAAGGCAATCTTACATTTCACCTGTCCATTACAGATAATTAGGGTAAGAAAAGTTCGGCTAAAAATATAAGGGAGATGGAGATGCAGCAAAATATTATAACAACCTTCCCAGAAAGATCGTCAGCAGAATAGTTGCTGGCAATATGTTCATCAGATGATGGGTCCCATTCAGTAACATCAATTCCATTTGTAATCCCTAGTCAATAGTAAAACCATTACAAGTTTGAGCACCATGGTTAAATCATTCGGCAAAAATTTAACAACACTCTAGCAATTATGAACTTTCAAAACCACCAAAGTAGGCAATTCATCTGTTTTATGTTAGTTAATTAATATCCGGCCTCCACCACTACACCTATTCTTGAATATTCCCAAAACTGATTCATCCATCAACAATCATTAACACAACATGCACAATAACAATTAATTAACGTTTCATGCACAAAATCAAAATTCTTCTAATAGCTCATGTTTTATAGTTCCTTCAGGAGTTCATCAGTTAAAAAAAATACTTAATTCATACTAAATATTTCATGGCATGAGCTTGAAGATGTATGAACAAGAAAAATAATGCCAAAACACATACCGCTGAGAATACTTTTTCTATCACGTAATATCTCATGTAGACCGAATCCACCTTCATTAGTTGTTATCTCCCAAGAATAGCCCTGGAAAAGGAAGACATGCCCTCTAAGATTCCATACAATAAAGCACTCATACAAGCCTTAAACATTTGGTGGGTGATTTAAAATTTGAATTGAGTATCCACTTTGAGGAATAGAAGGAAGTAAGTGATATGAAGTATTAATTACCTTGCTTACTGTTACTATCCGATCAGATGTAACAATGGCGCCTTTTAGAAAATTGACAGCTTCACCTGTGTCAAGAGCATGCGTCCTCGCCCAAGTAGGGAATACCCATCCCAGTGCTCCATACCATTCTTGAGGCAACCCCAAATTGCTATATGTAATTGCAGGTTCAACTCCCTAGCAATATACATATTTATCAGCTTCTTTGCAGATTTAACAACCTAAACTAATTATATATAGGTTAATACTTGGACTGTTTTGACATGAACTCGTCACAAATTTCTTGTGTAGATATAAATTACATTCAACTAAACATTATTCATCCTATTTGTGGTATCACAAATCAAAGACAAAATCACTTGACGTACTGTTCACTACCACATATGAGCATCTTTAATATGAAAAAGACCAGCAAGATTATATTTTATGTTTATTAACTTCAAAATAAATCCACCTAACAGTATGGTCCTTGGTTATTTCTTATTGGTATAAATTTCAAAATAAGAGTGATATAAAAAATGCTGTGATTAACAGAGTATTTATTGCTATAACAGGTGTTTCAGGGCCTTGAGCCTATGGTCTGATTTATACAAGGTGACTGAATAACTATCACGAGAGACTGCTAAGCTGAAGGCATGTTTGTGGAAAGCATATATTTGAACTAATAGAGATTAGAGAATCTTGTTGAAGCTTGAAACCTCATTTGAGAAAGAGTAGAGATCAAAAGCATACTATTATTGATGCCATTGCCTAGAAACACCACTAAAACATAAAAATAAATAAATTAACTTACCTGGTGTGCAATATTGTGAATCACTAATATACTGCGTGCATCCTTATATACCCCATATGGACGATACTTTGCTGCTAAAAGTCTGCAAACCAGTAGTGCAAATTGTATGACTTTAGGGAGACATTGGAAGAAATAGTCTTCAAAAAAATATATTTGTTCAAATATTTTAATATAAACTTTGCCAGATATTATGCTTGGGGAAAATTGTATCTCTTCAATGGAAAAGAAAAAGATTAAAGGTAGGCATGCATACACTGAAACTAGGCTGGCATGCCAATCATTTACGAGGAATAGACATTTTTCTCCATAAGTGTACCCTCCCAATGGAAGCACTAATGGGGCTTCACATGCTGCATGGGAAAGTAAAGTGAACCGAAACTGTAAAACCAAACAAGAAGGAAATGTATTATTATTTATATATCAGTGATGGAAGTAGAACGCTAAACTAGCATCAACACTAGAAGTAAGATTTTACCTGATTATCCTTAAAAGTCCCATGCTTGTCCCCATAAGGATTCCCTGGTCTATGGAATGAAGGGTGATCCACAAATACCTAAAAACAGTGATGCAGTACAGAACTGAGTATCATCAACACATAGACAAAGTAGATGCTACGATGCGAGAAAAATCAAATAAAATCAAATCCAAAAGTAGGAAACCCCTAAAACAAAAAGAAAGGGACAAAGATAAGGAGGTTCTTACCCAATCAACACCTTCTCTATACTCGTGGTAAAAACCAACTTCTTGAGCACCTCCGAAGCAAAATACACTAACAGGGATACCAAGATCAACTGCATTAGAAAACTTACTATCCGCAGCAGTACCATGTATGTATCTGGGAGAGATAACCATAACACGGTGTCCACGATCAGCTAGTGCTATTGGCAAAGAACCACAAACATCCGCAAGGCCACCTGTCTTAGAATACGGTGCAGCTTCAGATGTAACAAAAACAATGTTATAGGTCACTCCAGTCTTGGCCTTCTCTTCTTTTACACTCTCAACATCCGGTTTTTCAACTTCATCACTCCTTAAATCCCCTTGAATGCCATTTGTTTTCCCTGCATGTAATGGTCTCATCAACTCTTCATGTCTAGCCAAAAATCATAACAATAGCATAGTTTTTGCTTTTAAAACATTAAATATTGGTAACTAGTTGTTAGAAATATTAGTGTTGATTCGAAGCCACAGTACCTTCTCTCTCCAACCCTATGTTCCTTCTATAAAACACTCTGTGACTCCAATATAAGGATTGGCTAGCTCAACTGGTATAAGGTTGGGAACTAAAGTAGTTGAAAGAGTAAGAAGATCGAGTTCAAATTCGGATAAAGGAGAAAATCCTCTTTTTTGTTACCACGTTCTAGGTACAAAATTTTCACCGCCGTTTAGCAGCGACTAATCTCCACCGGGGAACCGATTGGGTATAGAAGGTGAGTTCTTTCTTTCAAACCGAATTTTCTCCATACTTACCACTGACTTAAGGGGACCAAATCCATTAGCACTTGTACCAATCCATTGTTGGTGGAGAATGTCTTAACCTTTTCTTTTGTTACCATGTTATAGTTACAAAGTTTCCACCGCCGTTTAGCAGTGAGTCGGGGACTAATCTCCACTGAGTAACTGATTGGTTACAGAAGGCGAGTTGTTCCCTTCGTCAACTTGTTGAGCTACCCATCTCACCCGCGAATTTTCTCCACATGCAAGTGTCAAAGATTGAATCCTAGCCGCAGACTTAAGGCTACCAAATCCCTTAGCACTTGTACCAATCCATTGTTGGTGGAGAACATCCTAACAACTAACTAATATACTAATATTTCCTCTTTGGCAATTCGTAAAAAAATTAACATCATCTAAAATTTGGTACGCAGGGTCATTATTTGGCATTAAAACATTAACATACACTAATTGTCTATAATTTTGAATGAAACAGAAATTGAATAAGACTAGCAAAATAGTAATTAGTACATGCTAATAGTATGCATATATGAAAATAATAACAAGAATTTAAAAAAGAAAGGCACAGAATGACACACCAGAGTTAGAATTCAAGCGAAAGCCAACAAGAGAACCATAATCATCAATCTCTCTAGACAATAAAAGAGCACTATCCTCATCCCGTTGTTGGGTTTCATCATCGAATGAAACAGGTCCATCTTGTGAAGCGGTGGAACCACCACCATCAGTATCACCAGAGATTGATCGCAAGGTAGCATTTTTAGTAGGTTTTTTAAGCTTAGAAGAGAAACCCAGTTGAGGTAAGAAACGTGTGTTAGTTGTATGAAGTCGAGTTGGAAGAAGAGGTGAAGAAGAAGATGATGATGCACGAGGATGGTGATGGAGAAAGAGACGAGGGAGTTCTAAAGACTCCATAGGGATTCGAAAGGAGGAAGAGCAATGTAGGAAGAAAGGGATCGTGAAGAGACAAAGGAGTAATAAATAGTGTGTGGTGTGAAGAGAAAGAAACAGAGAAGAAAGATGATAGAGAAAAATGCACGGATGATATCACATGAGATGGATGACGTGCGAAACCTGAATTAGAATTTAGATATGGAGAGAGAAAACAGCCAATACCTAAAACTCTAAGATTTTAGCTCTATCGACATCTTTTTTATTTTTTATTTATTTTTCTATATAAGAAGAAAAAAAAAAAGTATGATTCTGGTATATTATTTTGGTAGACTCATACGGTAGCAAGCACTATATATCCTGACCTCTTTTTTAGGTAGTCTCTGTCTGGTATGGTCCCTAACTTGGATGTACTGTGTATTTACTGTTTATTCTGATGCGAGAGCTTGCATACCGTCAACTTGCAAGTGCCGACATATGGAAATTTTTATTTTATTTTGGTGTGGATTGATATCTCTGGAAAGAAAATTAGGATGATTAGTCTCTCAAATTTTATGAAACTAAATAAATATTCTAAAATGAAATTTTTTCTACTTCGATTATGTATGTATATTGTTAAACAAGCCGGTTATATGGAGGATGCATCTATTTTGTTTGACAATGGTTGTGTGGTGCGGTTGAAAATATTGTGGTTGGCAGAGATCCTTTCTTTGGGGATATTCAATAGATGATAGTTTCCTTACCTATTAAGGTTGATGGATTGGGGTTGTACTCGGCAGTACAGGCAATCTCCTATGTTTTTGTGGCTTTCAGATCTCGGTCTTGGGTGCTACCAGATCATATATTGAGGGACAGTGGGATATGTGGTAGGGACTTTGTATTTTTTATAGTGTTTTGGAGGGTCTTCGTAATACAATTTCAACTTTTGATTTTAGCAGTTTCACTAGCAAGGACACCGTCCCTCCTAAAATCCAACATGTTTTGACTAGTGTCCTGTTTAGTAAATTTGTTAAGAACATGGAAGTTCACTTTCAATTGACTACCCGACAAAAAACGGTTTTAAGATGTTTGCAGGCGGCTCATGTTCAGTACTTTCTTCTAGTTATCCAAATTGAGGGATTAGGTCAACATATGTTTCCGGTAGAGTATCGTACCGTTCTCAAATATCGTCCGATGATTCCTTTATTTCTCGTTGATGAGGTATAATGACACACCTAGAGATCAAATTTGACTTTGTTGGAATCCTCAACAATAAAGTTTGCCATGAGAAAACAATAACATTCGACGAAGTCCAACTATCCCACACTTTGGACAAAACTCTAACTTGATCCGAGGACAACAACAAAGATTAAGAAATTTGGTTAAGGAGTAAATCTTTGTATCTAGTCCATCAACCATTTAGCTTGCCAAGTGCAGACAAGTCCATAAATATGAAATTCATTGTTGGTATAAATACATGTTTTTTTTTTTGGTACAAAAAGAGGGCAAAGCCCAAAGAAAACTACGAAATTAAACGAACATTTCTAGGCATGCAAGCCCCTGAAATGTCCTCAAATAAGATACTATGCAGTTCCCTCGGAGGGACCTCTAAAACAATGGACAATAAGGGATCCTTTGTTAGACTATATGAAGCTAACCAATCAATAGATTTGTTGTCTTCACGTAAGGTGTGAATAATCTGAACATGCTGAGGAAGATTAATAAGGTCTCGAATTCGACGAATCAAGACAGGAGTAGCCTCATTAATCTTGCAATTATTTGTAACCATGTCCAATAGCAATTTAGAGTCACGTACTTTTCAAAACCAGATGTGATAAACCATGGCGTCTACATTCCCCACATCCCGGCATGAAGAGCATCACACGTTCCGATCTTTCGAACATAACCTATTATCCATTGACCGACAGAGTCTCGAATTAGGCCCCCACAAATACATGGTATAAATACATGTTATCATGAAGGAAAAGTAACAACATTTTATATCATCTTAATAATGAAGCACATTGAATAGGATAAGAAAAAAATGTACATTTTAATCGGAAAAATTAAAAGATGCTAAAAAATTACGAAAATTTAATAGAAGTTAAAAAAAAAGTATAAACATTAAATTTTTATTTTGTACAAAAAGACAAAGATTAACATTTTTTTTAAATGACGGTGACATAGAACATCAAATAGGATTGCTAGATATAGATAGATGTGTGTTGTGGTAGGGGGTTATACAATTTGTGGTAGGGGGTTATACAATTTCATCACATTACACTACTCTTAAATAATCATACTAATTAAATTACAGATGCATTGCCCAAGGTTTAGAGTTTAGACCACACAAAACATGCTAGTATATATATAATTATAATAACAAGGTTTAGAAAATAAACATATCAATCAAATCTAGCCCAAGCGTGGGCTCCATGATGGTTGGGCCAATCCTCAACACCAACATTATCTGGGCCAACACCCGAAATCCGTTTCGATTGAAGACGGATTCCAGTAATTTTTGGGCTTGGGCTTCTCGTAATCGGATGAGCGGCGGCCCCACCAGAGCCCGACGAGTCAAAACCCAGCCCACTTGGAGGACTCCTTAATGATGAGTTCCAGTAAGATCCAAACGAAGCCCGGTGCTTTAATGGGCCATGACTCCGAATCTTGGCCTTTGCAGATTGGGTTGGGGCCATATAGCTAGGTACACCTCCACTATGGTGTCGTTGGTGGTGTTTAGCAATTGGGCTTAACTCATGAAATTCTTGGTTCATTAGTCCCATGTTTGCATGGATTGAGTCTCTTGGTGCAACCATGTCCATTTCAACTGTTTTTTCTTCAGACATGTCATCAGTGGGTGTATATGGTGGGGTCTCAAGTGGGCCCAACCCTATAGGCCTAACATTGTGTGATTGTGTTAACATCCAACGTTCCAACCAATTCCAATCCAATTGAGCTCTTTCACGTTCATTGCCAAAACTTTCAATATCATCAACACTTGGATCTATATGCAAATATTGCTTTTGTTGTTGCTGCAAACAAAATTATAAACAAATGAAAATCAAAACTATGTATTATATTGTTGCTTTGAAATATTTTTCTTTCTTTCACTTTACACAATTATAATTCGTCAAAAAAAACTCACATTCCATAATTCAATTGATAAGAACATTATATGAATATGCATGGACAATCAGACTACTTGACAAAAATATAATTGAATGTGCCAAATCATTATTCTAAGCAGGTAATTCGGCCGGTGAATTAAAAAATACTAATGAGTTTTATGTAGAAAATTCAAAGTTCAAACTCTAAAACCTAATGTATCATTAGCATGTTAATATTTGTCAACAAATAAAATATCAAATACTTTTGTATTTAACAAAACTTTATTTCTAAGGTAAAAAAAAAAATACTTTATTTGTAAGAAAAAAATGAATAACCTGGTGGTTGAAAGCGTAAGGAAGAGGTTTGTCCTTATTCATTGTAGTTCCATGTTTCCTGAAATCATTTTCCTTAATTTTGTGGCTACTTTGACGCCTATAGTCCCAAACACTTGTGTCAAACATTGTCACAGGATGTTGTTCCTCCAATGTCCTATGATGTTTCTCATGAGTCAATTGGAGTCTTCTAGCTCTTACTCTTCCCTGTACTCTTACCAATGCTTGCATGCATCGCATTGTCATTTGTGCTTGCTTCCTCACATTATGTCCCCTCACAAGTGCTTGCAGCCTCACCAATCCCTTCAATGCACGCAGTGCGCGTCGAGCCTACACAATTCAATGTAACCACATGTATATCGGTTGAGCCGTTTCTGACATTATATCAAATTAATTGGCCTAAGAAATCAATTACTTATACTTTTAAAGTGATCAACAATCACGCGCATATATAGACACTAGACACGACACTGACACATTGACTTTAATCCGTATAACGAGTACAAATATTTTTCATGTAAGCTTAATACTAGTAAGTATATGATAACAATCAATGTGAATTTAATGTTAGAGTCAGTTAAAACCGATCAAATACTGCAAGTGTCATTCATATGCTATTAATACATGCAACTAAAAGATTAAAGTAGGTGTGACATATTTATGAACCATAGTGAACAACTGAACTAATATGATGAGTATTGTTAGTATTAAATAATGTCAACAACTTTCTCAAAACAGATAAAAGAAGACTTACTAGGTATCCTCTATAGTATGATTGAATAAGTATTGCTGCTTTTTCTTCCTTATAGTTACGTCCATAACCTGCCAATCTCACAACTCTAGCAGCTGCTTGAGCTGCTGTCACTGCAGCTTCAGCTGCTGCTGCTGTTGCTACTGCATAGGCAATAGCATGATTTCTTTCTTCAGTCATTGGTGTTGATGTGGTACTGCCTTCATTTGTGATATCTGGTGAACTATATGCAGGAAAATGCTCCAAAGATACCTCCTCTGCTGCTTCATGCTGCCAATTCTCTTCCTTTTCCTTCTGAAAATGAAAAACGCGCCGACAAAATTAAGCCTTTGTTTCGATAAACAATTTAATTAAGTGCTTATAGTATACTAAATGGTTATGATATACTGTAATTGTTTTTATATAAGCTATTTTAATAAGAAAAGATAAAATAAAGTCAAAAACTGTTTTCATATAAGCTATAAGTTATTTTCGTAAGCTATATTAAAGAGCTTATGTAAATAAGCTGAAAACGACTTTGACTTTGAGGGTCTATTTTTATCTATATTTGAATTTATTTACTTACGCAAGTACTTGTTAGATTTTTGAGAGTTTATAAACTGTTTTTAGCTTATTCTCGTAAGTTCTCAACGATAATTTAAGAAAACAACTTATAACTAATGCGAAAACAGTCTCTTTATTTTATCTTTTTTGTTATAAAAGTAAAAGTAACTTATACTACATAAGCATCAGTATATAATAAATCCATATGATATAAACAAAGTTGCTTGTCTAACTAGGCCATGAAAATGTCATAAGTTACTTCCATAAGTTCACACAAACAGTCGTAAAGAGTCTTACGAGTACACTTGGACCGGTAAACAATCACAAATGTACCAATCCAAATAGTTCCTAACTCATCATAATTAGCAATCAGTTGGAACATTAAGTAATTAACTAGATGGATAGATTTGTTAAACAAGATAGAGATCTAACATATAGGAAACACATGGTGATCAAGATCAATGATGTGATGTGTTAGGTTGTATGATAAGTATGTGACAGAAACAAATACTAACAAAATTATGTGATACATGTTAAGTTCACATGATAGGGGACCATGTATACATATAATTACATACTGTATTGGGTTCTTGGTCCTAAAGGCAAAGGTAGATTCATCCTTTATGTGGTTCCATAAAAGACAACAACCATAACTAAAAAGTTCATTTACTGTACTTATATGGAGGAGATGTTATTCTTTAATGCGAAAGGTGCACTGATATATATATGATACCATTTCTTTTGGTTTTTTGGAGATTGGATCAAATCAAGTGTCATGCATTCATGACTAATTCAATAGCAAGTCACTATCAGAAAAACTCAAGTCTCATATGAATTAGTTTATAAAGAGAGACGCGTCTTATTAAATTAGTCAATTTTATAAGGAGAAATTAAGTTCAATATAAAAACATATCAGTTGTTGTAAATCACTTGCTAAATACTAATTAATTACTGAATATGTAAAATTGAAGCTATCAAAGATTAATTTCATATTCATATTTCCTACGAGAAGAAAATCTAAATTTTCCTTGACAAAAAAAACAAAGAAAATCTAATTTTTTCTGACAAAAAAAAAAATACTATCTATTTTTTATGAACAAATGTCATTGCCATTTGCATGCCAGTAATGAATTTCATTAAACATTAATGTTAAAATCAATTTTGATGTAAAAAGTACTAATGTTAATCAAGATATTGAACTCAAATGGTTAATGAGTTTCTGTGAAGAATTATTTGAAAAAATCTGAGTTGATTAGTCAGACTTTACTTATAGGCCAAATTATAGATTATGGGATCTCTTTCTTATAAAAATCAGAGGGTTAATATCAAAAAAGTATCAGTATAACTTGATATTCTAAAATAACTTTTAACTATCAAATGAGTTGTTTTCAGTGATTAATATCCGTCGGAGAATTTGTGGGATGTTGATTATTGTCTCTCAAATGAGTATTTATGTGATTAAATGTAGAAAATAATGAGCATTTGATTATTAGTAATATTATTATTATTATTATTATGATGGTTTTGAAAGTTTAATGAAAATGGAAAATCGTAATTTAGAAAACCAGTTTTGGAAAAAAGGAAAGAAAAAAGGTAACGTAACATCTGAGTAATAGTGATGGAAGAATGAATGACCTTGTTCTCCGGCACCGGCGAATCCTTAGAAGAAGACTTGAATACTTTCTTCACCGATGAAAACCAACTGCTTCCTTTCTTACTCTTACCCATCTGATCAGAGGAATGGCTCTATCTCTTCACAGAGTCATCAATCATCGTCACATCAAATGCATCAAAAATTCAAACAACATGTTAGATAAGATTAATTGCTACCTTTGTCTTTTTTCTGATTAAAACATGTTATAAAGAGAATGTTTATGTTGTGAAACAAACCTGCGTTTCTGAGATGAATGAAGTTGTTGGTGGTACTAACAACTGAGTGTGTCTGGCGGCAGCATTATATATGGAGAATCATGGGACAGTAATGTTTGGTGATTTAGAAAAGTGAGAGAGTTATTAAATCCAAATTGTTATGCAAGATTTAGATGAATGCAAAAAGAAAGAATGGTGAGTGAGTGAAGATACCGTGATAGAACAGAGAGAGTGTGTGTGTTACATAATATGGTCAGAGAGACAGATGACTTGGTAATAACTCTCTTGGGTGGTGTCTGGTGTGGTACAAATAAGAGAATCCGTATACTGTAATAATATTTATATATCTCTAATAGAGTGACAAGTAGCTCTCACTCTTGTGCAAGTCGTCTGGATCTTAATTAGACATCTTAATCTCTAAATTTAACTTAACCAATCAACGAGGAAGTTCACTTTCTCTAACCGTCGAGCACGGCCCAATTAAGGTGAGGTCCGACAACGCAAAACTTAAGTTAATGGATCACATCTCCTCGGATCGTCACGTCTAATATCGAAATGATGAGTATTTATATTTATTATGTCTTTTCAGCCATTTTTCGACAGTCATTGTTGACATTCATCAATGGTCTTGGCCCAGCATTATCGAAGGCTATATAAACACTACTTATTCATAGGAGCAACTACATTATCTCCGCTCTTAAAACTTTTGGTTCACGCACTTTCACTGACTTGAATGTAGGAGCACCTGCAGGTACAAAATGTCTCTTCCATTCACCGGAACGGAAAAGAGCGTAACCACAAACCACCGAATAAGGTCGACTCCGATAAAATAAAATCACTTTAAACTCCGATAATATTTGTCATTTTATCAACAAACCAATAATAATAAGTATAATAATAAATCATTAACCTTGTTTCTTCACATAGACTAAAAGTCAACACTCAACATGAATAAAAGTAACATGGATAAAACTTCGAATTTGAACTTTTCCAAACAATTTTCATTTTAGAGGAGCTTGTACCTTTTTTTTTAATGACAAATTGTTAGTTGTTACTGTATTTACAATGTAATGTTAGTTTTTCTCCTTGTCAGGATTTGAACCCTGGACCTCCAACTCTTTAACCCTTAGCTCAACTAGCATAACCAATTGAGCTACCTACCCACCCCAACTCGTTAACCACTTGAGTTTAATGTTTTGGTTATAAATTGTTTTTAACCACAAACAACACAATGTATTTGAAAACTAAGTAATTAATACTTAAATGATTAATGAGTTTCATTCAAGGACGGATTATTTTAAGAACTCGAGTTTGATTTTTAAGTGGAACAATTCTTGATCAAATTTTATCTATCTCGTGACCAAATTTTAGATTACTAGAGATTTCCTTCTTTGTGAACTAGAGTGTTACCACAAAAATGAATTTAAAAAATAGTTTTGTAACCAACAATAAATTCATCCAAGTCGTATGAATCTTCAACTCTTTAATCATTTGACTCTTATATATGAAGAAAAAACAATTGGGATTATAAGTTTCACATATTTTTTGACAGAAATTAATTCGGCAGTAAAAACTTCTTACATATTACTTATTATATTACACAAAAAAAAAAAAAAAAAAACTTTTATGTTAGAGTAAAAAATGAATTAAATTTTTAAATAAGAGTTTAATTTTCGCACATAGCATGTTTGGTTTGGTAGTAGATTACAATGCCACATGCCAATAGGCAATAGCCATCATATTGGTAAATTTTTATTTTATTTTTTTCGCGTAAACTATGTATCCTATGTGTGCAATTATATTGGCTAATTTCTCGAATTTTATGGAACTCAAATGAGTAGCAAATTTTCACTAAATTTTTTAACATTATTTCATAAATAAACCAAAGTTCGGCCATAAAACTTCAATTAAGTTAGAAGAGAAATCCGTATCATATCGCACGAGCGACATATTAGATGATTTTGTATAATCTTAAAAGTGTAATAATTATTAACTATTGATTGATTGACTATTTAAAAAATATGTCTTCCAAAATTGTGAAAAAGAATATAAATATGTCCTCTAACATTTAATGGCAAAAATATAGTACCACTCTTCTAACCTCTTGGCACAATATTAACTGCTCTTGCAGGGAAAGAAGGGACCTACAGGCCTAGCTATGATGGCTCAGTGTTGGGTAAGTTTTAGCTTGAAGGTTACTACTGATTAACATAAAAGTCGTAGTTGAACAATTCATGTCTTGGTGTATATCATAAAAATGGAAAAATGTTCTTAATTTTCTTCAATCCTTGAACTAGAAAATCAACTATGTGAGTTTATTTTCGTTGTTACTTGTTTTTGTGGACATGTATGATAGATACAATACTAGCACGTGTGTAGAGCAACTTGCCATTCATTTTTTGTTTCTTTTATTCACGAGGCATGAACTTAAAATCCCTATCAAAATTTCTGTATTTCATTAGATTTAAATATGATATTAATTAATCTCTTATTAAAAAAATAATATTACTCTATCTATAAATATTCTATCTTTTTTGCTCGAAAAAATAAAATAAATATTCTATCTTTTATTTTAGTAACAATGTAAATATTTTTTGTTTTAGTTTATACAAAATAAAAAATCATGACTTTATTTTGGTCTTTTAGTGTTTTTTTTTTTTTTTTTTTTTTTGTTAAAAAGAGGATTGAAGTCCAAAAGAGAGTGTCGATCACCTTGTGAAACAACTCAACAAATCCCACATTTACTTGGATATTGGCAGATGAGGAATGTCAATCGAGTGACGATGCTAAGAGATATAGTCTTATATTTATTTTAATACTTGATTAAAAATGTAAACAAAAGCTAGCAACTCCAATGTATTGGTTATCATGTTGTGTAGATTTAGATCACACTGATGGATTGTTAACCGAAATATTATCATAATCTCAAAAGATCAAATGTTTTATATTATTATTATTTGTTTAGAATGCTTGCAATATAATAAATTTCAGATATTTTTTTTGGTAATTCTATAACTTTCAGATTTAATATGATGTTATATGAAGTTGAAATCCATACATTGAGCATAATTCTTGTAATATTTGATAACTTCTTCGAAACTAAATGTCATCTCAACTTTAGGTTCTTTATCTTCATGAGCAATATTTGCTTCTTGCATATCATCACAAATTTCATTTATGCAATTAGTCTCCTCTTGATCAGAAGAAGTAAATCTTTCCTCATCCACTAAATTTTTTTAAAACAAAAAACTTAAATTAATCAACTAAATTAGTAGGATAAAGCAACATGATTTCCGCTAACGAGGAAAAAAATGTTCCAATTATACAAATTATACTCACTCTTGAGGAATCAATTTAAATTGATGGTTGGAACGGGAGTTGCAGAAATATAGTTGTGCAACAAGAACCGCAACGGCGAATATGACGACAACAACGACGATAAAGAAATACGATGAGAAAACAACAATACTTAAATGATATATATAGGGTTGCTAACATACTTTCGTCTAAAAACATGTGTAAATAAGTTAGCAAGTTTACTCTTATCATATATTTACAAAAATATCCAATACTTTCCTTTCAACCACTATTTATACTATATGGGTATTATTGTAGTTTGATAATTATAATTATTTATATGTAAATTTCATTTATTTTGTTTTTAAACTAAAACATATCAAGTTTGTCAAAAAAAAAAACTAAAACATATCACTAACCCATTTTTAGTTGTCGGCTTCCTAAAAAATTGGAACATGACAAATGTATGGATACAGAACTACTCTTGTAAGTTTATAGATATCGAGAATTAATTTCCTATAAAATTATAATTTCACATTAATCTTTAATCCAAAAATGGATGCAAGTTGTCAAATTAACAATTTGGCATTTGAAGTTTCAAGTCACATTATAATTTAAACTTTTTTGTAATGGCAACCTAAATTTAGTTTTCACTTTCAAACTTTAACATTCCACCAATGTCTATACAAAATCAATTTATCGATCCAACTTCACACGTGT
The DNA here is from genome assembly GCA_954870985.1 of Trifolium fragiferum. Lineage (NCBI taxonomy): Eukaryota > Viridiplantae > Streptophyta > Magnoliopsida > Fabales > Fabaceae > Trifolium > Trifolium fragiferum. The sequence continues at coordinate 52,893,849 of OX940794.1, forward strand.
CAGTATTTAATTATTAGTATAAAATGAAACAATGAAATAAAGGTTTGAGGGGTGACCAGTAGTATGAGATAACTGTTTTTGTTGAAAATATTATTAAACGGGTGTAAAATAGCACTCATCTAAAATAGTTATGTGCATTTTAGAAATAAATTTACAAAATAAACTTCTAATTAATACTAGTTTAAAATATTGAAATATGAAGATTTATTAAAATTAAGAAAACATGTTTTTTATTATTTTTGTTTTAAAAATATAATAAAATACAATTTACAAATTTATCTCTTTGTTTAAAACATATTTTAATAAATAAATTTGGGCTTTAGGTATATATATATATATATAATGGGAGTTGTCTCGCTAATTTACTCTCATATATTTTTAGGTGAGATCGATCGATAGATAAAGTAACAATACCTTGGAGCTTCATCAGCTTTGTCCACATCATGTATGTTCGATAAACCCAATATTAGACAACTTAGAGTATTATAAAATAGACTACAATCAAAACTTTAGCACCATAGATTCGTGCTTATACCTCTTAATGCAAATTTTGTATGAGCCATAAATGCACAACTTGTTCGTTTATTTCCTCCCAATCGTAGCCTATCACAACTACCGAGTGACCAGTGGGTTCATCATCAAGTCTATGTGTCCAAAGGGTGGGATCGGGAGGGCCTTGGTAAATTTCGTCATGTAATAAAAATAATAAAAGAATTAATTATCATCATCATAAAAAATAATTGTCTAATGAAAACCGCTATTTATTACGAAAATATGGCACCCGAAATGCAAGAATGTGGAAGATCGGTAGTGTTAATTAATAACCATAATAATATTTTTATACTTTTTTTACTAATACATATATATACACATATTTTAAATTCTGCTATAATTTGGAGGGAAAAGATTTCAACATACTTTTTGTAGCAACCAATGGTTATACCAAGGACTACATTTTAAAAATAATACGTACAATATAGAATGGAAAAACCAAGTTGAATTATAGACAACGAATATTAAAAAATCTATTACTTATGTATTGTTTACATTTTTTATTCCTCGATTAAAATGTTAATTCTTCTTATTCACCATGTTTGTTAATATAATGTAAAACTAAGTTTGTAACCGACCAATCCAATGACTATCTGGGACTCATTATTTGAACAGATCAAGATGATGAGGACGAAAACATTGGCAAGGATGTTGAAGAATTATTTGTGTGAATATACAATAAGTTGAAACATCAACACAACATGTTTAACTAATAAAGTTAAACAAATTTTATTGTTGGGTGATAGTGGATTAGATAACGGGTTAAACAGATTAAAAAATTGAATTTTAATGGGTAGAAATAGATGGTCTCAAGCCAAAAAAACCATCAACAAATTTCATAAGTAGCTCATTATTTGGACATATGAAGAATGATGAGGAAAAAAACATTGACAAAAGGATGTTTAAAAAGAGAGTCATTTCAGCTGGCTGAAATTTCAACTAGATATGAGGAGAAAAGCTGTATTAGTTGGTTGTGATACAAATTCTTTGAACATGGCACCATGGAATGATGTTCTATTCTTAAGAAACGTATTTATTCAATTGGGTAGATTTGTGCAGTGACCCTTGGGCCGATGTTTTTGCATTCTGCCAAGCTTACGATCGTTTGTACTTACTTAGCGAACTTCAAGTGGATGGTACGATTTTTTTCGATGGTCAGATCTTCACCAACCTACAACTTGTTTGTACCGATGAAATAATATTGAATTGACTTTTGTGCTTATTTTAAATGTCGACATACTGATTAATGAGATAAATTTATTATCTAAAAAAAAGGTAAAATTATCCCATGATGAAATTGAATTTTTCAAAGCCAACCTACAAATTTTTCTAATTTCACAACAATGGCAAAAACTAACTTAATTTGTTTAAACATCAACCCAATATGTTTAAATTACAAAGTTACACAACTAACTTAATTTGCCAAAACTTAGATAGTGTTTGGCCACACTTAATTTTAACTTTCTCCCCCCGCCCCCCAAAAAAAATAAAAAATAGGGTCAAACAGTGTTTTATAAAAGCTCTTAATCTGAAGAAAAAAAAAAAAACAACTTAGGGTCTGTTAGTTACAAATACATTACTTTCTATGTTTCTTAAATATTAAAAAAACTATAGAAATATAATAATACAAAACAATAGACTAATATAAAATAAGAGTTTTCTATAAATATTTTATCAAAGTCAAAAAATTGTTTTAAAAGTAGCTTATATGTTATGATTTTTTAAAAAAGTCCAAACAACTTAATTTTTAAAATTCTATTTTGTAACTTTAAGCTCAAAATAACTTATAAGTAGAAAAAAAGCCGACCAAACGCAACCTTAATTTTAAAAGAACTAAATCACCTAAACATCTATAAAATAAGCTAGGTTGTCATTATTATTATATTTGAATTACTCATCATATATCTTTAACTAATAAGCAAATTAATTTAGTTATGACATAGTTAACTATATTTTGTTTAATTTGTTGATTATTAACTACTTGCTTAAATGTAATTTTAACGTCTTTAATTATTTTGACTAACTTTACATTTTAACTCCTATTTAAAATTTCAGAATTTTAGCCCCTATTTTAACAAATGTTAGATTTTATCCCTCCTATTTTAAAATATAGAATTTTGATCCCTCCTCTATTTTGACACATGAATAATCATCTAGTCTATAATTGACGGTGGGAAAAGATGAAGGACGGATGATTCCGAAAAAATTTAACATAACAATTTTTTTATTTTAATATATTTGGGAATTTAAAATAAAATTAAAATAATAATGGCAAGTCAAATAAAAAAAATATAATAATTGCAATTTTTCAATGCCACATCAACACTGTTAAAAGAAACTAACGACAAGGATCAATTTTGATGATGGAGAATTTTTTAGAGACTATTGTTCGTCGAAATTTTTTAAAGGGAATAAAACCAAAATTGAAATATTTAGCGGAATCAAAAATATATTTAACCTTAGAAAACAATACCTAGAGAGATCAAAAATATATTTAACCTTAGAAACCAAAATTGAATTTTTTTTGATTCACTTATTATTATAACTAATACGGCAAATCACACTCAACTTATCATCCGTTACAAAAATTTGTTGTATTCCATATACTTTGTTGCACTGTCGACTTCCACCATAATGGATATTTTGATAAAAAAAATGCACATAGAAGGATAATACTGCAACAAGTTAAACTTAAATGATTTATTTATTACTTAAAAAATTTAAAAGACCTAACTCTTACAAACATAAAATTTAAAGGATCTTTAAATGCATTTAGCCATAAATAAAATAAAACGAGTCATAGAATTGCAAAATTATAACCAAACTTGTTTGTCTATCCAAATCCCTTTTTAATGCATCTCTAATATTTTACTCTACTATTACCAATTTAACATAGTTACAATCCATCCAAATAAGGACGAGACATTATAAAATTTTGTAATTTTAATGATCACTTTGCATTTATTAATTTTTTTTTTGCTGTGAATATGATGTTTTTGTGCGCAACTCTGGAAACTAATATCTTGATTTAGATAATTAGGCGGCAAAACTCTTCTACAAGAGACTTAACAATACTATATTTTTAGGATTGAATTCAAACTCAATACAACTGGTTAGACTAGAAAAAACTTTTACTATCTCATCGTGCATTATTGATATATAATGTAGATATAATCCTTTAATAATTTTAGGAAATACATTGGAGGAATGTAAAACTTTAATGTATTAGAAATAGTATTAGCACTTTGTTTTGAATATTAATATTAGACTTATATGTTAAGGAAGCTAGGCATAAGGCGCATGCGCCGAGAATATGGAAATGCATTAATTGCTGCAATACAAGGGATGAACCACCATGAATCTATAAATATTTGCGGTATAGATAAGGATGAAATCCTTGACTTGGACCTTGTATCAGCTCAATCCCATCTTAGAGTGCTCAATTTGAAGTGTAGACTGACAAAGCAGCCCTGATTGGATTCCAAATCTTAAGTATCTTGTGAAGCTGAGACTTGGCTTATCTAACTTTGAAGACGATCCACTAGACTCTTTGAAGAATTTGCCTAATTTGTTGAGGCTAAATTTATGGGATGATACAATTTCTGGTAAAATATTGCATTTTCAAGAAGGAGGATTTCCAAAGTTGATGGAGTTGGATCTCACTACTAGATTAAGTAGACTAAGTTCTGTATCTATAGATGAAGAAGCTTTACTTGAAAAACCTTCAATTACTTGGACTTACTGATATATGCCAGCTACATTAGATGATAGCATTGATCCTTAGAAAGGTGGACCATGCTATCGGATTATCAATCATATGATCCCCTTGTACTAATTCGGCAGAAAGTAGGATCAAGATTTAATGACTATGAGTTGTGTCCTATTCCTACTCAGTGTTGTCAATTGCAGATTGCAGTAAATAGCGGTTTGTTCAAATTCCACTACGCAACAGTGCTATTGCCCTGCCATAGCTGCTACTTCACAATATTTGTTTTCTGCTTTCTTTTTCGGTTTTTGTCATTTTGGGTGTGGATGCTTTTCTACAAACAGTGTTGTGGATAATTCAATTTGCATGGAAGATATATTGAATTCTGTTACTATTATTTACCGGATGTGTTGCACTGATGAAGTCTACATATTGCAGATAATTGCTGTATTATGTATAGACAGTCAAAACAATAGATTTTCATTCAATACTAGAGAATGTTAAGCTAGAACAATATTATATTTTAATAGAACTGCTAAATCGGCCGGTATAATTAAGCTGGTCTAGTTGGTAATGAGTTTGATTCACCTCAAATAATTCCTCGGGTTTGTAGCAGTCCACCCTGCTCGGCTGCTCCGCTCGGATTGTATTGTTATTTCCCATTTGGGAGGGTCTATACCAAAAATTAGTATAATAGAAAAGGGAATGTTAAAGTTCTTAGAATTTTAGGTTGAATTTAACTCAACTCTACAAAATCGGTTTGTGTATTAACAAATCTAAGCACTTGTTAGATGTTGTTGATCTCTTACATTACACGTATGCGGGAGCTTAAGTTATGAGTTGCAGCATACCTGATATAGATGGAGGACTCTGAAATCATGATGGTACATGACTGTGATTTGCACTTTAAATCCGCGAACATGTATATAATAACTTGACATAATTAGAGCATAGTAGAGTACCGCACGGTAAGCAATTAAGACAACAGCGATGACGTCCAAAAAAGAACAAAAGAAAAGACAACACAGATGATTTATTCTGAAAATGCAGCATTTTGCCAGAAGCAGCGCTTCACGCAATGATTTCCAATCATTCAACGAAACAATCGTAACCCATTTCAATACCAAAAATTCATCATTACACATGTAAAACCGTATACGAAGCCTTGCATTGTCATTTCAGATTTTAGGTGTTTTTTCATGTAGAGGGAATGCAATCACTTCACACACAAGTTACCATATTCAGGGTTTTTATTTATTTAACTGTAGCTGAACAGAGTCGAGGCAAGTTAGGTCAGTGTTAATTAAAAAACTAGAGGACACGTATGTGCCATTTAACCAAATTTGAGAGGAGGTCAATGTAATTTCTCATTTAATTAATGATTAATTTCACATTTTCTATCGGATAAGTAAACCTACTGCAACGTCGGTAATCCGTGTGTTAGAACTTCTTCACCACGACGGAACATATTTCAAGTCTCGACAATGTTTATCCTAAACAAGTAGAAAATTAGAACAGTGTCAATTTCTGCTGTGCATTACCACCATTAGTAAAAATGGTGACTAAACAATTGCAACACAGGCATAGCCATGGTTGATTGATAATATTTCAGCTCTGGAAAAGTCAACAATTGGTAATCAAATTATCGAAGCATCACCGTGCAATCTTCATCAATACCCCAAGCCTAGCAGCTAAACCATCATTATCAGGTAACTTGGGATGCACATGTCGAGCTTCTTTAGATCTATCTGGCTGAAACGAAGCAGCTCGAGTAAACACTTTTTTGACGTCCACTTCTTGTGTTTGTTCGTGAGGAAGGGAAACTGATCGAGGTGCACGATATCCAGCGTCGCCCATCATCAATTTGGTGTGCATGGCGACTTTTAGACCTTCTTCTTGCTCTCTCAGGCCCAGAGATGGATGATGGCTTTTTGCAATAGTGGAGCAGTAATCTATCTATTACCCTTTCCTCTTCATCTTTTATATGTTGCTCATCGTCAAACAAAATTTGTAGACCACGTTTTGATTCGTCTCGTCTCCTGCTCCTTGATTTTCTCGAAACTTCAGAATCTTCCTTATTAGCATCATTGTGTGTAGACCGTGATTTCGAGTGCTTCCACAAGTTCCACCTCAAAGATTTTTGTTTTAATACCAGGATTTCTTCAGCATCTTCACGGACAGGGAGTTCTTTCTCATAATCCTGTTTACGCAGTCGAGCATGTCTAGTGGCCTGCAAATCCTGTTCAGAATTATCCAAACCAGATCGGATTCTCTCTATCATAGAAGCAGCATCAGGCTTTTGATGTATTGAAGGAGTTGTCTGAGTGCTGTTTTTTAGTTTGGAATTAAGTTTTACATAAGGTGGTGGGATGACATTTCTAGGAGTTTCATTTCATCCTTTTGAACTTTTCTCTGAGAGTTATCAAGATCAGGTAGGCCATCATGATTAACAGCAAATGGCTCATTCAAACTGCTCTTTGAATGAAAACTCTAAAGAAATCTCTTGCATCAAGCGAACCTTCTACTCCAAAGTAAAAGACTATGGATTCAAATTTGCTGCAAACTGATTATTAGCAATTTAACGAGTCAGTAGAATCCATTCAATTTAACGAAGTCTCATATCACCAATACATCGTGAAAATTCAGAATCCATTCGACATTGTTTGACTGCCAGTAGAATCAAGCAAAACCGAAACTCAGCATAAATAAATCGATTGATTCCAGAGAATAATCTCTCGCAACTAAATCCATAAATTGCAACATTAACAAAAACTATTTCTAATTATTACGAATGATAGTAAGTCTCAAATCGCCAAAACATCATCAGAATTCAGAATCAATTCTACATTCTTTAACTACCAGTAGAATCAAGCAAGAACAAAACTCAGGCCCTATTATCTATGATGATGGCAGTAATAAAACTACTATAGTGAACATTGTTTTGTGAACCAACATGAAAGAACTATAAAGATTCATAAGCACTGAAAAGTAGTAGGTGAATATAGTTAATATTGTTTTTCTATGGATGGTTTTGTGTTTAAGTACGCAATTAATTAATTTTACACATAACAACTTAAACTTTTATTCTGCACTGGATTTCTCACAAATGATTAAATACACAAAACCAAAAAAGTATGAAGAATTCTTCTTATTAATTGAATAGCTAAATTTATACACAGTATTACAAAAATAACTTAAAAAGACTAACTTAAAACTAAGATATAGACTTAATTCTATACAGCTAAACAATGGTTAAAAAAAAAAAAAAATGCATCCAACCAACTATGAACCTATGATGCACAGCTACTCCATTTGAGGGAGAATACTGATACCGGATACGTACACATACCTTAATTCATGTCCATACACGTACATTAGTTTTTCTAAAAATATCGTACTCCAGATACTGATACCGTATCCGCACCTAGGCAACATAACCATCTATTACATAATGAAAAAGAGTTTACACAGATTGGCGTATATACAAAAGAATAAATATTTAAACGTCGTCGAAAGTACCATCAAGTCGTTGTAGTATAGTGGTAAGTATTCCCGCCTGTCACGCGGGTGACCCGGGTTCGATCCCCGGCAACGGCGTTTTTTTAAAAATTTTTGCTTTTTTTTTTTAACACACTCATTAAAAAAATTCAGAGCAACAGCTTCTATTCTCTTCATTCGAAATTTCACATTCCATTGACTCGCACCTTCACTCACCGAGTCACCATGTTCCAACCACCGAATAATTTCAACAACCAGGTCAGTTTCTTTATGCATTTTTCTCTATTCTCGTCTCTTACTTCATTCACACCACATGAGTGTTTCAATAACCATAGCCTTTCAAATTTACTGTCAAATTTTTTTTTTTTTTTTTTGTTCAAAATATCTTGTTTTCGATATTAGAGGGTTTGAAAGGGCTTAATTAATTTAGGGTTTATAGCTATTCCTCGTGTATGCTAATAAAATGAGACAAATTAGTTTCTATCATATAAATTTTGCATGTTAGTGATTTTGCATGTAAGACTGAGGTATTTCATAATACAGGATTTCATTTGCAGTGTTGCTATAGAAATTTTACGAGTGCCGAGTCTAACAGAAAAGGGGCTAAACCGCCGAAACAAGTATCATATTATTATTGTTAGGTTTTTTCTAGTTACACGCGAAAAATATCTGGTTACACTCGGATTTATTTAAAAACTAATTATAACACCAACATTGCCCTTAATAATCAATTGCATAGATAAGGGATTTTTTGCATATTCAATAGATTATGCATTTTGTTTTTCTTCTCATGCGTCTGCGAATTGATCTGAATTCACGTATGACACTATGCAATTTGAGTTCACGTAACACTCAAAATCCCTCTCTTGTTAAAGACTGGATGATTCTCATTCATTTGGGGGTGGACAAGCTTTTTGAAAAATCTACCCGCCGAAGTAGTATAGTACCTAGTAATTATTTATTTTTTCATGTGACTAAGCATTATATGTATTTATCATGTGAGTGAATAAATTCTTCATGTGCAGCATTTGGTTCATACAAAAGCATTGTCTGTCCAAGGGACCTCGGCATTGGTGCCAGTGGATTTGAATGAAAACTCCACGGACATAAAGGACAATGTGAAAAACAAAGAATTTACGACAGCGGAAATCTTCCTCCGGCAGTCCCAGGTTATCTTTTATGTTGTTTTTATAAACAGAAAATGTTGCTTCTGTGTCTGTGCACTGTGTCCTTGTGTGTATAATATATAGACATACTGTTTTGTTAAGTTTTTGGATTTCAAATGAGTCATGAGTGACGATCTGCACAATATTAACTATGCCTAAATAATTTTGTAGAATCTACAAGATGATCTACAAACTCTTGGGATGAAAATTAAGCAGCATGAGGACAAAGTGACACTTTTGAACACTGAAATAATCAAATTAAACAACTCCATTCTTCATTTGCAAGGTAAATTTGTTTGTACTTTTTAAGGTCACTTTTCTTCTTTGTTTGGCAAGTAATTAGAAGCTACTTATCATGAAAAACATTGACAATTCGGTTCTGTAAAATGCATTCAGGCCCGTCCCTGATATTTAGTGTGCTTTGTACAAACTAAACTAATGATATCCTGGTATAATCTCATTAATTATTTGAATATTATTCCTCAAAGAGTAGATAATGGCCAAACCTTTTTTTTTTTGTTTCTAGGGCTCTGATTAAGAATGTGATTGAGATTTGAGAGTGAGACTATAATGTATTGTGTATTAGTCCTAGTACAAAAAAAGTGCCTAATAACACTTTGTGAACTTAGAATTTTGGGCTTAAAATTTAGGAAAAAAAATTGATTAAACTTCTACATATAAATTGATGAGTTTAAAGGATATACACTTTTGGATTTGGTTTACACTAACATGCTATGAGAGTCCACTTTTGAAATTGTTTGTATGAAGTGGCAAAGTGGTGAGTTTTTATTGACGACAAGTATAAACAATTTTACACTGACAGTGCAAACTTTAAATTTAGTTACTATATAATTTTTTTAACCATGACTTTTTTATTATTTTGCCTCTAAAAAATTGCACACCATAAACATGCTCAGGGTGCCATTAAGTACATTCACTGAATCAATGGTTTAAGCTCTTTCTGATTCTAAAGGTTAAGATCCCCCATCAGCAAGAGTCTTGGACAATTCTCGCAAGACCAGGCCAATCCTCACCCCATGAGTTAGCTTTGGAGGTTGAGATTGGCCGACCTCAAAATCAAAGACGGGGCATTGTTAATAATATGTTTCGATATGTATAGACTGAAAATTGAAATGCATGCTCAAAGTGTTAACTCTTCACTATTAGGATGCAATAAACTTCAAATTGTCACTCTTCAATTTTATAGTTCTCTATCAACAAAAGTAGGTGTCATTTATGCTTTTCCTTTCTTGTTCATAGTTGCTATTGGGAAATCTAAGTCTCCAAGTACAACCAAGATTGGTAATGCTGACGATCCCCGCATTACAACTGAGGAGGAGGTAAATAAACAGATATTGCAGCATGAAAAATCTGGTGCTGGTATTTTCTGCCAGGTGAAGACTCGTCATGGAGAACAGGCTTCTGTTCTTACACTAGCAGAGGATGTTGTAGGTATTGTTGCTATGCTGGGAAAAGTTGAGGATGACAATCTTAGCAGGTGCTTTTTGTATAGATGTTTTCTTTTTGGCTTGCGAAATCATGCACTCGTTTCAATCTTGTAATAGCTTTTTTCTTTCCTTGGTCTCTGTCTCATTATCATTAAGCAAGATGAAAGATGATTTATTATTTTGCTTCATTGATATCTATGAAACGTAATCATACATGCAGATAGTTTCACTCTACTCATTTGGAATGCAGACTTTTCTCAGAGTATCTAGGAGTGGAGACTATGCTGGCAATTGTTTGTAGGACATATGAAGGAGTCAAAGCTCTTGAAATGTATGATAAGGAAGGCTGCATAAATAAAGGTGTTGGTCTTCATGGGCTAGGTGCCACTATTGGAAAGCCTTTGGATGGTCGATTTCTAGTGATATGTCTTGAATCTCTAAGGTACCACTACAAGAATCTGGTTTTTGTCTTTTATTTGTGGTTGTGGATAAATCAGCATTTTAAAACTTTTTTCCTGTTTTGTTTTAGGCCTTATGCTGGTAAATATGTGGTTGACGACTCACAACGGATGTTGGACATTTTAAACCCAAGATTGCCCATCGGGGAGTGTCCGGCTGGATTTATTGGGTTTGCCGTGAATATGATTAATATAGACAACTTGAACCTATTTTGTGTAACACCGAGCGGTTATGGCCTCAGAGAAACTCTGTTTTATAATCTATTTTCTCGTCTACAAGTATATAAGACAAGGGCTGAAATGACACAAGCACTTCCTTGTATAAGTGATGGAGCTCTTTCTTTAGATGGAGGAATGGTTAGGAGTTGTGGTGTATTTTCCTTGGGCAATAGGTATGAATATAAAAAGCTGATTTGTTTATAAATTATGTATCAACGCATTTTCAGTATATCCTGAAAATTATGAAGAGCTGAAAACTTGAGCATCCTGGCAATGGAAATAGCATCAGTGTTTCCATTTTCACAAAAAAGAAGAATAGATTAATGGGAGAGAAGAATCTTTCTTAAAACTGTATCCTGTAGAAATCCTTTCCTTAATCTCTCATGAGAGGTAGCTTTTCTAGATTAGCTGCAGTTTATTGGAACTGTGCTATTCAAAATAGGGCCTGACAATGCCAATTATTTCAATCTTTTACTATTTTTCAATCAAAAAGTTAAAAATTCATTAAAAAAATATAAGCTGCATTTTAGATACATTAAATTGCTGTTTGTTGTTATTTATTTCCAGAAGAGTACAATCATCAAATATGTGAACTGAAAAACAAAAACTGTTGGGGCCTGCAGGGAAGATATTAATGTGAGATTCCCCAGACCAGAAAGATCAGCAGGGCTTGATGCGCACACTGAAATTGAGAGGCAGATGGAGGACGTCCAGTCGAAGAAGGAAAAACTTTTGGAAGAATTAAATAGGGAAAAGACAATGTTGGACATGGCAAAATACAATTTCAATAAAAAGAAGAGTGAGTTTCTTAAAGTTTTGACTTCAAGTTCATCATATGCAGCTCAGGTAATCTTTCTGTACATTTGAATTTTAGCCATAGGTGATTTAAAACATTAGTGTAGTTTGATAGTTGGTTTTTTATTTGTTGTTTCAACCTTATCTAAGTTTAAATGACTTATATTAATATTTTAGGAATTTATTCTATTATTGTTACTGTTAGAGCTGAAAATCCTCTCTCTGAGTAGTTTTGTGATAATTATATTTAGAATTATTATCAAACTCTGCAATGGTTATTGAATATTGATTAATCAACAATTGAATTTCCAGTAAGATTGCTTCAGATTGTGATATAATGGCACTATTATCACCATTGCTAAATGCCTAAATGATTGATTAAAGATTTTGCTAGATTTTTTTTTTTGAATGGCGGTTTTGCTTAATGATTGATTAAATGTTTCTAGTATATGTCTTGAATTGTGATATAATTCACTATTGCTAAATTTTTCTTTAATCTAATGACACTATCAGGTTCAGACTGCTCCTTACATACCTCGATGATGAAATTAAGCTTGATGACAAAGTTATGAAGAACATAGCAACAACTTTTTGTTATTGAGCATATAGCTGATAACCATTTTGTATGAGCTTTACCCTTTGCAGACAAAACACAGTAGGTAGGTAGGTAGGTAGGACAACCATTTTCTTGGTTCCTTGTAAATGAATTAGCGCGTTATACTGTTAATGTAGTGAGTGGTGTGATTGAAGGCTGAGAATGTTGTAGGTCTTTGTTGAGCCTATTTTCTGGTTGTAGTTCTATAATTTCATTTGACCTTAGCTCTTTGTAGAGTTTTTGGAGGACAACCTTCTTTCTCTTTTAGTGAGAGTAGGTTGATGTAGTTTAATCAAGTCTGAATCATTTGAAATGGGGAAAAAAAATCTTCAGCGTTAGCAATGATTTTATGAAAATAGATGAGTTTAATTTACCAAAAACAGTGGAGGATAAAAAAAAATTGTCTTAATTTTCCTGTACCCATAGTGAAATGATCATGATAATTTAGAAATAAAGTATAGGATAATTCTATGAAAGATGAACTCAAAATACAGGTATTCATTAATTTTTAAACATTTTACTATATTTGTAGTTAAAATATGTTTTTAGTCTCTAAAAAAATTCTCATATTAATTAACTCTAATTCTTGCAATTTTTGTAAATAGTCTCGAATTTGTTGAGTTTTATGAAAATTTTCATATACTTTTTGTCTTTGAAATCAACAAGTGAAATATAAACCTTGATGGAGTTTTTTCTAAAATTAAATTTCAGAAAAAAATGTCTAGTAAATGCAGTTTGGATAAATAGGTTAAGGAAACATTTAATTTTATATCGCAATAGTCGTAGTACTAATCTTCTCTGCACTCAATGTGTGTGAGTTTTATCGCTAGACTCTTTGACATCTTTTTTGCAAGAATTTTATACTAGCTTAGATTATACTCTTTTTACACTATGGATCACATAAACAACTTATCTACATCCAACTATGACATTTGTATATACTCAAGTATTGGTGAAAATAAGGTCGTTCCTCTTTCCCCCAAAGTTAGTTGAGAAGTATTCCAAACATAGTATTTCAATTCTTACGGTGTGCACTAACCATCAATAGATTGATAAAATGCCAAGAAGCTTTATCTCCATTAACAAATATAGACATTGAGGACATACGTGATCAACAAACAAAGACTTTTGCAAGCTATAAAACATTCCTCTTTTTGGTGATCTTTTCTTCAAGTAGTTATACATATTTTTTTTTTCTAACAAAAGTTTATGAATGAAAACAATTTTTCTAAAGATTTAAAATACTTTCACAAATACCTCTTCTTCTCACTTATTTCAACTTATCGACATCACCTTTTAGAATTTGATTCTTAATTACTCTTAGATTTTTTTTTTTTGAATCAATGAGTCTATTGCCTATAATTTTTATCTCTTAAGATAAATAAATGAATAATCTTAAGTTTAGACTTGTATATTGCAATATAATAGTATTTTATTACATTATGACGATAAGTTGCTCTATAAGTACAACTCAGTTGATAGATATTAAAGATATTATTAGAAGTGTTGAAGTTCGAAACTTAGATTTCGAGTTTAGTTATTGAACTATTTGACAAAAAAATAATTTAAGAACTAACGACCTATTAGGTACTAAGATTAATTAATTAATTTTGTAAACTTATTTTCCTTTACAAAATAAATAAATTAAGCATTTCAAAATTGTCAAACTAACCTAAAGATAAGAAGTTTTTTGTAGTGTAATGATATTTTTCTAAGCTTATTTTAGTTTAGATAAGTTAAAAAAAATAAATTTTATTTTCCATCAATTAATATCAAGATAGATGGACAAAGATGAAGGAGAAAAATAAATAAACAAACCTCAATAGGCCAAAAAAAAAATCATTTTTGTAAGTAGTAGTATTGTGGTTGTGGTAGGTTACTCAAAAAGATCATAGGCGGTTTATTAGTGGCGTGGCGTTATACTTTCGACATCAACCACCGTAAAATCAAAAATACGATAATAGATTAAAAAAAAAAAAAAAACCTTAAAATGTGTTTCATCCCTTCCCGCAAACTCGATTCTCTCAAATAAGACAACAACACCTTTCTTCCTCAATACACAATTTGCATTTCAATTCCATTCATCCACACACAACACAACATCATCTTAGATTCACTTACCCAAGAATCAATGTTCAATTCTCTAAAAAACAATTAAAAAAATCCAATTTTTTTCCTTAAATTTTTCAACCCATCAATCAAATCAAGTAATCAACCTTGTTTCCATGGCTGCTACTGCTGCTTTTCGATCTAAACCTTCAAATTACAAAGAAAAAGCAAGTCTTGCTTTATCCCAGTTAAGATATTTCGCTTTCAATTACACACATGCTGGTTCTGGTAATTCTCACTCTCCACCACGTTCACCGTTAATCAATACTCCTTATCATTTCACTTCCTTCAAACCCCTTTCTCTCCGTGGTGATTTCACTCAAAACAATCAAAAGGGTAGTAGTGGTAGTAGTAGTAGAAGTGGTTCAACAACCCTTTTACAAGACCCTAATGAAAACCCTAATCATGTTCCTTATGATAGAGCAGCTTATAGGGTTCTTGTTTCTTCCTTTGGGGATCCTCCTGAAGTTTGGTCTGGTGGTGGAATTGTTGTTCGTCCAGGGAATTCTGGTTTTGATGTTGGTGGTGGTGGTGGTAGTGGTGGAGGAGGTGGTGCTGCTAGCTCCGGTGGCGGTGATTCGGGGAATTCGAAAGAGGGGTGTTGGGGTGGGTCTAATTTGGGAGGTAGTTTTCCTACTCCAAAGGAAATTTGTAAAGGGCTTGATAAATTTGTAATTGGACAGGAGAGGGCTAAGAAGGTGTGTGCTTTTGTGTGGTTGACTTTTTTTCTTCAATGATTTTGTGTGATTGATTGTTGATGAAGTTTTTGTTAATGTTATTATCTCAATTGTATTTGTAGGTGCTTTCTGTGGCAGTTTATAATCACTATAAGAGAATATACCATGAAAAGTCCATGTGGTTGGTATATTACTTCAGCATGTTATTATCTTTTCCTTACTTTGATGCACATGTATAGTATACATACCTTTTATTGTTCTTGCTAATGTGAAGTGATTGTCTTTTTTATGTTCTTACTATTTGGAATGTTAGGCCTGCAGGAGATTTAAGTAATAATGATGTTAAAGCTGATGTTGTTGATGATGATGAAGAAGTTGAACTTGAGAAAAGCAATATCCTTTTAATGGGGCCGACTGGATCAGGTAAACTAGTTTTTACCTTCTTCACTCTCGAGTGTATCATGTACTTGCGGTTCTGTGTTCTCATTTTTCAGTATTGTAAATGTTAATGTGTAATGCTTTGTTTTATGAATCACAAATTGTTATAATGGACTCATTTGCCTGTCACTGACTCAGCAGCCTAGTTTCATTTAGTTGCACAATTGCACTAGTATATTACTTGAATTTTGTGCTTAGCGTTGGTTTCAAATTGTACTGTGAAATCATCAATTTTTTGAAATAGATGGGGGAAGCAATCAAGTTTGGGATTTTTGCTTTTCTCCATCACCATTTCTATGAAAAATTGCTAATGCCTCGTTTCTCCTAGCAACCAGTTTAACTTGTTTTTCTTGATGTTGTTTCAAGGACAGGGAAGACATTACTTGCCAAAACCTTGGCTCGGTTTGTTAATGTTCCATTTGTTATTGCAGATGCAACTACGCTTACTCAGGCAAGTTAGAAGGCTCTATTCTTGTTATCTGATTTATCATATGTTAAAATAAATGAATAAAACTTAAAATTGGAATGGGAAGAAGACATAGGCTGTAACATTCCAGGAAAAAATGAAGAAAAATACACATATTGATTGGTTGATGCCATTGCCATCCTCTAATCTCACGTACTTGAAAAGTGTAGATAACTTATGCAAATTATAAACGAAAACAAATTAAGATATATATCAGAAACATTTCGTTATCAAGAAAATGCACGGAAGGTACTTTGTGGAATTATTGTTTCCCTTTCTCAGTGGTTGGAAACGTTCAGTATGTCTGTGCATTTATATAATTTTCATCTTATGTGAAAGCTACATGTTTATATTAGAGTTCTAACTCTTAACATCGCCTTTTGCAGGCTGGTTATGTTGGAGAAGATGTGGAGTCCATATTATACAAGCTCCTCGCGGTAAATACTTTGAAGGGTGACAACTATGTTATTTTTAGACAATATAGTAATGTGGTTTTTCTTTACACAAGCCAAACAGGACCCATGTTACTGTATCCAATCTTTGAGTTTTTCTTGTTATTTGAACCAAAAATGTTAATTTATACAGAAAGTTAGATTGGTGATTATTCTTTTTTTAAACGTTATCTAATATCCAATTATCCATGACAAATGTTTGGGTTTAATGTGTTCTTTGGGAAGAACATAGGGGGTTCAGTTTTTATATCTTTTATGGTTTGAGTGCATCATTGAATGCCAACATGTATTTATGCATACCATTGCAAATTTTTCTTTGTTGTTGGAAATTGTTTTCTTCTATCTGCTCCCTCCATTTTATTTTTGGAAATATCTTTTTCTCCATGCTCTATCAATCTTACAAAAACTTTGGTGTTTCTGTCATGAAATCATGAAATTAGCTGCTGTTTGATGAAAGAAACACAAATTAGCAAGCATAGCATAGCATAGCAAATTGTAGTCTGAATCATCATTGCATGAATTTATTTCAGGCTGCAGATTATAATGTGGCTGCTGCACAGCAAGGCATTGTTTACATTGATGAAGTTGACAAGATTACCAAAAAGGTTATACATTATTATCTCTATTTTCCCTTCCAACTATGTATTTGTCCGTTGTTCTAAATCGCTTCTTGACATTTCAGGCTGAGAGCCTTAATATCAGTAGAGATGTCTCTGGTGAAGGTGTTCAGCAGGCATTACTGAAGATGCTTGAGGGAACGGTTAGTTCTTTTCATGATTATCAACACCCAAAGAATTGAACAACTGGATTTCAAGATTTAGGAAACTGCATATAACATTTATGATGGAACATGCTCTACAAATTTTAATGAGGCAGGGTGGGGACGCCGCTCCCCATCCCCGCCACCTAGTATCCCCTTTCTCGGGAAGATTTTCCCCTGTCCTCAGTCCCCCGGATCTCCACCGTCCCATTGGGAACCCCATCAACATAAAAATTTAATCAATTTTTTATTATTTTCAATCAAACTTGTAGTAAAATAATTCAAAATATAACCATAAAACAAATGAAAAATTTGAGCATCACATATAAAAGAAATTTATACATTTTGTGTAAAAAAGACATAAATATAACATAAAATACTTGAATATCTACACATATAGGTTATTTTTGCAAGTTGCTAGGGGATGGGGTCCCTGCGGGGCAGGGGATATGATCTCCATCCCTGTCTCGTAACCATCCGCATGGTGATAAACTCACACCCCTGCAACGTCCCCCACAAATGGGGCAGTCCCCACGGGGACCTCCACTTGCATATACAAATTGTTATCTCTATGAACAACAAAGTCTAAGATAGTTGAAGTGCAGTTCATTCACCATTTTATGTTGATCTTGTAGCATTGTTTCCAATCCAGGTTGTCAATGTTCCGGAGAAGGGAGCTCGAAAGCATCCAAGAGGTGACAATATTCAGGTATGTGTATACATTATTCTTTATGACTTACAGTTTCAGGTATTTATTTTCTTGTAGCCTGTAGGGGCTATCAGATATATAGGAATTGATACGTTGGTGCAATCATATTTCAATATTTAAGAATGTTAATTGTTTAAACCTTTAAGTTAGCTTTATTTTTTGTTCTTTTAAGTTTTATACTCTTCTCTTCCAGTTTGTAAACTTTGTATATATGTATCTGAATACTCTGGATCGGTTGAATTTCGTTTATGATATTCTTCTAAATTATAACGAGCCGTCTGTGGTTTTTCATTTTATTTACTAGTGTTGTGCCATCTGTGTGTTTTCACAGATAGACACAAAGAACATACTTTTCATTTGCGGAGGAGCTTTCATTGACTTGGAGAAAACAATTTCAGAAAGGTTGAACAAATCCTGAAAAATTCGTAGTAGCAATGTTATAATTTAGTATGTACAGTGTTTCTGTAACTAGTAAGTTTGTCGATCCCCTTTTAGGCGCCAAGATTCTTCTATTGGATTTGGGGCACCTGTACGTGCAAAGATGAGGACCGGAACTATCACAGAGGCTGCTATTGCATCATCATTATTAGGAACTGTAAGTTTCATATGACCGTTCTTGTAATCATACTGGCTTAGTACTTTTAGTACTAACCAGCTAATTTCAAGTTGGATCTGTACACCATTGAAAGCTATTATTTTCTACAGGTTGAAAGCAGTGATCTTATCGCATACGGTTTAATACCTGAATTTGTTGGACGGTTTCCTATTCTTGTCAGCCTGTCAGCTTTAACTGAGAATCAACTCATTCAGGTAGGCTTATTTATTGATAGTGAAATTGAATTGGTTAGGAAGTCAGAGGGACTAGGATTCTCAGTGAGCAAAATTATTAAGATCTGTCATTGTTTTTTGTTTTTTGTCTTTCCCTTCTCCAGTCAGTTGAATTCTGCTGTTTACATGTCCTTAAAAGTGCTTTGTTTTTTAACTTTACAAGTCATTTTTCTTGTCACCTGATGCCATTACTTTCTATAGGTCCTCACAGAACCGAAGAGTGCTCTTGAGAAGCAATACAAGAAGACATTCAAAATTAACGGAGTAAGTTTCTGCAGAGCTCCTAATTTATTGTATATTTTACTGCCGACAAGTTTTCTCTCCAATACCAAACCGGTAGCTCTAACTCTAAAAGCTTGTGTCCATTTAAGCATTGGAAGCTACAATATCAACTTAACATTATATCTTGAGCCTTAAGCCTAATACATTAGGTCTATGGGTCTTTTCACGTATAAATAAACTTATTTCTTCTTTGTTTATGGTAGTTTTAAATTAATGATTGAGGATTAACCAAATAAAAAGAAGGGCCATGCTAGGGGGCACTAGTTAAGGAATCAAAAAAGGAAAAATTTGCACTGAAAATTGTATTTGTTGCATTTCAATAGTATTGACTACACAGACTCCAAGACAATTTTACTATATTGAGTATTCTTAACTAGTGGAATTGGTCGCACCTTTAGATTTTGAATTGTTGGCATAGGCTTTCTTGGATTGGAAATGGCTGTTCTGAACAATATGTTGTGTACTTCATTTTCAGGTGAAACTACATTTTACAGAAAGCGCTCGTAAATCAATTGCAAAAAAAGCAATGTCTAAAAATACTGGTGCTCGAGGCTTACGGGCAATAATAGAGAATGTTTTGGCAGATGCCATGTATGAGGTATGCTTTTTTTATTATCTTGAGATGAATAATTTGTTCATAGTGTGACACGGATTGAAGGTGTTACCTCTGGGATCAGGGAGGGTGGTCAGTATGAAAGACAGTTAAACATAATATGATAGTCACACACTCACACCAAATATATATCTCATGGTTGATTAAAATGTCCTTATTTACTTTGATTGAATCAAATTTTGTGCAGATTCCCGATATCAGAACAGGCGACGATGTTATAGATGGTGTCGTTGTTGATGAAGACTCCATTGAACTTGGAAATGACGGCTTGGTGAGAGGTGCTAAAATCCTTTATGGTAAAGGTGCATTGGATCGTTATCTTTCCAAAGAGAAGAACGATTCAGAGGTGTGTATAATTTGTGACGTCGTGAATGTTGTGTTCTTTGCTGCTATCAAATTAATTCCTAATCATGTTTGTTTTCTGTATTATATAGACAACGGAGGTTTCTGGCGGAGATCAAGAAGCAGAGACAGAACTTCCTTCGATTGTTGCCAGCATGTAATCAAATCCATTGGTGATATTTATTGTAGCTTATCTTTGTACATAATAACTAGTTGGTACATTTGATGATAAAATAATATAAAGAGTTAGATTCAGATTGCCCCATGTGGATTGGGACGAAATCAATGTACTATAAGGGTAGTTTCAAGAGTGACCTCATGACTAAGTTAGTTTCATAAAAGCACAAATCATAGTGAGGTAAACTAAATGTCACATACATCTCTTAAATGTGATGAGGATACCTTATTCATTGATGTAATCTTGGGGCAAAAATGTTGGAAGGAACAAAAAATGTATATCATTATATGATTCCCTTGCGTTCTTTATTTTGTTCCAAACTCTTTTGGCCACTTGACGCGAGCCACTGTGATTTTACAAAAACTACATAAGTGTAGTGTATGCAAAATCACGGTATTCTGTTAAATTCACCGCATATTTAACGAAGTTCTTTAAACCTTTTTTTCAGACAAAACATGTTAACAATTGATATACAAATATAAAATAAGTACCATCCTCTTCAATGTAATGATTCAAGGACAAATACCCCGACAATGCATGTTGTACATGATATTTATTAATTTTTATTATTTGGATGCAACTAGTACAATATTAAATGATTTTTCTATATGCTTACTCTTTTTTGGATGTAGATAAGATATTCTTTTGTTCAGTTCAATAGAATTACATGGACAAGATTCTCTAAAAAAAATTAATGTATTCCTATTCTAAATAAATCAAGTTTCATGTTTAATGTCCATAAACAATACCGATATTATTATGTTTTTTTTTTTTGGTACAACAGATATTATTATGTTAATGCTTGAAATAGAAAAGAGCCATTTAAAGTTGTGTGGTTGAACAGAAAAAAAGTGATAGAAAAATGAGAGCTAAATAGTAAATACACGCCACATTGTTAGTGTCAATTTGATTACTTAGATGGAGCTTCATTCTGTGATTGCACCCTTACATCGACAGAGGTTATGCACCGTACATAATTGCTATGCGCCCTCCACATATTGCTACGCGCGCCCCCCATTTTCTAGCCCCCCCTAATTTCTAGCGCACCCCCCCAGGTTTTTTTTTTTTTTTTTTTAGATTTCTAGCGCACCCCTCAGATTTTTTTTATCACGCTTTTAATTTTGATTGATTGAATTTTATTTTATTTTATTGATTAGGGATAAAATTCAGAGTATTATGTATGGTTAATTATTTTAGTAGTTAGTTTTAAACTAAAATCATGCCAAAACCATTTCTGCTGTAGAATGGTTTCAAAGATGTGTACTCCTAAACCATTTGTGCTGTGGAATGGTTTCAGAGATCTGTACTACAAAACTATTTAATTAAAATCATTTTAATTTAATATGATTTTAACCGAAACCATAAGTATAACTTAATGGTGTCACTAGTGTTGTATCTGAAAACCAAAGTAGTTCCTTTATGGTTTCAAATAAAACATTTATATTTAATTTAAAATAAATATTATAACTGAAACCATAAGTGTGACATAATAGTTTCATTAGTTTTGTATCTGAAACCAAAATAGCCCTCTTATGGTTTCTAATAAAATATTCATATTTAATTTAAAATAAATATTTTAATCGAAACCATAAGTATAACTTAATGGTGTCACTAGTGTTGTATCTGAAAACCAAAGTAGCTCTCTTATGGTTTCAAATAAAATATTTATATTTAATTTAAAATAAATATTATAACTAAAACCATATTTTATTCATAATGATTTTCAAAATAACATTGCATAAATAACCAATGATTTTGTAACAAATCTAGGGGAGAAAAAGAATAAAATCTGAGGGTGTAAACTGGGTAAAAAAAAAAACCAACAAACAAACAAAAAAGGAACTAGGCTTTCAGGCCCAGTAGGCTAAAAAAAAAAAGAATGTGTGTAATCAGCAGAAAAGGGGGTGGGAATAGCGAGTCTGTAGGGGGGGCTGGGGGGCGCGCGCGAGTAATTTTTGGGGGGGGGGGGGGGGGGGCGTGAGTAATTCTGGGCTTATGCATGGTGCATAAACATCCCCCTTATGCACCATAACCTTGGCCCATCGACAGGAATAAAAAGATATCTTGTCATTTTTCACACTTCAAATTTATTATTATCAGTATTAAGCAATAATTTAATTTTGCTGCTTTTCCAGTGTTTTTTTAAGACATGTTACTGTTTAATTTTGCGTTTTGAAATAGTACTTTTCTTTTCATATTATTTGATTTTCAAGAAAAAACTCATAGTAAATTTATTTCATTTATAGCATTAATTTAATTTTTTTAGTAAAAATATATTTTATTTGCTTTAATACTTTAAAGTTGAAATGATTACTATGATAAAAAAAATAAAATTAACATCGTTGATTTTTTTAAGAAACTTTGACAACATTGTTATCTGACACTGTATTTGACTATTTATATATGGTATGGATACAATGTTATTTATTTTTAATTAATCAATTATTTATCTCTTTTTAAATTACATCAATAGTTACAAAAATGTATTCTTATAAGAATTAGTAAAAAAAAATAAATAAAATGCATTCTTGTAAGTTGTAAGAAATGTTATTTGGGTTCGAGTTCCGCCAGTGTTTTTGGAGAGAGGTAAATTTAAATATTTTTGCAAACGCTCTTTGAATCATAAGGTATTCTCTATTTTGAATTGGAGCATCATCCCTTCATCCTAAATTTTAATGTACCTAAAAAAAGAAAAAAAAAATTTATTTGGATCATATTATTATTGTTGTGTGACACCATATTTGGACCATGTTTTATTTTATTTGACACATCGTATCAATTCTTATGAATAATATGATATGATGTCGGATAAAATGTCAATTTTCAGAATGTGTTTTAAAAATTATACTACTCCGTAAGAGAGAAAATATTTACATCATGTATGACTCAATTTCATTATTAAATTAACAAATCTCACCATTTTATCAAACTAACATAATGATTCATATTAGCTTTAATGATTAAAATATACATGGTCTAAAATTTATTTACTGATGTATATTAAAAAAAAAAATTGAATTTTTGTGTGCTCTACCAGATTCGGTTAACTTTATTCTTAAATGCTATAATAATTGTGATTTTGTGTGCTCTACCACAAAAACAACCAAATTACCTAAAAAGAAAAATTACCATAAAAACACAAACGAATAACAAAAAAACATTGATAAAATCTAATTACCGTTGGATTGATCCATCAAGTATCTAATTTCAGAAATTTAACGGTTCTCCTTTCATTATCTTTTCTGTTACACAGAGAAGAGAGAGAAAAACAGAGACAACGAAGAAAAGAACATTTTCTTCTCCAGAACAGAGTTTGGTTTCTCCAATCTTCATCACCATCTTCCTTCTCCTTTTTCTCTTTCTCTTTCTATTTATTTTCTCTTTTAAATTTTCCGGGAAAACAAAGGAAAAATAAAAAAAAAGGTATAAATTAGAAAATAACAGAGAGAATTGGGGGAAGGAAATTTGTGAAAAAAGAGGAATACCCAGATAATTAATTTCGTGAAATATTCGATTTTGATTAGTGGGTGTTTCTCTTTTTTGCGATTTGGTGAGTTGATTGATGGACTTGGATAATATTGAGTGTGTTTCATCTTCTGATGGAATGGAGGAAGATGAGATCCATTCACATAATCACTCTGAATTTTCTTCCACAAAGCATAGAAATGGTGCCGCAAATATTAATAATATTTTGGGTCCAAATGGTATTACTCCTGCAACCAGTGTTCATGAATTGCTTGAATGTCCTGTTTGTACTAATTCTATGTACCCTCCAATTCATCAGGTCAGATTTTTTTTATTTTTTTTATTTTGAATTAATTAATTTTGATTTTCATGGTTTTATTTTAATTGGATTTGGTTTTGCAGATTTTAGGGTTTTCATGAGTTTTTTTAGAGGGGGTTCATTTGAATTGATTATGATTGTGAAATTGTGATAATAGTTGCAATTTATGTTAATTAGGTGTCAAATTGAGGAATAGTTGTGTTGTTAAATTTGGAAATGGAAAGGTTCTGGTTTTATTTTTCTGATAATTGATTTCGAATTTGGATGTTTGTCTTGTTGCTTGATGGTTCTTGTTCTAGATAGACATATTATTAATTGTAATGTGATTCAGGTTGGCTATGTCAATTGTGAAGTTTGGATCATGAGTAGATGCTTTGTCTAATTGTCTTGGTTGAAATTTATCGATAATATTTGAAAGTCATTCGATCGATGTATTTTTATGCGATTATACCTTTATGTATGTGAAATACAGAAGAAAAAAACACAGATTCATTAGCCATTTCAAAAAATCAATCAGCTGAAACTTCAATCCCTGATTCTAAAAAATATGCCTATTGACGATACATAGCTTAAAACTTGTGATTGAATATATGCCTATTGCACTCAATCCTAATGGACCATAGACCAGTGTAGAGATTCTAACTTTGTAATTACGAAGATGATTTTTGACTTCGAAACCTTTTTAACTCCTTTAGGAAACAACTTTAAAGTCAAGTGTCCGTAAATTACCGGAACTTTTCACAGTCGATGAACATTCCTGCAATGAGAGATGACTACTTGTACCAGAATTTCCTTGCACGTAAACTCAAAAAAGAAGAATATTGATTGTATTACTTCAAAATGGCTTAAAAATCATGAATATACATTTTAACTTTTAATAGTCCTTTGCCTACAAATGACAAAAACTGAAATTTTAAGCATTGGATTTGTGGTGTGATGTAAGCTGAAATTTATTCATGTTTTTTAAACGTTAGCCAGTCTTTGATTCTTTAACTCGTGTTAATCCCTTCATTTTAAGTTGTGAGGAAGTTGATGATGTTGTCATGATTTAAGCTGCAAAAAGTCTATATTTACCTAAAGGGTAGGAGAAAAATGTGACAATTAGTTTCTTTGCAGTGTCACAATGGCCACACGATATGTTCCACATGCAAAACGCGAGTGCATAACCGGTGTCCCACTTGTAGACAAGAGCTTGGAGATATTAGGTGTCTGGCATTAGAGAAGGTGGCTGAATCACTTGAGTTACCGTGCAAGTACTACTCCCTTGGATGTCCAGAAATCTTTCCATACTACAGCAAGCTTAAGCATGAGACAGTATGTAATTTTAGGCCATATAGTTGTCCTTATGCTGGATCAGAGTGTTCTGTTGTTGGCGATATTCCCTTCCTTGTTGCTCATTTGAGGGATGATCATAAGGTGGACATGCACACTGGATGCACATTCAACCATCGTTATGTGAAGTCAAATCCACGTGAAGTAGAGAATGCAACCTGGATGCTCACAGTAAGTGTAACACATGTTTTATGACATGTCCATAAGTTGTTTTTCACTTATTTTCATACACTCTCCATGATAGCTTATATGAATACAATGACTTAATTTTATCTTTTGTTATAGAAATAACTTATACATAAACACTTGTATTAAGTGCTCAATTAAGTTGTTTATTCAAACATGGCTGAACCACATTTGTGTCTCATTTGATCGGTTAAATGATGGTGTATTATTCTTTTTGTTGACGATTGACGGATGAGGACAGCTTCATATCAATTCATCCTTTGGCTGCAACATGCAATCTTATCTCAGTATATATACTCCCCACTTCCTCTGATTCTTCTTTTTGCTAACTTTATTTTCTGTGGTAGGTATTTCACTGTTTTGGTCAATATTTCTGCCTTCATTTCGAAGCTTTTCAGCTTGGCATGGCCCCTGTTTACATGGCATTCCTTCGTTTTATGGGCGATGAAAATGATGCTCGGAACTACAGCTATAGCCTGGAAGTTGGGGCCAATGGCAGGAAACTAATTTGGGAGGGTACGCCTCGAAGTGTTCGGGATAGCCACCGTAAAGTGAGGGATAGCCATGATGGTCTCATCATTCAAAGAAATATGGCACTATTTTTCTCTGGTGGGGATAGGAAGGAGCTGAAACTTAGAGTCACAGGAAGAATTTGGAAGGAACAGAATCAAGAAAATGGAGTGTGCATACCTAATATTTGTAGCTGACATGTTACTTAAGGAACATTTTTTTATTGTTTGTATGCTTGTTGCAATAGATTAAGGCACTAAAGTGGCATTGTATTTTTCAGTTTTCTTGAGCTGTGTAATAAACAAGATTTTCTTTTAAAATTTGCTTGATCAGAATTTAATACTACTGGAAGCTAGAATGTGTATTTTACTCCACCCATAGATTGAATTGTAAGATTTGTCTTTCACAAATCAGGGTAATTTGGTTTGTTCGATTTAAAAAAAAAAAAAAAAAAAAGTTTGGAAGCGTTTTATCTACCCCAACCAATATCAAATATTGCTTCACTTGCAATTTAAGTCACTACTCTCGCTTGTTCAAAAAAAAAGTCACTACTCTCAATTTTTTTTTAAAATTAAAAAACTCATGACCATATCATCTTTAATTCTGGTTATGGATGTACCAATTAGATCTTTGAAAAATATCGCAAGATATAAGATATTTATATAAGATATCATGGTCAACCTTAAACATTGAATTGAGACGTAAATATGATTTTTTGTTTATATAAATATGACCAGTTTTAATTTTGGTCCCTATAAAATAATTAATTTATTTTTTCTCGTTGTGCTTAAGCCCTCTTTCCATACCAAAAAAAAAAAAAGAAAAAAGAAAATTGATTTACACCCCTTCCTCCTTGAGCTCTCTAATTTGTTTTGTGTTGAAATGGTGTGGATTGGAATTTTTTTTTTGGTACATTGGATTGGAACTATATTTATAGGTTTTTTGGTTTTAGAATTCGCGGTCATTGTGCTATGATTGAGACCATTGTGGCACAATCTGTGCCATCGTGGCACGATGCAAGCTGTAGATTTTCTTCAAATATTTGTTCTCATCGTGGTCCGATGACTTCAAAGCTGATTTTCTTCAATTTTTGTTCCATAGGTATTTTCCATGATTGACTATTTAAAAACTACTAAAATGACATAAAATGAACCTAAAACAATCTTAAAAACATCATATAAATTCTTGTCATCACAACCTCAAACTTAAACAGTTGTTTGTCTTCAAATAACATGTTTGTCAAACAAATCATCATGTGAGTTGTAACAGCCCGGGCCCCACCATCTTAGGCGGTCTAAAAAATTGAAATCAAATTAAATCAGTGCAATTGCTAAGGGGAAAAAGTAGCACAGCTTAGAGGTAACAAATATAGTGCATATGAAATTGAAATTCCATAAATAGAAAACACAGAAAAGAGAGGTAAACACCAAACAGAAACGGCGCCAAATACACTTATCTTCGTGATCGCCGCACAATCAGACAAATCGATAGAAGACCTTAAAAGGAAAGGCACCAGAGTCACCAAAATTCCTAGAACAGCTCCCTGTAGATACACAAAGCACTAATGCAGACACCAAATCTTCCTAATAAAATTCAGAAACAACTATACAACACAAATATTGCATATTAAACAATTTCAACTACTCCGACCAGCTTCAGAAAAGCCAATTTGCTGAAGCAGAAACTCCTCTATTAAGACTACAACAAACAAAGATAATTCATGTGTCAATGAAACCGAGACAAGCCCTTGGATTCAAACACCATTGCGCAATATTATAATCAAGATTGATTTGAAACTCAACCAGTTCCAAGAATACACTTTCTTTCACATCCTATGTCATCAGGTGTAGCAAGACTTTACCAGTGAACATCAAAGAAAGAACAGCACATCAAACATTTGAAGATCTGCGAGCAACAGGACTCCACTCCTTCCATGAATGTGCTTTTAATATTGCACGCAGAGATTTTAACATTACCAAAGCTATCATTAGCATGTCAGTTAAAAAACAACTAAGCAATTGCAAAACCAAATGAGAACCACTGATACTGCATAATTATTTACATAACATAAGAAGAAATGAGAGGAAAAGGAAACTGCTATCGCAGAAATCACATTCTAATATATAAGACTTTGTATCCCCACAACTACTAATACAGAGAAAATAGTGACCTAATATTATATTATGCTGTAAAAAAACTTTGTATGAAAGCTACCATTAGCACATTTATGCTGTATGCACACTGTTATGACAGATACCTACCGGCTACCGCATGACATAATGACCATAAAATCAATAAATTGTCCTAAATGAGAACCATGATGAAAAATCTGTGTCAAATTTGTATATCAGCAGCATAAATTTTACCAAATAAGAACCATTAATACTGCTTTAAGTGTTAGCCATAGTAGAAATGAGAGGAAACAGCAAACGCCATCATAAAATACATCCTATAATAGATAAGATATCGATTTCCTCACAACTGCTAATACAAAAAAAAAAAAAAAAAAGAAAAAAAAACATAACGATGACGTAATACCAAAACATTAAGTCATGCCCTAAAAGTAACTCATGTTCTACTAGTAATACAAAATCTTCTATCAGCTCCTTTCATAAATCGATCAAAAAAGTGGCATGTCCTGAATGGAACACCTTCCTCCACAGTTCATTCTACAATTACCTGCTGAAAGAAAATTAAACAACACAGAGACCTGAATACAGAACAAATTAGAGAATATGATAAGCAAGCAACAGTTCAGAAAAATCCAAAATAAAACACAACCAAAGTCTCAAAACTGCAATTCACCGTAAATAATACTTATAAAAAAAATTATGTGATAAACAACCAAACTCTTCTCCTACGTCATATCCAAAATACTAAAAGGGGTTTCAAGTCCGAATAGACCAATACAATAATCAATAGCTCAATAGTAAAATAGCATAAAATGGGGAAATAATAAATTGCACAATCCTTTCCAACAAATATAATAATTACATGTACAGTGATTGGAAAATTTGGTAACATAGGATGATGATCCAAAACAGTTTTGCAAAAGAAATTCTAGCATTATACTTTCTCATCAAAGCATTAATAATTTATTATACATCCTCATCAAAGCACTACGAAATGGCAACCTTCAATCTGTTAGCTGTTCACTTGCTCTATCATTTTTAGCCTCTCCTTCGTCTGAACCATCAGCTTCGGCCAACTCTGAAACAGTAGGAGCGGCAACAGCGCTCTCTGACGATTCTGCGGGCGTGGCAACAGCATTCTCTGATGATTCAGCAGGAGTGGCAACAGCGCTCTCTGACTCAGTTTCCTTATTCCCAAACAACTTGGAAGTTAATAAAAATCCAGATCCTCGTTTTTTAGCAGCTTCTGCTGCCTCAGCCTCCTTAGCCTTAGCTTCAGCTTTCAACCTTTCCTTCTCCTCCATCAGTTTGGTCAAGTCCTCTTCTCTCCCTTCTTTTCTCAACTCCACCTTAACAAACTCTTGGAATTCCTCATCAAAGTCAACACCATTGTCATCCAACAACATATCAACAATCTGAAGCACATCATCCAACCTTCCTGCCTCACTCAACACCTTCATCATGAACTGATAGCTAGCAACATCCATCTTGAGCTTCTTCACCATTAGGTCAAAGAAAGACTTGGCATCATCAATCTTCCCAACTTTAACCAACCCATCAACCAATCTATTGTAAACAGCCAAGTTAGGTCTCAAGCCTGATTCCACCATTTTTCTAAAATAGCTAGCAGCATCATCAGGCCGACTCTCTCTGAAACAAGTATCCATCAACAAGCCATATGTATACTCATCAGGGTTCACCCCTTTACCTTCCATTTCTCCATAAACCTCCTCAGCTTCCAAAATCATCCCATTATTACACAACTGTTCAATCAAGTTATTAAAGGATAACGCATCCGGCCTACAACGATACTCACCCATGCTCCTGAAAACCTGAATTGCCTCCTTGAATCTTCCCTCAGCACAATAACCATCTACCATGACATTAAAGCTTCCTAAATTAACAACCAACTTGGCAGGAGGATTATGCTCATTGATCATCCTATCGAACAACTTCAACGCCTCGTCAAACTTTCCATTCTTGGCAAGAGCATCTAGCACCGAACTATAAGCAATGTCGCTCATCTTCTTTCCCTCTATAAACACCTCTTGATAACACTCCATAGCCTCGTTCTCCATTCCCTTAAGAAAATACCCCTTCATCAAACTCCCTAAAATAACCCCATCTTCCACAACACCACCCAACTTCTCTTTCAAATCCTCGTAAAGCCTTAAAACACCATCCCCATCGGAATTCCTAGCATAACCCAACATCAAATAATGATAAACAAGAGGGTCAGGAGCAAAACCTTTAGCATCCATTTGATCCTTAATATCCATAGCACGATCAACCTTATTGTTATCAACCAAACCCTTCACAACAATGCGAAAAGTGGTCGGAGAAGGGTTAACCGGAGCATCATTGATAAACTGTTTGAAATGCTCAAGAGCAGTATCTGGTTTGCGACAATCAAGATAAGTCTGAAAGATTAAATTGTGAGTAATGATATTAGGAACAACACCTGCTTGTGTGATGAAACGGTGGAGGGAGAGGAGGTCGGAGTACCGAGACTGACGGATGAGAGCATAGAGAACGGCGTTGATGGTGAAAATAGTAGGACGACAGTTTGAATAAATGGAGTGGCGCGTGTACAGTGCAGCTTCATCGAGATCATTTTGACGAATAAGCGTTAAGATATGGTTGTGAAGGTTGAGACGGTTACCGGTTAAAGCGGAAGCGTGTTCGGGAAGTTTAGGGTTACTGGGATTAAGGTAATAAGGTGGTGATTGTGATTTAGGGTTTGGATTAGGTGATTGTTGTTGGTTGCGATTAAGAGCGGATAGAGGTGGTTCGATGCGAATTTTTCGCTTGCGACGGCGGCGTTCGGCGGCGGCTTCTTCTGGGGAAGCGAAGGAGAGGAAACGAGGGAAGAATGAAGAAGGTTGTCGGATTCGGATATGTCTGTGAGGTTGTGCGATGGTTTTGAGTTGCGTGAGAAATGTTGCTTTGGAGAGTGCCATGGTTTGTGTGAGGAAATTGCAGATAGGGTTCAGAGAGGGTTTAGAAGTTTCGATTTTGGTTGAAGAAGATGATGATGCCAGTGGAATGGGCCTATTGGATTTCATCTGTGTTAACTAGAAAGGCCCAATAATAAAATGGATTCGGATCCACGATTTAAACAATAATAATACTTCATCCGTTCTAAAATATAAGTCGTTTTGATCATATTACATAAATTAAGAAATGTGATCATTTTTGTATATAAAAGAGAAATTATAGGCAAATTTACAAAATTATCCTTCATTAATTGAATGGAAAAGATAAATAAAAAAATTGAAAGAAGAGAGATAAATAAAACGTTAAGGGTATAGTAGAAAAAATAGCATTAAATGCTTAATTGAAATTATAAACCGACTTATATTTTGGAACAATTTTTTTTTTTCAAAACGACTTATATTTCGTAACGGAGGGAGTAATAAATAAATAATACAAAAAAATAATTTAGAAGGAAAAAAAGTGAAGATTGAGTCACTATTGGATTTAGTAGAAGGAGAAGAAGATTTGAAAGTGATATGAAAATTGTGAGAGGAGAGGAAGGAATTGAATGATATGACGATAGATTGTTAATATAGACGGTCTTTGTAAAGGTTGAAGGAAAGGATTATGATGGAGGATGGACGGCTGTTGGCTAAACTCATGTCGAATTCATGGTGGAGGGAGGTTGTTGATGGGAGTTAGTGGTAGGTAGGAGTCTTCGGGTTGTTGACGACAAATGTTGTTGGCGGTGGGTCTCGTTTTGGTGATAGAAATTTCAGTTTTCGATAATATAAATTCAAACACATATTTTTTAGATTGCATTTTTCCATAAAAATTTGCGGAGGATGATGCATTTGAAATTTTTGAGTTTGTCAAAGCTATCGATTGTTTTTCAAATGTTTCATTTGCTTACCAAATTCTAGTGATTGTTGCTGATGTAGGAATAAGTTTTTTGAAGTTAAAATTATAAAAAAAAAGAAAAAAAAGATTAAATATGTTTTTGGTCCCTATAGTTTCGCAGAATTTCATTTTTAGTTTCTGAAGATTTTTTTCACACTTTTTAGTCCCTGAAGTTTATTCTGTCGGTGTTTTTAATCCATACTTTTCATTCAACTCATGCATATTATTCGAAATTTTGAATTTTTTTCCGCGGTCATGTTTAGTACATTATATGAATCTCTTGTACAAAAATTTAAATTATTTTAACAAGAGATGAATTAAATATGAATTTTTTAGTTTTTTGCACATAAAAATTGATAAATAATTCATCTTATGTTAAAAAATTCTAAATTTTTATCGGAGATGTTCTTATAATATTATACACATGAATACAAAAAAATCATTCAAAAATGTGAAAATATACAAGAGTTTGATTAAAAGTAGGGACTAAAAACACTGACGGAAGAAACTTCAAGGACTAAAAAGTGTGAAAAAAATCTTCAGGGACTAAAAACGAAATTCTAAAAAACTATAGGGACCAAAAACATATTTAATCCTAAAAAAATAGTCTAGATCGTCAACGTCAACAAATATTGAATGGTCTAACATTTTTATGTATTAAGGAAGATATGATAGAACATGTATTGATGTAAATACACCAATTATTATTAACGCTGTATATAGAAATACTAAGTCCCATAAGTCCTAGCTCAACTGGCAAAAATTTGTCGAAATTGCAAGGCATGGACGTCTTGACCGGGGTTCGAACCCCGGCTCTCTCACTTGTGTGAAAATTTCTTATATTTACTTTGTCAATTCTTCTATGTACCAAAAAATAAATAAATAAATAAATACTCGTATAAATTATTTCGTATCAATATTTAGATATTAAAAAAATATTCTTTTTTGAAAATTCAAATATTTTATACTACTAATTAGCGCCTAAATTATAGGTTGGCCCTTAAGCACTAAAATTTTAGAAACGATTCTAGATATGAGATTTTTCTCTTATTTATTTAAAGAGTAAAATTTGGACTAGTAAACTACTTAACCCAAAAGAAAAGAAGAAAATATATATAACCTCCCAGAAAAATATAGTTATATATTGAAGGCAAACCGACAAATTAAGAAAACTGAATAATCGAAGCTTCGTGTTTACAAATAAATCTTCAAAGCATATTTTTTCTTGTGCATAGCTTACTGCTTGCTTCACTAGATTGTTCTACTTTTAAATGTAAAATCTGTGGTTATTTCAACCGGTTAATCTTACAAGCTCTATTTGTAGACGTAGGTTTTTTACTATTGGGTTGCAAATTAGTAGTAGGAGTATTTGTAGTTGATGTCTGTGTCCAAATTCCAATCATTGTCCAGGCAGAGTACATGCTTACATTCATCATGTTAGACAACGCAGATTTAATGAAGACACGATATGCATAGAAGTGAAAGAAAGAATAGAACATTAATAGATGCATTCTAAATTTTATAAGTAATTTACTGGTGATTGTAAATTTTTAACTTACTGGGGTGATTGTAAAATTGTTCAAATGTTATTATTTTAAAAATAAATATATATATATATATATATATATATATATATATATATATATATATATATATATATATATATATATATATAATTACATTGTTCATAATTTCTAACTCAACTAAAAAAAATGTCAAAATTATTAAACTGAATGTTATGATCGAAGTTCAAACTCTATCTCCCTTCTTTATAGGAGTGTATATGAATTTGCAATAATTATATTTTTTATTCTTAAGTTTATAATAACTTTATTATTTTATTTATATATTTATTAAAAAATATTACTAGTATAACATGAATTAATTAGAGATTACCTCAAAAAATGAATTAATTAGAGATCGATCCCAATATACTCCTATCAGCACCAGAAATGTTATTATGACACTACAAACATACACCAAACATACACCATACAAAAGGATAATTATCTAGTGTAGCAAAGGCACAAAATCCTCTATATACAAATCTCAAATCTAATGGCTAGAAATAAAGCAACCCATTAGCACAAATTTTGTAGCAAAAATTTGGTAGCTAATCTATAGCAATTAAGTTTAGCTCAATGAATAATACAATGTTAGTAGAACGAAACGGGAATAAATTCCTAAGAAGTCCTTGTGGAAAATTAATTTATCCAACCATCAGCTTTAAACCTAACCTGGCTGATCTTGCACTATACAAAATTCAAATCAGATGGTTTGAAAAACTACATTATTATTTTAGAAACTCTGGAAACTTCTATCTAGCTAGAGAATTTAAAGAACTAGCTAAAAGGCTTCAGAAAAAACTTCAAGATATTGCAAGATGACTGAAGAAAGTCTAACAAGTAAATTACAGAAAGTTTTATATAACTTTTCTGATTTACAAGATAGGATAGAAAAACAAACATCCTATTTAGAGACTTTACAGTCTGAAGAAGAAGGATATAAACCATATGAAACATGGAGATTTCATAATGGAATAAACCTTGATTGTTATGAAGAATATGAAACTCATATATTTCCTCACCTTTTTCATACAACAAATCCACAACTAAATAATATATCATGTATGATAGCATACATGATAAAACTTTTAGAAGACAAAACTCTTCAATTCTCTCAAAGGGGGGAAGAGAAAGGAAAAGAACTAGAAATAGAAAAGATTCCTGAGCTTCCTGAGCTCAAAGAAACTCCTGTTTCTACACAATTAAAAATTAAACCACAATCCAAATTCTTTTAAGTATGAATGATACAGAAGAAGCCCTCAATAGGCAGTTAGAAAATCTAGAAAAAGCTTATGGTTTCTTTAGATATATCGGGAAAAAGCAAAGAAATTGACGAAGAACCAAAAGAAAATAACCAAATCATTTATGATTTTAGTTCAGAAGAAGAAGAAGATGAAGAAAGTGAAAATTCTCACTTCGTAAAATTCGAACCAGCAGAGACATCTGGAACAAAAAGATCTGCAGAATTCGAAAAAGAATTTACCAAACAAAAGTTCCAAAAGGTACCCCATTATTATATACCTACACAAAACCCATTTCAAGGGCAAAGAATTTTAGACATAAATTGTAGTTTCGATACAACCAAAGATCTTAGAGATTGGTACAATACAAATAGTGTATTAGTCCAGTTAAATGAAGACCTTAAAAATTTATGACCAATTGAAATTTTCAATTTCCTACAATATAAAACTAGAGGAAATGCTTACAAATACATTTCTACTTTACCACCAGAAGTTATGGGAACAATGCCCCTAACAGGAACTTTAGTAGTAGACTGGATTCATATGTTACTTGTAACAGAATTTAAAGGATGGAAGGACTCTATTCAATCTAAGATAGCATTTTCCGACCAAAATCTTTGGAAAATAACCAACCTGAAAATCTGCAATATGTGTTATGTAGATAATTTAATTTGTGAATTTCAGGACTATTACTACAATATAGATAATGGTACTAGGATTTCTAGAAACTTGATAGAACTATTCTATGACAAGTTACCAGAAAAAGTATCAGCTCAAGTTAAAACATTCTTTACCTCAGCATTAGCAGAAGAAAAAGTGGATGATACTCTAGGAGGAAGAATAACCGCCTTAAAAATTTGGCTCCAAGAAATGTGTAGTCAAAAAATAGCCAAGAGAGAAGCTCAAGTATCTCTTTGTTGTAATAAACTACAAGACAAAGTAGGAAACTATGGTTGCAACTCTAGAAAGAAATTCAGAAAAACAAGGTTGCAAAAACCTTATAAGAAGAAGAAATTTAAGATAGTTCCTTTTAGAAAAGTTAGAAAAGGAGACAAAAAATTCTTTAGGAAAAGACAACCTTACCCTAAGAAGAAAACTTGCCCACAAGGCAAAAAATCATGTACATGTTGGTTATGTCATGAAGAAGGTCACTATGCAAATGAGTGCCCTAAAAAGGAAAATCCTAGGAAAAATGTCTTACATGCAATATACGCAATAGGATATGAACCTATAGAATCAGACATAGAATCCGATGAAGACATTTATGAATACTGTACAGAAACAGATTTAGATGTCGAAGAAGATACTTGGTAAGGGAAATCCAAGTGCTACATTTATTAAAATAATGCTAAAAAATAGAAACCTCTTAGCCTATATAGACACAGGTGTAACTCTTTGTTTTGGGAAGAAATCTATCTCCAGAAACTGGAAAAGATTAACCAAACCTAAAGAGATAATAGTTGCAGACAAGTCAAAACATCAGATATGGTTTAGCCTTAGAAACATATCCATAGAGATTGAAGGATATAAGTTTTTTATTCCAACAATCTACCTCCATGATTCAGGATTGGATCTAATCATAGGAAATAACTTTTTAAAGTTATACGAACCATTTACTCAAAGAAAAGATACTATATCACTTCAATGGAAGGATTTGGGAAATCCTAAAAATAGAAAAACAGTAACCACTAAAATAGTTACTAGAAATGAAATATTAAACCTTATTAAGGGAAACCTTAGAGAATTAAGAACTATATGGGAAGAAAGAAGCTTCCATATTAATATAGAAGAAAGATTAGACGAAGTCTGTTCAGATAACCCTCTAGACAGCCTTAAAAACACTAATCATGAACTTATAGTCATTAAGTTAAAAAATCCTAATGACGAGATAAATGTTCCAAATAGAATTCCATATTCTATTAGGGATGTTGAAGAATTTCAACAAGAATGTAAAGAACTACTTGATAGAGACCTTATTAGACTTTCATCAAGCTCACATTCTGCACCAGCTTTTTATGTCGAAAATCATAACGAAATAAAAAGAGGAAAAAGAAGAATGGTAATTAATTATAAGAAACTCAATCTGGCAACAGTAGGAGATTCTCATAAATTACCAAGAAAATATTTTATTTTAGAAAAAATAAAAGGATGTAACTGGTTTTCTTCCTTAAAAGCAAAGTCTGGTTATTATCAACTAAGATTAGCAGAAGAAACAAAACCATTAACAGCTTTTTCATGTCCACCTCAAAAACATTACGAATGGAATGTTTTGTCTTTTGGACTAAAACAAGCACCATCAATATATCAAAGATTTATGGACAAATCTCTTGAAGGATTGGATCATATATGTTTAGCATATATAGATGACATACTCATTTTCACAAAAGGAGATGAAAGACAACATCTTCGAGATTTAGAAATTGTTCTTTGAGAATTAAAGAAAAGGGTATTATAATTTCAAAAAAGAAATCAAAGATTTTACAAAAAGAAATAGAATACCTCGGTTTATTTTAAAAGAAAATGGGGAACTGAGTTTAGCACCTCATACCCAAGAAAAAATACAAGCTTTTCCAAATGAGTTTTATGATAGAAAACAAATCCAAAGATTTCTTGGATGTTTAAATTATATTGCTAATGAAGGATTTTTAAAAGACTTAGCAAAAGAAAGGAAGCATTTGTAAAAGAAAATTTCAGAAAAAGTTCCTTGGTCCTGGACTAAAATTGATTCTGATAATGTTAAAACCATTAAAGAAAAAATTCAAATTTTGCCCGAACTTTACAATCCAACAATAAAAGATTTTTTTATTGTAGAAACGGATGCATCACAAACAACCTTGGCAGGTTGTATGATAGCCTTACCAGATGGTAAAGCAAAACTTTCTCTTAATGAGAAAGGATGTAAAATTGAAGAATCTAAGGATCTTCAATCGGATCGTATAAAAGGCATTGATTACAGTGCTTCTAAAATCCTGATAAAAGATACTGAAAATTTACAGTTATGTAAATATATTTCTGGTACATTTACAGATACTGAATCTAGATATCATATTCAGGAACTAGAAACTCTGGCATGTGTAAAAGTATTAAAAAAATGGAAAATTGACTTACTACCGTCAAGATTCCTTCTTCGAACAGACTCTAAATATCTTACAGGATTTTGGAGATATAAAATTAGTGGTGACCATAAACAGGGCAGACTAATAAGATGGCAGATGGAATTGCAACAATACAAGCCATATCTTCAATATATAAAATCTGAACAAAACAGTTTTGCAGATACACTGACGAGAGAATGGAGCAAGCCATAAAGCTACTACAGAACAACATCAAGCAAAAAGACGAGCAACTTGTCGCCATATATATCAAAAGAGCAAAAATCTCTGCCGAGAGGGGGGAGATGATTACAACACTCAAAGGTTTACAAAAAATGACAGCAGATGAAAATCAATCTTTAACATCAACAAAGAGCTCAAATGAAATTCTCAAGAAAGAAGAAAATTGGGACTTGCTAGGACAACCTTCTGGAAAATATGACTACTATGTAAAGTATACTACCCCAGAAAGTTCAATAATTCCTACTGAAACAATAGCTCCCAGTGGTTGGAATATAGAACAAGAAGCAGAATCTTCAGAGACAACTTCAGACAGCAAGATGTCTTGGGCTGACAAGGTCGAAGAAGAAGATGAAGCCAGAAAAAATGGTTCATTAGCAACCATTCAAACAAGCGATCCCGTAGACAATGAGATGGGAATGTTTGAAGCTTATGTCATTTTTGATGGTCCAATGAAAGGGATCTATAGAAAATGGGCAATAGCTAAACAACACATTATTGGCAAAAATGTGCGTCACAAAGGATACAAAACCATGAAGGAAGCTGAACGGGCACTTTATGGAGCATACAAGGAGATTACAACAGCAAAAAATCTTCAAAAATCTCCAACAATGGAGTCAAAAAAGAAGTTGTCAATTGACAAAATTCGCCAGCTCGAATATCAAAAGAATTTCCAGATAACTGATCCAACTTATATGGAATTTAGTCTTAGATGGAAATGGTTAAACCATTATGTGGAAGAATTCACCACTGAATGCTTCTACCCGGCTAACAAATTTAGCTGTCCCAAGACAGTTACACTACCAAGAATAGATAGTACTACATGTCTATCTTTCTTTCAAAATGGTTTAATCCTTACCATATATCTGGAAGAACAACCAAAGAAAACATTTGGAGAGCTCAAGTTTCTTCCAAAGAATCTACAAAATTTGGCAGAAAAATTCAATAATTTATATGCCAAAGGAAAAGAGATGTTTCTAGAGATCGATTCAACATATCCATGGTATGATGAAAATACCTTGGAACTGGTTACAAAACCAATATACTTAATCAAGATTGGGATATCCAATAAAGAATATCCAGTCATGAATAAAGAAAGCACAGAATGGCATCCAGCTATGTACGTCAATCAAATGAAGAATTTTCGTCAAAAAATTTCAAGATTGACATCCCAAACAAACTACAGAATGATCTACGAAGACTCATCAATGGTTGTGTATAGCGATTCCAGAAAACCAGCAAAAAAAAATGATATCAAGGCAATTAAAGACCTTGAAGAAAGAATTGACCAAATGAAAGATGATCATGAAAAATTACCAAGGGTAATTAAAGAAGAATGCTGCAGAAACTTTTTACAGTATTACAGAAATCATAACTGTAAAAACTGTCAAAAATCGTCGACACAAGAGGACAAGAAAATTGACAGCACAGAACAACTGGCCACAATGTAGGGCAGAATTATACAGTGGTACCTTATAACATCTGAGTCAGATGGGGACCACTTAGTGCTAAATAATGTAAAATACTATTTGTCGTTTTTTCTTAGTGCGCATCACTTTTTCTGAGTGCATGTCACTATTGTGTGAGTGCGTGTCACTTTTCTGAGTGCATGTACAATGTCATGGAAAGGGACGTTTACCTAATGTGAGCCCTTCTCCACTATAAATAAGAGCATTCAGCTCAATGTAAATTACAGTTGAATGATATATGAAACTATCAATTAGTTTTGAAGAAAATTATTTCTTTTGTCCTTAGAAATTTATTTCTAAGAAGTAGTTCTTGAGGTAATACTCTGGAGGAACTAGATCCTTGAGGTAATACTCTAGAGGGATCAACCACATAAAACAATATAATCAAACAGATTATATCCCAAACAACACAAACATCTTCGGATAGAAGAATTCATCAAAACCAAAAACAAAGAAAATCATATCAGGTATGATTGTTATTATTACATCACTTATTTATTATATTATGTTATTTGCATAATCAATGGAAAGTTCAAATTTTAGAACTCAAAGATTATTTTCAAATTTTTTTGAAATTGAACACACAGAACCTAGTTCTGATCATACGTACTTAGAATTAGTCTTGATGGAAGACTATGATAAAAAGGTAACTTATTTACTAAAAAGGATTCCTGAACCAAATTTGGCTAAGATAATTATAGACAAATTCAAATTTAGTCATTATCAAGAAAAAGTTTTTCTCAAAAAACTTCAAGAAACTATCGAAGGAGACTTCGAAGAACATGAATTAAAATGTTTAGTTCATGAGTTAAACAATTTTACTAAAAATTCTAAATACATAGAGTGTTTTCAAGGACAGTTCTATGGAGACTTCGCAAGTGTACATTATAGACTAAAAAACTCTCGATTTTATAGTCTAATAAAAACTTTAAATACTCTGCCTGATAATATTAGTGAAAATTCAGAAGAATTTTGAAAATTATGTCTGAAATCTCACTTTTTGAAGAAACATCTAGTTATTTTGTTGATAGCATACTAGATCACAAAATAGAAGAAGCAGATTTATCTCTAACTGCTGAAGAAAATTTTAAAAGAAAGTCTAAAAAATTCAAAGAACTTTTCTCCAGGAAAAATATTTTGAAATTTGGAATAATGGTAGGAGAAGAAGCAGTTCCAATTGATTCTACTTCTGGAAATATATTCGTATCTACCATAGATAGAACACAGATTCAAAAAAGAATTTCAAGTCTTTCTGAAAAAGAAAGAAATAAAATCGGTTATATTCACATATCAACCATTCAAGTTTTAATCAAAAGTACTTTCATGAAAGGTACTGATACACCTTTAAATATAATCTTAAGAGACTCTAGGATTACAGATGATAAACAATCTATAATTGCACAAAGAAAATGCAATTTAAAATATTGAAAATTTAAGTTTGACATAAACTTACAAATAGGATTATTCCTAAAGGATAAAGATCTAGATATCCATAATCTTTAATTATAAATTAAAAGATTCAAAATTTATGAAAAAAGGAAATCATCTTTTTACAATATGCTATAGAATTAATTATGCTTTAAGTAATTCACATCATAGCATAGAATTTACAGGAAAAGATATAATTCATATTGATGAATTATTCACCCCTATAGTGACGTTAGAATCACCTATATTCAAAACTTCGGCAAGGAAAAGTTGTTCCTTAATAAAAGATGACAAAAATCTGTTCGAAGAAACAGAAGAAAAACCATTAATTAGAAGCCAAAGCCTTAGGGTGGCACCCCCAAAAAGAGATTTTGAAATTTCAGAACAAAAAGAACTACATAAGCTGCAAAGCTCAGTAGCAGAGTTGTCCTTACAACTCGAAAAATTAGATAAAAGAATCTAATTAACTTCCGCACTCCATTACACATACTACCGGCGTTAATAATGAACTTAGCTGAAGAAAGAAGAAATCTAAAAGATTATAGGAAAAGAATTCGAATATAGATGTTTAAAAAACTTACTATATATAGATAGACCAAATGTCCATCCAAGAATAAAAGCAAGATTTATGCAAACAAAAAAACTATTGTCTAACTATAAACTCTTAGTATAATATACGAAGGATGGTGGCATTTAGGGGGGACAAGTTGAAGAATTTGTGCACCATGCACAAAGTTTGTAAAAATGACAGCTGTCCCCTTTTCTATATGTGTAACCGGTTACTTGAAAAAATAAAACTAAAATTATTTTTTGCTAATTAACCCCACCTCCTTTGGATGTGTAAAAGTAACTATTTTACCCCTAAACCTCTGAGAAAACCACAACGAATCCATCTTCTCTATCGTTGTCCACCGCCGCTCCACGAACCCATCTTCTGTTTCGGTTTTCACCAACCACCACTGGTCGAGTACCTTCACTTGCCGTCGACCTGTGACGGAGAAGTTTCCGATTCAAATCTCCCGGCAAGAGGATCTGGTGTTTAACAACGTCACCTCCGGATTCAAATCTCCTTGCATTTTGGCAGCACACTATTTTCAATCTGAAAGGTATGTTTGTTGAAAGTTTTCGTTTAAATAAATTTGGTGATTGTTGGGTTAATTTATTGACCTGTGACAAATTATTAGTTTTCTAATTGAAAGTGATTTCATTTGCATTATCTCATCTTCTATATTTACATTGGCCCTAAAGTGTTTTTCAGTTTATATAATTGATCAAATATACTAGCATATTGAATTTAGCTTCTATATTTATATTGGAGCTTAAGTGATTTTGATCTTATAATTTGATTGAAAAAGCTTGTACCAGAGGACATGATTCTCTGAACTACTGCAGGTGCTAGTAATGAAGACAATTAGTGATTGTGAAGCATTGGCATCATTAGCATAAATGGCTAATTTTTATTGTAGTTACAATTTCAATGAAGTTCATTTTTGGGAGTTTACTGCTAATTTTGATTGTTTTTATTTCGATATATAGTGTTGATATTGATATGAGATCACTTTCTGTTCTCTATTTGTCTTTTTTTACTCACTACATATATAATAGCCAATTGGAGTTGGGAAGAAGGGATATATTTTCTTTGTAAAAGAAGATGGTGAACTAGTTTGGATTGATTTGAGCACTCAAATAGTTGAGGAGATTGATGTTAAAGAAGAGCAATATATTTGTAATATAGGAATTTACAAGGAAAGCTTTTGAGGAGATTGGTGTTAAAGAAGAGCAATATATTTGTAATATAGGAATTTACAAGGAAAGCCTTCTTTCACTTCGAGGATTAAATAATTAGTTGTTTTTCTTGTTTTAACCCTGAGCTGCTAGGCTAATGTTCATGCTTGAGAAGGAAATAGCAATGAAAATTACTAAAATGAAGGAACTATAAGAGGCCATGGTAAAATGTTTTGGTTTGTGATGAATTTTTAGTAGATTTTACTATGAGTTGATTAGTGTGTATATTTCTAAGATTAGTGGAAGGCCTTTTATAAACATCATTGTTGAGTTTTTTCCATGTTGGTTTAGCTAATTAACCTTCATTTAAGCATGTAAGTTGAATTAGCAATATGTACATTTGGTCTCATAAGTACTCAACTTAACTAGTTTTTTTTCAATGGTGATTCACATGTTGGTAAAAAAACTCTGCATAATTGAAACAAAGGAAAGGAAAACAACTTCAAACAAGATTAAATCCTTTTATTCTTAATTGAAAGCATAATAGATGACATGGACAGACACAACTAATAACACAAAACCATTAATAAAACTTATCAAGATAAATCCTACATAAATCCATCGTCAATTGTTTCTTCTTCTTTTCTTCATAATTGTCATTGTGATCAACATCACTAGGAAATTTGTT
Organism: Trifolium fragiferum; assembly: GCA_954870985.1. Classification (NCBI taxonomy): domain Eukaryota; kingdom Viridiplantae; phylum Streptophyta; class Magnoliopsida; order Fabales; family Fabaceae; genus Trifolium; species Trifolium fragiferum. Next base: position 52,937,408 of record OX940794.1, read on the forward strand.
TAACTCCAAGAGGTGGTCTTCAATATTCTTGAATTGAACTTCATCTTCAAATTATTTGGTGATTGTTCTATCTAACTGTAAGATTTTTTTTTCATAAATTGGTTGCATTACAAATTGATGAGATTTACCTATTTGTTTAAATGGAACCATTTGGGTAGCTGGGATGAAACAATTGTATTAAATAATGAGTAAAACATTAAAATTTACTTGTATCTAATTGAATGTATGTATGTGTTAGCAGCAGCAAAATGGAATTTAAGGAAATTCTGGATATTTTCAGATCGGCGGGGAAGGTTCAGAGGTACGTTGAAATCAATAAATTAATTGAGGTGTGTTATATGGACAATTACAACTCATGAGACAACTCAAAATAACAAGGCAAATAAAAAATTATTTTAAAAAGTAAAATGGCTTTGTGTGGAGGGTTGTCCAAAGTTGTCCTAAATTAGATGTCAAAATATCATTTCTCTACAAGAATGACTTGTTATAGGTTTCTTCTTTTGGACGAATGACTTGTAATATGTCATGTCGGTGCTAAATTCTCTTGTCATGTCATTATAATTTAGTGAAAATTACATTTGTGAAAGTTTAATCAAAAGGACACATTCAGCTAAACTATGGCATCAGCTATTCGGTGATAATATGACTGAATGATCTATTATTCTTTTATTATGTCTTCCAAATGATACATTAGTGTAGGGGACTGCTTAGTGTAACATGTGATAAGATATACCAAATAAATTGATTTCAGACTTTTTAAGCATTTGCATGTCAATAATTTTTTACAGGCTTTGGGCAGTAGTTCTTGTTCTGAGAATGTTGAATGTTCCTCAGACGAAGATGTGGAAGACAGTGACAATCCATATTATGGGAGCAACTTTGATGATGAAACAGCCGTGAATTCTATTGATGACTTAGAGAAAATAAATATGAAGAAAATCACACTTAGGTTGATTAAACAAAATAGTACTGGTTTATACATTTTACTATAGGCGTCACACTATCTGATGAATTTGTTTTTATTAAAATCTTTGTTTATGGCCTATGTCTAATAGATTGTAATCATTGTATTGTATTTTTGCTATATTTTTCTATACCTGTCACACCTTCTGCATACATTTTGATAAGTGGACATAAAGATGACAAGCCCACAACACGTGTCATGGGTTTACAATTTAAAAAGTTGTATATATTGATTAATACAGATTTTATTTAGAGAAAATGTTACTTCCTCTAGTCCTATATATAAGAAAAAATTGACTTTTTAAATTCATTATAAACTTGATGTATCTAGACTATAATGTTTTCCAAATACATGAACTTTATAATGAATCTAAAAAGCAAATTGTTTCTTATATACTACTTAGGTGAACAATTTTAATAGGTTTACAAATAAATTTAAATATAAAAAATTATAAAACCTAAAAAAATTGTATGGATACATATCTAAATAAAATGTTTACTAGTATAAATTTGTAGATTAAATCTAAAAGCCCTAGCTCAAATGATAAATGCTGAAATTACTAGGCCGGACATCGTGACTCGACACTTTACAATTGTATGTGAGTTTAATTATAGTTAAGTACCACTTCATTTAAAAAAAAAAAATTGTAGATTAAAGATTTGATACTTTATTTAAAAGTATAATAATACCTTTAAAATTGGAATATTGAAAGTTGTACTATGTCTAGTGTGTCACCTACGAGGACATTTCAAAAAAAAAATAAAGAAAATATATCTACTGTATTTGGGAAAATTTTGAAAAACCTTCGTATACGGTCTACTTTATTCTCTTGCGAGGCAAGCATTGGTTATTTAATTTTTCTAAAGAAAAAAATAAAAAGTACTACTAGAGTACTAGACAATGACTTATCAAAACTTAGCACTGCAACATTGGAATAATACAAACAAAAGCTGTTATAGCATTCCTAACTAGTCACATTTACTGTGCACCACCGTCAATTCTTTTATTTTTATTTAAAAAAATTCTTCATCTAAACAATAGTGGTTGTTTTAAAAGAACAAATAGTCATTTTAGTTTTCAAATGTGTAACTCGCTATCATATTAATCTTTGAATGTATTAAAATTGCAAATAGATTCACAAATGTTTTTTTTATTAGTCATTTTGGTCATCGAATATGTTTTTAAGTAGTTAACTTAGTCCTCAGATGTATTCTTTGTTAGTCAATTTAGTCTAAAATATTATTATCAAATGAAAGACTAAGGACATATTTGCAATTTCGATACATTCAAAAATCAATATGACAGCGATTTACACTTTCAAGAATCAAGATGATGATTTATCCTGATAATAATAATAATAATAATAATAATAATAATAATAATAATAATAATAATAATGATGATAGTGGGTGTTTGATTACGTTGGCAGACCATTTTGCCATAAGCAAGCATACATGTGAGTTTATTTAAAAAAAATAAAAGGAAAGTAGGACATTGATTCTCATTGGTAAAAATAGCGGATAATTGATAAGCTAGCTGATAACTAATGGTAGGGGTGTTCGCTATTCGGTTTTGAGACAAAAATTCATCCGATTCAAAAATAAATTTATTTGCGATTTGGTTCGATTTTATATGCATGCGGTTTAGTTCGATTTAGATAGGTTTTGAAAAGTCAATCCAAAATCCGATCGGATCCAGTGGTTTTTACAAAAGGGACATCCAAACATATCCAAAAATATTCGGTTTTTTGCAGTTTTCAATTTTTTTGGATCGGTTTGCGGTTTTTATTTGGATTTGATTGGATTATAATAGCTTATAGTTGATAAACCAATTGAAATGTTTGATAAAATTAGCGGTTCAACTAGTTGATAAATATAAAATGACATAAAAATATATTGTTTAAATTAGGTGATATTAAATAATCTGATTGATGAAATTCAAACTCTCCAATTAAAGTCTATAGTTTTAGTCAAATTTCATGGCCACTTCATAACAGTCAGATCTCTGATGAGACAGTTATTACAATTAGTCTAGAAATCTGGAATCCAAAAATCAAAATTATTATTCTCGTTTGTTTGATAGTCCAATTAGGTTATATTGAATGATCAGATTGATAAAACTCGAAATCTTCGGTCAATGTCAGTAGTTTTAGTAATATTTCATGATCCTTTCATAGAAAATAGGTCTCCGGTGAGACGTTTATTACAACTGGTGTGTGCATTTCAAGTCTGGTTATCAGAATTCTCATTCTCATTCGTTTTAGTCCAATTAGGTGATGTTGAACCACCAAATTGATAACATTTGAAATCTCTAGTCAAAGTCCATAGGTTTAATCAAACTTCATGAATCACTCATAGAAACTAGGTCTTCGATGAGACAGTTATTCCAATCGATCGATAAATTCATAATGTAATCATAAAAAAATGTCCTTCTTATTTGTTAGTCCATTTGAGTTAGATATGTTTTTTGCTCTCTCAAAATATAACAAACTTCATTAGTCTAATAATTCTAAAATATATATATATATATATATATATACATCTAATTTTTTTTTATTAGTTTAATAATTTAACTATTTGAATGAATGAAGAAGAGTTTTTTAACATTCTATCATAAAAAAAAAAATCAATATTGACTTTTACGAGGAATCCGTTCAAAAATATATTAAATGTTATATTTTACGGGGATGAAACTGAAACTCGCTATAAAATTATGGGCTAAAAACATATTTTACCATTTTTTTTACCAAGGCACCGTTTGTATTTGATTTATTTTTGAGCAAATAAAAATAGTATATGTAAATAAATAAATTTATGTGTTATTTCATAAGTTTTCACCGACAAAATTGTATCTTTATAAACTATTTTCTCATGAACAACCTTGAAAAGCTTGTGATAATATATAAAAAAATTTATTTATTTGCATAAATTGTTACACACAAGCTCAAAAATAAGTCAATCCAAATGCATCATAATTTGGGTTCTTGCACATTAATTGGCTTACGTACAAGTTAGAGTTTTTTATGTCTTAGTTGGCACAAGAAAAGTCGAATTTGGGTTCTCGAACATTAGTTGGCTTATGATTAGTCCAAGTCAGGGTCTTTATGTCTTAATTGGTTCAAGAATAGTCAAATTTGGGTTCTCGGACATTAGTTGGCTTATGATTAGTTCAAATTAGGGTCTTTATGCCTTAGTTGGCTCAAGCAATGTTGTAAAAACCATACCGGCCGTTTTGTGGAAAAAAAAAACCTTATAAAAAAAAGAATATTAAGTAATAACCACTCGTTTTTTATATCTTTATAAATAAATTTGGGTAAAAAAATTGAATATTGGTCGCAAAGGGGGGGAGGGGGTATACCGGCATGGTGAAAATATTTATTGGTATCAAATGGTTAGCTCTAGCATTTATATATTTATTTTAAATTGTTTTAAATAATAATAAATTCTAATAGTAAATATGGTAAAATACAATGTTAAGATATAAACTCATGAGGTAATTTAAATAACATTAGAAAAATATGTTATAAACTCGTTAAATAAGCTATAAGCTCTTGATGAAATGAGCGTTATCACATTGGTCTTTTTTAATCATATGAGCTTATAAGCTATTATCTAAAAGCTAGTTTATTGGTTTTTTCAAATAGATCATAAATCAAATTTTTGGTCTTGCAAAACAGACCCTGATGAGTAAAAGACGAGAGAAAATAAATATAAAAAAAGAGCCCAAAACTGCACACAAGAGTATCATTAATGCCCTTGCAAAATTATACAACTAAAATGAAAATAAATTGAAAATAAAATTTCAATAAATAAAAAGTAATTTAATAATAGTATAAAAATGAGATATTAAATTAATAAAATGAGATATTTAGTACAATATGAGACTTTCTCTTATTTGTGTTTCATTTTTCAACCTTTTATATTTTTAAGTTCGATTTTTAGATTTTTTTTCACCTTTATTGTTGTACATATACACTTTAACGTGAAATATATATTATTTTAAAGTTAAATTTTGACATATAAAAATTTATTTAATAATAACATATAATCAATTTAATAATAATGTATAAATTAAAAAATGATTTTAGTGAAATAGAAAAAAATATAGTGTAAACACTTTAATATATTCTATTATATACCTTTATTTCATATATTTCATCCATTTATTTTATCGTAAAAAATTATTATTATTTTAAAATAAAATAAAATATAAAAAAACTTATGAAACTTCATCCCCTTCAAGTCATAAACTCATAAAACCTAAAGAAAACCCAGAAAATAAAATTCCACCATTGATTTATGGAGGATATATTTTTCTGGACTGAATATGAACATCGTTGGGTTTTTACGAGTTTGATGAATGTTTCTGGATGAAAGATATTTGAAAATTAAGATTGTTGAAAATTTAATAGCTGACATTCATTCATTTTTTTGTGACATTCATTCATTTTTTTAATATTACATTCTTCCCTTCAATAAGTCATTTGGACTCATAAAGTTATTTGGACTCAAAATAGAAAATTTTTAGCCCAAATCACACCTAAAAAAGACAAAAAATTATATATTTTAAATAATAGTTTGGTGGGGTCACAATTTTTTGTGTGTGTATGACCAACAAGTCATAAAAAATTAACAAGTCAAAAATCTGAATAAATCTCAACCATTGGAATATATATATATATTATATCAATGGTCCACATCAAAACAAACAAACTTGTGCATCCATGCACAAATTTTATAATTTGTGTATACTAAACCCCACCACGAAGGATGAACTTCAACGTTTATCTTACGGCTAAAAGCCCAAAAACTCTGAAATGAACCGCGAAAAAATCGCGAAAACTATCTTACAGCTAAGCCCGAAACTCTGATATCAGAGCCAGAAATCTTGATCTTAGGATAGAGAAATTTAAATTCTACACCTTTAGATCTAAAGGCACACAGAAACATAATAAGAGAAACACACCTTATAACGAGAAGGGATCCTCTCAATTTTTTTCCCTCAATTTTTCCTCAATTTTCACATCTTAACCATCAATCACTTTTTCTCAATTTCTTTTAGAATTAAATATTGTTTTATCTTTGTGATCGAATGGTCAATTGTCCACATTATTTCCTCAATTTTTTTTTTCACTTGAGAGAATCCACTCTCCCCTATAACTATGATTTCCAACTTTATGTTAGAAAAGACAAAAGTGTCCCTAGTTGTAGCAAAATTGTTAAGAAAGTGGTGTATACATAACACTTCTCTATCAGCACCGCACGGTACCACGAGAGAGACGTTTTGCACAGTCAACTCAAACATTAAGAAGCATTGATTTTTTATGTGAATGGGACCAGCTGCCAGCCATAACATTAATTAATTAATGTGAACGGAAGAAAAGTTCAAAATCCGATTATGATTCTCCTAATTTATGGCTTGCTTGCCGGATTAAGATGGTGAAGAGTAGAGTTGTTCGCGGTGTGGTTTGATTCGGTTTTGAGTATAAAAATTATCTTAACTGCAAGATAAAATTGTATGTAGTTTGGTTTGGTTTGGTTGATTTTTAAAAAGTTATCCAAATCAAACTGAATCAATGCGGTTATGGTTGGTTCGATTTATGCGGTTTTTCACGATATAAAAAATACAACAATATTACCAAACATGTTACAAAATAAACATCGAAAATTTTAATTTATTTTATTGTTTAAATGATATAATATGCATATACCTAAATTGCATATGCATAAGAATTTAATTTTAATATTAATAGTATAGTTTTGAATCGCATGAAATTATATGTTTTGACAACCTATTATTTTATGGACTCAATTTGAGTTTGACTTATATTAAGTTCGACTAGGTAATAAGCTGGTTGCTATAAGTTGATATAATTAAGTTAATTTTTGCGGTTTGGTTTGATTCGATTTTCTAAAATGAAAACCGCAAACCAAAACAAACCATGCGGTTTAGAAGAAAAATAATTCGTGTGGTTTTCGATTTGTATTGGTTCGATTTGCAATTTTACTTTTAAATTGGTTCGGATACGATCACCTCTAGTGACGACAAAGCCTTTTTAAACATCTTAAATTAAATCGTTAATTTTTGTAATTTTTTTAAAAAAAATATGTGAAAAGAAGTTGAAATTAAAATGTTTTACTTTTTAAATAAATTTTTTAAATAAAATAATTAAAGAGTATTTCAAGAGCAATATTAACAAAACCTTATTATTATTATTATTATTATTATTATTATTATTATTATTATTATTATTATTATATGGAAAATGCTAAACAATGCCTCTGGGACACAAGTTAAACAAACTAATATCGAAATTTTATCTTGAAAATTGTGCATTCAATGTTTCAAAAATATAAAAAGCTATCTTATTATTATTAATTTTGTTTTTAATTTCCTTTTTTCGCATGCTTAACAAGTGTCCCGGGGGCAATGTTTAGCAGGACCTTTATTATACTTATTAATATGGGTCATGCTAACTAGCGCCTCCGGACACTAGTTAAGATACTAAAATAAGTAATTTAATTTTTGTATTAAAAATAGTATTTTTTATCTTTTTAAAAAATTAATTACACAAATTTCAAGATTAATTTATCACATTTAGTTTCTTAAGTAGTGTCCCATGACACTAGTTAGCATTTTCCTTATTATATAAGTAGCACCGCCAATTTGAATTGCAAAACAGAAGTTACAGTACACGTTACGTTAGCACTTCGTCTGCAGTACTTGCATTATCTCCAATTCCAGCTACCAACCAAACAAAGACCTTAATCAAGATATACTAACAGGTAAGTATTTCTATATTCCCCTTTTTCTATTTGTGTTGTGTTTATGCACTTTCTTTAATTTCTCTCCTAAATTACCCCTTCTTGTTGTTCCTTCCCTTGTGTTTTTTCTCCATTTAGTTTAGATTTTAGTCCACTTTAGCTAAAGCTCAGTAAAGTAGGAGTAAAAGTATTACAAAACTCAGGGTGTGGTCTTGTCCTCTAATCTCTATGCATGGTGAATATTTCAATAACGATATATTCAGGTTCAGGTTGTGGTGTCCCATTCGCTTTAATCTCTATCTCTATCAAATATCACATTTATTTTTTATTTAGATGGAAATTTAGATTCAAACAGGTCTTGGACCCATCATCATAATTACTTAAAACTTTTTTGGGTTGATTGATGATGAGTGTCGTTTTTGAGATTTTGATGGTTCGAGGGTGAGCAACAACATCCGACCTGACCGAAAACTGATCTAATCGTGACCAAATTTCATGCAGCGGCCAGGTTGACATGGACGTCGGGTCTTACGAGTAAAAAAGATATAGTATGAGCAGTTTAATCTGTTTGAAATCGGTTTCAAAATATTCACTTTTGCGGTGACCGATCCGACGAGAGATAAAGAAAAGTTGTATTTTTTTTTTTTGTCTTAATGATCCTTAGTTAAAGGCATTTATTTGAAAAGTTATTGCTGTTAACTAGTCAAAAGCTTTTACAGGTGATGATGCACAAGACTCAAGGCATATGTAAAGCAAACTGTCAAATGCATACTCCTAATTTCACATCTACCAAAGTTATACTTTCTTAGTTTTCAAAAGATTGAGCCAATTATACTTTCTTTTGTTTTGATTTTATTTTTTTACTAATAAATAAAAATAAATATTAGTATATAAGGTCTTGTTGGATTCATCTTAATAAATATTTTTAAAATATCAAATTGTTATAATTTTTAATATTATACAATTAAAAATATTAATTATAAAAGTTATGGATTGACATGCGTGCAGCAGTCAACTAACTTAATCTTTTTGACGGAGGGAGTAATAAAAACTACATGCAAATAAATAATTAATTTTTGTTTTTATATTGGAGGATTTTGCCATGTTGTAAATTTATTTGTTGTGAATAACCGGTGGAGAAGGAAAAACAATACCCATATTATCATGATGAAATAGCTTCTTTTTACCATCTTCATTTTTCTAATCGATTGTTTCAACTTCTTCCGCCTCAAATCAAGGTATTTCACTTCTTCCCATAAACTTTTGATGGTCTTCCACAACGTGTTCTTCCCCTACCTCCTCTTCATTGTTCAAATCTCTCACCTTTCTACCATTGTTCTTCAAAATCATCACAATCTTTCATTTTTTATGCTGAGCTGATGAGTCATAACATACAGGTTGTAGCCCGAACAAACTGATCCGAGCAAACCGTCATCCGCACAACCCACACCCGACGAACCCACAGACGTGATATGGTTGGAAATGGGCCACAAATCTTGTTGTCGGTTGTTTTTCAATTTTGGGTTATTTGACCCGAATCCGACCGAACCTGAACTGTGCTCGGCCCTAGTTCGAGAGTGTATCTATATATATTTGGCCATTAACTAATAAGTAGTATAAAAAAATTTAAATATCTAAAAACATTGAAGTTTTTTATTTAATATTTACTAATAATCGCGTCTACATTAATATATTCTATTATAAAAATAATAAAAAATAAAAAATACAGTAAAGGAAGGATTTGGATCCTCTCCTTTTTTTTCTTTTCAATTTTCTCTTCAATTTTTTTATGTGTCTATCTCTTTCATCATTTCTTCTCTCTCATCATTATTTATTTATTTTTAATTTTTACGAAAATAGACTAACACAAAATTTGATATCTGATATGATATGACATTTTCACATTTATTAGAATTATGACATTGACAATGCTGATGTGACATTTTACATGTAGTAATCAAGGAACGTTTTGAATGATATATGCTGTGTTGTCACTAACATGCATGCGGTCGCACATATTTTAAGGAGTTTTGTTTAATACAATTTGTGAAGCTAAGCTGTCCCTTGACGAAAGTTTATTATGGGCACAAACATAAATAAATAGTATTTAGGTACACATGCATAAAATATCACATCATTTAATTTTTTAAAAAATATTTGAAATTAAATTATTTAATCTTTTCTCTCTCTTTACTCATGTGAGTGTGCCTAAACACTATACATTTATATTTGTGCCTATATTATAATTCCCTGTCCCTTCACTAGGGGTGGACAGGATTTTCCGAACCGATCCGAATCCGATAAAACCAATAAAAATAATTGAATATTGGGTGGTAGTGGGTCGGGTCACGGGTTAAGCGGGTGAGCAAAATTGAGTTTGAATGATTGAGACGGACGGGTTTAGATTGAATTTTCAGGCCCATCGAAATTCATAACCGAGCGAATTTATTCCATAGTAATTCACAATATTATTATTTGAGCATTGCTATTTAGTAAGAATTATTTTAGAGAAGAAATGCAAGAATAACACATGACATTATTTTATAGGATGATGTAATTTTAATCTCCTATTTTAGTGGAAATCATGGGGGGTAGTTGATGTAAACAATGGTGTAGATTTATTCTTGCAATTCTTCTCCATATATTTTCTTACTAAATAGCATTTTCCTTATTATTTTCTACCTCGTATATTTTTCACTCATGAGCTTATACTTGTTTGTTAGTGACTTATTGAGCTTAATGCTTATGTCGAAATGAAAACCCAATTCAAACAACATATTCATTCCATTCTCAATCAGTATCACATTCATTCTAAAACCTTTTGAGATTGAAAGAGAGAATGACAAGACTGAGTTGAAACTCTAATTTATGTCGCCGCTATCATTCTCCATTAACAACTTCATCTCTCTCGAACTCTTTCATTATGAAGACTCATTAAAATAGTGATAATAAAGTGATATGAGAAAGTTGCTAAAAATGATTTTCATATCTCCTCATTCAACTCACACCATCTCGAAAAACTCAACCAAACATTCTCACAAGTTAATCTATTTTCTTGTTTTTCTTCTCTTCATGATGTTATGTCAACCTCACATTTTCTTTCACAATTGTTTCATCTTTCTTAATACAATTATTGACTTGCTTTTAACCAAAACTAAGAGACTGTTTGTTTTAATTTTTTATAATTGAAGTTTTATGATTCAAAACCGAATAAATCCACCCATTCAAACCGACATCCGACCAAACCGAAATTCGACATAACCGTAAACACAATCGGACGGAGACGGGCTTGCTTTTTTCACCCATGATTTCATTCGGATTAAAGATTTTTGGACCTAAATCGACCGAACTCGACCGTTGTCCACCCTTACCCTTCACTTCTAGTTATATGCAAGCAAGAAGGCCCATATGTTTATAGGATACGGATTCTCTACATTTACTACTATGTATTTCAAATCTCGAATTTTCATTTTTTTATTTTATTAACTTAAATCAAAAATCATGATCGAAATGACACCCATCTAATATCTGTGAATATATTATAGAGTGATAGATTATAGTAGTACATGTTTTTTCTGGGAAGCTACCACTTATGAATTACAGTGTGATGAGAATGGATCCCCTCAAGTGCACTTTAGGGTAAATTTGTTTTCAAACTATTGATTTGGGAGAAGAGAGAGAAAAGAAAAAGTGAAAAGGTGAATTTAATGGTGATGATTTAACAATTGAGACAATTGAGAAATTTTTTTTTTTGAGATAATCCATTCTCCGGTGTGATATAGATGACAACCTTTCTTTTCTTTTAATTATTATTATTATTATTATATCAAAATATTGTTAACCCAAGAGCACTTAGATGAGATGGCGCGGGTCTCTTCTAGCTTAACCAAGATCCTGGGTTCGATCCTTGACTTGGGCATGCAATGATGCTAAAACTCTTAGGAGAGTTTGCCACCTATTTGGGTCCCACAAGGCTCGAGGGATTAGTCTCTGCAGTTGCGCGCAGAGGATACCAAGTTTACACCAAAAGAAAAATATCAAAATATTGCTAATTTATTTGTGATGACAGGTGTCATTAGGCCATGGAATACGACCCTTGCTTATTTTGGTAAAAATATAAACAAATTTTGTCTCCTCCATACGAGTAATAATTGACTTTTCTATTTTTTATTATCGTGTCCTTTTTTATTGGAAAACTAATTTATTAACAATTTTGAGCAACCAAACAAATTTAGCCGCCTCGATTTATACTCAGACAGTGACATAAGCTGTTTGGATTATAGGTAGCTTCTTTGGTGAGCCAAGAGATGTCCAAGGCGAAGAATGAATCTGAACCACTTAATTCATCTGCAACCGCCTAAGTATCGTGCCTCATCCCTTTATTTATTTATTTATTTGTTTGTTTATTTTATAATTTCAATTATTATCTTTTTCGCATGTAGTCTTCGTAAGAAATAGCATTGCTCAATTACGATAGGTAACTTTTTAGTAGGGCATACGTCGCCGGTGATGCCGAACTTATCTAATGAGATAAGGACTCGATCATATGTCTTATGAGGAAAACCAGAACATATGGAACTCCCAACGTGTCTAAGCCGGAGGAGCTAAACCGTTCTTGCTACTTTCTCTCCAACACTCTCTCAGCTAACTGTCACCAAATATAAGACATCATAAAAAAAAAAAAAAAAAAAAAAAAAAAAAAAAAAAAAAATAGTCTTTTTTTTCTTTCACCAAACACACATATCATAAAGAACTCCTTTACATACAAAAACATCAATTTGATTTGATTTTTTAAAGGAGAAAAAAGCATGACCGTCCATTAAAATAAACTAGAGCAATGAGATATTGAGTCATCAAAGTTGGGTAGCCTCATGTTTTTTCTTTCTTTAATTTGTTTCTTTCTTCAAAACAAACAGGTAGGTGAAAATAGTATTTTATTTCTTTCTTGATATGCTTTTGACTTTATTCTGCAAACTTAAATATTTACAAGTTATGACGTTTGGTATATTTGGTCATGTTCGCTATGGATAATCATATAAATTCAATTCCAACTCATTGATCTCATATTTAAGATTGCATGTTGCTTTCACATATTCATATATATATAAAAATATAACATACCTATATTAATGACGGTGAAGTTAGGTACTACTCAAATTTTCTACTTTAATTCTGTTGATTATATCAACTTGTGTATTAATATTATGCTATATTTTATTTATTTGTTCTATGACTGAATTTGTTTATTTATATTGTGTTTATATTTTTACAAGTTAATTTAGATTGAAACTTTATTTTTACTTTTTGTGCAGATATTCAACTTTTTCCTCTGTAGCTTCTCTGGAATGGATTAATATATCGATAATTTTAGAGAAATTTTTGTGGTAATTAATTAGTTCAATTTAAATGGGTTGCTATTGTTCAAAAAATTCAAAGAAAGTTAGAAAAAGAAGACAAGGTTATGAGGATCCTACAGTTCTTGCTTCTGAGACACCTTGTGAGTATCCATATCATCATTAACTGGTAATTCTGTTCCACCTGATTAGTGGATTAATTAATTAAATCAATTATTATAAAATGCTTGCTTAATTTGCTAATAAAAGTTTTCTTCATAGTTACTGTGAGTGAAGTAGAAGCATTATATGAACTCTATTTGAAGCTAAGCAATTCAATTATTGAAGATGGTCTTATTCATAAGGTGAGTTAAGTACTTTTTTAAAAAAGTTTTTTTTTTTTTTTTTTTTAGTTTAGATAAAATGTCATTAATTTCATGTGATTAATCTATTTGACAAAATTGACTTTTCTGGTACATTTTTGTTCATCCAGGAAGAATTTCAGCTAGCACTCTTCTACAATAAAAACGAGAAGAATTTGTTCGCGGACAGGGTTTGTATAACAGTTTAAAGTTGTTTTGTTTAATCTTGTTCTTTTCATAATAATTGTTAATATATCCTTTTATAGATTTTTGACTTATTCGATGTCAAGCGCAACGGTGTTATTGAGTTTGGTGAATTTGTTCGATCATTAGGTGTTTTTCATCCAAACGCACCTTTAGAAGACAAAATTGCATGTAAGATAAGATTGATTCTCAAGAATTATAATATACTTTGATTATTTATATATGTTGATTGCATTAACCTGTATTAGTTATTGAATTACAAATATTGATTTTTGCAGTTGCTTTTAGGTTGTATGATCTGAGACAGACAGGATACATTGAAAGAGAGGAGGTAATATTTTTGGTCAAAGTAGTCTAGTGGCTATAATTTTACCTTTTCAGATGCATAAATAGATGTTTCTGTGTTCGAACCTCAATTCTGTATATTGCGGGGACATCATATGCCTTTTAATTAGAATGATGGTTTATTTGCAGTTAAAGGAAATGGTATTGGCACTATTGCATGAATCAGAGCTTGTGCTTTCAGATGACATGATAGAATCTATTGTTGATAAGGTTAATTTGATGTTACATTTTACTAGACCTTGTTAGATTATTGAAAATAGTATATTTTTGTTAATATAACTTGTGTATTTTCTCTATTGTTCAAGACTTTTAAAGATGCTGATACAAAAAATGATGGAAGGATAGATCAAGATGAGTGGAAAGCATTTGTGTCTCAGCATCCATCTTTGATAAAGAACATGACTCTTCCATATCTAAAGTTAGTGTAACCAATATTGATTTTTGTTTTATTGGATGGAAAAATTTAAATTTCTTTTTAAATTAATGTCTCATCCTAATTTTGTAGGGATATTACCTTGGCATTTCCCAGTTTTATTGCAAGAACAGAAGTTGAAGACTCTGAGGAATGACTGATTGGGAATTGTTTTGCTTTTAATATATGGCTTTTCTTGCTGATTACAATGATAACCATAAAGTTTATGTATATACACAAATGAGAGACATAAGTAGAGTATGTAATTTTACCCTGACATCTTTCGAGTTAGACTAAGGCCCCGTTTGACCCGGCTTATTTTTCTCTTTTTTTTCCTCTCCTTAAAAATAGTAAAGAATGAAAAAATTGTGTTTTACTTAACTTTTTTTTTTTTTTTTTTTTTACTTCTTTACTTTATTTCTCTAATACTTTTAAAGAGAAATAGTGTCAAATATGATTTTATACTTCTCTATTTCGTTTAAGCAAAATAGAAAAGTAAAATATAAGCCGGGTCAAACGGGGACTAAGTCTGTAGTACAGAAGTGAGATAAATATTTAGTTAGGTACAAATTTGTTTTTACCATTAAATTAATAAGTTTCACTATTGAATTAAATGAGATATAATGTGACATATTGATCTTATGGTGAAAACAAGTTTGTACATGTATATTAGACAAAGCCTTCAACTTAAGAGTTTAGAGATATGAGATGAGATGAGAATGAGATTAATTTTGCTAGTAAGATATTGATCTTGTTCCGGTAAATAACCAAGATTACTACATACATGTTTGGATTGAATTTGCGACGAGCTTAACCAAATCTGAGTTATATTGTGATTTTGTCAAAAATGCGATTTAGAACTTCAACATAATAACTCACCTTAATTTTCTATACCCTATGTTCGAGACTCTCAACATTTTTCCACTCTAGAACAATTATTGCACTTTCCTTCCGATTTAGGTCAAGTTTTTGGTGTACAAGTGAGGCGATAAATTCTTTTTTGTTATACACAAACTTATTTTTATTATTGAATAAAACAAATTATGTTATCATGGTTGTTATTATTGCGTGATATGTTAGAAAACTATTCTAGTGACTAGTGCTTCCTCACGACGTAGTAATCTTTACTTTAAGGGGACATGTGTTTGAGAGGTGCAAAAAAAAAGAAGAGAAAAAGAGAGCAAAAGTGAAAGTAAGAAAATCTAATTAATCATGTGATGAATCATGAAATAGAAAAAGTATAAATAATTAAAAGAAAAATTATAAAAAGATACGGTTGTTAATTCAGAACATCAAATTTTAGAGCTGTCTTCATTAATTAAAGAGAAGTTTGGTATGGTCAATTTGGCAACACTAACAACTGTTCATGTAAATAAAGCTACTTGGATTGAAATGGTTAATGTTGACTTAGGGATTTGACATGTTTATACGACGAAATCACTAGTCACTCGTTTAAAGTTGTCAACTTGTGTGACTAACATAATGTTGAATTTGGATTGCATGTACTCTGAAGAAATATGATCGTTTTATTATTATTATTAGAGGTTTTAAATTGAAATAAAATTTGATAGGATTATATGATTGTTTTAAATTTAAACCATCCGATCTTAATTGAATGGCTAGATTTGTCTTCATTGTATGAATTTTGACTGCTTGCAATTTAAATTCTATAATGTTTTTTTTAAGAAGCTAAATTAATTCATTCAAATTGACATTAGAAAGAACAAATTTCATAATATTACATAAGAAATGGGTTATGCACTCATTTTACTCATATATGTTTTGATAGAATTTTAGATATGTGTCTGATATACTTTTTGAGAAAATGAATTATCTCTATTAATTTTTCTATTGTTGTTTTCAATTGTAACATTTCAACTACTCAATAATTAAACCATATCTCTTATTTTCCTAATAATTTTATCTCTCATTTTTTTTTAAAAAAATTTGATGGTTAAAATGTTACGGTTTAAAATAATTGAGAGAATTTAGACCCTGAGAATCAATTTTCCTGGATCATATTTCAAACTTTGATTTACTCCATATTTAAGCACCTCATCAAAATTGAGTGAGCTCTGTTAGTTTAGTAATCTCAAGCTGTAGGAACTCGCCGAGCGAGGCCGTTAGTGGCTTAGCGAGAATGTCGTGTTTGTCAAATTTTCTGTTTTGTCAGTTAATTCAGTTATGGCTTTGTTTGCTTAGCTGACATCTATGAAGCCTCGATACTTCAAAAATGGTGAAGTATCGTGTCCGATATGTGTCCGATACCGATACTCGTCCGATACTCGTATCGGAGAGTATCAGACAATTAAAATTATTTTAAAAAAAAAAAATACCGATACGTGTCGGATACTTCTCCGATACACGTATCAGAGAAGTATCGGGAAAATAATGTTTTTTTTATGATAGAAATTGAGGAGATGAGATTGATACAATTTGTGTATCCTCTTAAATAGTGAATATTAAAGTATGATGTTATTTATGGATTGACAACCATGTGTTTTTTGGATGATACCGATGATGTTTTGTTTTTTGGATAGTAATAATTATCCTTTTTGGGTAGTACTTAATTAACTTAAGATATGTAATTGTCACTTGTTTGCTCAGTTTGAATAATTTGAATGTTAATTTATTATCTTTCTCGATTTTTGTTATGTTTATATATTGTATATTTGTATATTTAATTTTAAGTTTATTTTTAAACAATGTATCGCGACCGTATCGTATCGGGAATTTTAAAAATTTTCCCGTATCCCCGTATCGGTATCGTGTCGTATCGGTATCGTGTCACGTATCCAGGCTTCATAGGCTGACATAGTTAGTTAATTCAGTTACATAGCTTAGTGTGTGTATATAAACAGCTGTAACATCACTTTGTGATTAATTCATTCAATACATTCTTTTCACTTTCATGCTTTAACACTCTTTCTCTCCAAACCTCTCAACTGAAAGCTCAGATGAGCAGGAGGTTATCATTGATGACAACATTGATGTGGAAGATAATGTTAC
The DNA here is from genome assembly GCA_954870985.1 of Trifolium fragiferum. Taxonomy (NCBI): domain Eukaryota; kingdom Viridiplantae; phylum Streptophyta; class Magnoliopsida; order Fabales; family Fabaceae; genus Trifolium; species Trifolium fragiferum. The sequence goes on from OX940794.1 coordinate 52,954,801, forward strand.
TGAAACAGCTCCAGATGAAGATCAAGGCACTAGTATGAGACCTCAGAGAAACTGACAAGTTCCTAATAGATTGGTTGATTGTGAAGTAGTTCATGATGATGAGATAGGCAGTGATGGTGAATTGCTGCATTATGCAATGATGGCTGATTCTGAACCTCTTGACTACAAGGCTGCAATGGGTGAGAAAGCTTGGAATGAAGCTATGATAGAAGAGTTGAAGGCCATAGAAAAGAATAATACTTGGGAATTGACTAGTTTGCCTGGTGACAAGAAGGCAATTGATGTAAAGTGGGTGTTCAAGCTAAAAATGAATCCTGAAGGAAAGATAGTCAAACACAAGGCAAGGTTGGTGGCTAGAGGCTTTCTTCAGAAGCAAGGTATTGATTACTATGAAGTTTTCTCACCTGTAGCTAGACATGAAACTATCATGCTTGTAATTGCCTTGTCTTATAGTAAGTCATGGTCCATTTATCATCTAGATGTAAAGTCAGCTTTTCTAAATGGCCCACTTGAAGAGACTGTATACATTACTCAACCACCAGGCTTTGTAGTTCAAGGGAAGGAAGATAAAGTGTACAAGTTGCACAAGGCTCTATATGGCTTGAAACAGGCTCCAAGAGCCTAGAACAAGAGGATTGACAGGTTTTTCTTAGAGCAAGGCTTTCGGAAATGTGTAACTGAGCATGGAGTTTATGTAAAAGGAAGGGTAGGATCAAAGGTTTTGATCATCTGTCTATATGTTGATGATCTTCTGGTAACTGGTAGTTGTGCTGAAGACATTAACAATTTTAAAGTGAAGATGAAGCAAGAATTTGAAATGACAGATTTAGGCAAGCTTGCTTATTTCCTGGGCATGGAGATACTTACGACTTCAAAAGGTTTGATTTTACATCAAACCAAGTATGCAAGTGAGATTTTGAAAAAGTTTAATATGATGGATTGCAACTTTGCAATCACACCCTCAGACACAAGCTTCAGAGGGGAAGGAGTTGAGAATGAAGAAAGCATTGACCCTACTCTCTACAGGCAACTAATAGGCTCACTAAGATATCTATGTCAAAGCAGGCCAGACATAAGCATCTTTGTTGGTCTTGTGAGCAGGTTTATGAGCCAGCCAATGAAGTCTCACTTTTTGGCTGCAAAAAGGATTCTCAGGTACATTAATGGTACACTGCAATATGGTATTTTGTTCCCTTTTGGAAATGGTTGCAGTAAGTTAGAGTTGATTGGATACTCAGATGCTGACTGATGTGGTGACAAGATTGATAGAAGGAGCACCACTGGGTTTGTATTCAAGCTAAAGGGAGCTCCAATCTCATGGAGTTCTAAGAAACAGTCAATAGTTGCCTCGTCAAGTTGTGAAGCTGAATATGTGGCAGGATGTGCAACAGCTTGTCAAGCTATTTGGTTACACCAAGTTTCTGAGGAGTTAATGATTGATCGAATTGTGTGAGCCAAAGTTGTTTATGAACCTTTCAATAAGACCACAGATCATACCATACCTACACAAACAAATGACCCCTTGACAGTGCGAGTCATCAACATTAATATCGAATCATCTTATGGTTCAAGTCAAATTTCCCTCTCCTGCCCTAACTATTTTTTTATTTATATTTTTTATACAAAATTAAAGTGCAAATGCATCATATGATTAAAAATATATATATATCAACTATGTTAACAGTAACACCCAATACTCATTTTCAATCATAATATTATATAAAAAATAAATATAAAATAAAGAGTATAATAACTAGGACTCTAGGAGGAAGGACTAGATAAATGCCAGGAGAATATAACAATGAGATGCAGCCTCGTTAAAACCTTATATATGAATAATCTAATGTAAATATGAAATAAAATAATTTGAATTAAAAAAATTGCAACAACAAACAAAGCATATCAGACAACAAATTAGCAAAAACATTAATAGTATGGAGACCTAGTCTATTACGAACAAAAAGGTCCCCAATATAAAAAGAATGGTATCTCACGCCTTCCCACCAATAAAAAAACCACGAGTATGAACACTCAAGCTAGAAAACAACCTTGTCAACACATTTGTTGTCTGTCCTATCTAATTAATCAGGGTTTGAGCTAAGAGTTAAATAAATTAAAATGTAAAAAATTGTTAAGAAAAAAGATAACATTGGTTACTAGCAATACATTGATTTTATCGGATATTCACAATTTTGTTGTCAAATAACCTATTATCTCGAAAGCTTAAACTGTTAGAATCGAGTCACATCAATAATTTTATATTATTTCTAACACGTCCTCTTACGTAGGAGTTTACTTGGGCTTAAAGGGTGGATAATGCATAGGTTCACCTACCGTATGCTTAAATTTTAATTTTTAATTAAAAAGTGAGGTGAATGGAGATCGAACTCTAGACCAATTAATCATAGAGACTCTGATACCTGTGAAATAACCGATTAAGCTTTTGGGATAATCAATTATTTGATACTTGACAACTTGCGCAAGAGTGATGGTATTGGCACAACACATTTGATGTCATATTCAATCAACACAAAATTTATTTTTGTCAAATTTCCTTGACTATTATTTTTATTTTTTACAATGAAACAGAGGATCAAACTAACAACCTTTAGCATACTATCAAAACGCCTCACTATTAGACTAAACATTTATTTTATTTTTTTTGCTTAATTTGTTTATATTCACAATGCTTGAGGTATTTGTACCTCTTTGGCTAGTTTTGTAACCATTTCTTATTTATTTTTTTTACATTGTAACAGTTTTTTTTTTATATATTAAATTACAATATAATAAAAGTATCTTTAATAAGAATATCAAATAGAATTTTATAAACTAATGATTCGAACCTTATTTTTGTTATTATTGAAGTTTCATGACATAAATAGTATTAAAATTAAGGCTTAAATGCACTTTTGGTCCCCCTATTTTGATTTTTTTTGCATTTTTGGTCCCCCTATTTTAAAAACCAACATTTTGGTCCCCCTATTTTAAAAATCAACAAAATGTTTTGGTCCCCCTCCCATTTTAATGATGTGGCATTAGTGAAATTGTTTTCCATATAAAATAAAAATATTTAAAATCAACTTAACCTAAAAAAATATATTAAAAATTAATAAAAAAAACTTCATCTTCCTTTATCATCATCATCATCATCATCATCATCATCATCATCATCATCATCATCATCATCGTGGTAGTATTTCACCATCTATACTAACACTATTCAACAAAATTAAATCAACATCAACATCATGGCACCATCATCAAAACTATGATTCCTCAACATCCATTTTATGCCCCCAATTCGAAATTCGTTCTGGAATTTGTAAATTCGAGAACGAATCAACACCATCAAAACCACCGAACCCCATTCCTCAGATGCGTTTGTTTTCGTTGGAAGACAACAATCCAGCCTTCAAACCCAAGCCCAAACCAACCCCAAAACGAAATTGAAGACAACAACAAAAATATTGGATGATGAAAATCGCCATGTGCCACTGTTTTCGTCGGATAAGCCACGACTTGGAGTTGGATGTGTCGACAAAGAAGTTGTCCTAATAAGTGGTGGTGGGTTTGAGGGTTGAACGCTCAAGCTTCATTTTTTTTTTTTGAAAAGGATAAGTGGGTGTTGTTGTGGTGGGAAAAAGGTTGAGTTTTTTTCTTTCCCCCGTGTCTTCTCCTTTCATCTATTGATTTCATTGGTGGAGCTTGTTTTTGAGATATGATCTTCTCCTTTCCCTTGGTGTTGCTGGATTATTTTGTTGTTGGATGAGATCTGGGTATTGATCGGATTATTTGTTGTTGTTGAGTGCTAGATTATGTTTTTTATTTAATAATAATAATAATAATAATAATAATAATAATAATATTTTATTATCAGCAATTGTAGTGCCACATCATTAAAATAAGAGGGAGACCAAAATATTTTCTTGATTTTTAAAATTGGGTGACCAAAATATTGGTTTTTAAAATAGGGGGACTAAAAATGCAAAAAAATCAAAATAGGAGGACCAAAAGTGCATTTAAATCTAAAATTAATGATATAATATCTTGTGGGTCATGCTAAACAGTGCACTTGGTGCACTAGTTAAGCATACCCAAAAAGAAAAAAATAGATAAAATTAATGATAGAGAGATAACTTTTTGCATTTTTAACACATTAAATAGACAAGTTTCAAGAAAAAGTTTCTATATTAACATGCTTAATCAATGCAACAGGTACATTGTTTAGCATTTTCCATATTTTATTTAAGATACCGCATCGTTAATTTAATATTACATATTTTGTATATTAAATTAAATAGAAGAAACTACTTATTAGCGATGTATGATACTAAAGTAGTATTATTATTAAAGCAAAATTTATATAAGTTACACACATATTATTTGATATTGTAGGAACCACTAATTAGTGTTATATGATTCTCAAAGTGGTATATTATTGAAAATGCTCTTAAAAGTTGATTTACACCCACATGTTCATCATTGTCAATTGCTACACTCAAGTCAATTGTAACAAAAAATAATTGTTACACTCAATGCCTACCTATGGGTTTGGTTATGGTGCATAAGCCCATGCTTATACACTCCATTCAAAGTCCACCTTAAAATAATCACTCTTACAGTTGCTTAGTGCACCCCCCTAGTTACTTCGCGCGCCCCTCATATACTACCCTATTACTTGCGCACCCCCCAGTTTTTTCTCATTTTCTCCCTAGATTTTCTTGTGAGCCCTCCAATTTCTTTTCCTCCCCAAATTTCTAGCGCGCCCCCCAAATTTTTTCCCTCCTCCAAACTTCTAGCGCACCCCCACCCTAATTTCTAACGCGCCCCCCGTTTCCAATTGAATAATAATTTTTGTTCCTTTTAAGTATATATTATAAGAATCAATTTTTAATTAATTTTCGTCATACACCCCCTCGAAGCCCAACATAATAACTAATGGTTCATGTATATATAAAGCATACTTGTCAAACATACAATTTAATTTTAAGTTTTATCAATCATAATCACAACATAAATAAAATTTCATACATTAATTATATATATATATATATATAGATTTTTTTATTTACAATAAAAAAATGATCGAATCCAATATCTCATGCATACTATCCAAATTTTTCTCAACTAAACTAACCCTAATTGCTTTATATGATTTTTTGTTTTATGTAGCATGGTTTTGTAAAATGGTTATGTGATGTTTTACTTAATAACAATGGTTTCGGTGTATAACATATTGACACTAATGCCCATATGAAACCATTTATCCAAAATAATGGTTTCAGTGTATAACGCCATGAAACCATTTAGCTAGACTAATGGTTTCAGTGTATAACATCTTGAAACCAAATAACAAGACTAATGGTTTCGGTGTATAACGCTATGAAACCATTTAACTAGAATAATGGTTTCAGTGTATAACGCCATGAAACCATTTAGTTAGACTTATGGTTTCAGTATATAACATCTTGAAACCAAATAACAAGACTAATGGTTTCAGTGTATAACGCTATGAAACCATTTAACTAGAATAATGGTATAAGTGTATAATAGTATGAAACCATTTAACTAGACAAATGGTTTCAGTGTATAACAACTTGAAACCAAATAAAAAGATTAATGGTTTCAGTGTATAACGCTATGAAACCATTTAACTAGAATAATTATTTCAGTATATAACGCTATGAAACCTTTTAATTAGACTAATGGTTTCAGTGTATAATAGTATGAAACCATTTAACTATACAAATGGTTTCAGTGTATAACATATTGGCACTAATGCTCATTTAACTATAATAATGGTCATAAATTTAAATTTTTAACACGATATAAAACCAGAGAGAGTGAGGTATCCCCAACCGTTCCAAATAATTCAAAATACCCTAAATAAAATTTTGGAAATTTTTTATTAATATCTGATATTTATAAAAGCATATTTACCTCATTTAATTAACTAAAAATAGTTCCAGGTCTCAGAAAAATACCTAACTGGTCCCAAAATTCCCAGAAAATTATTTCCTATTATTTTGTAAAAAAAATAAAAAAATTTGGAGTCCCCTAGGCACCGCACGCCCCCCCCCCCCACGCGCCGCCAGTGAGAGTGGGCGTGGAGGCGCGTCACTGTTCATAATCTTCCTCACCCATTTTCTGCAGAAACGGGTCGCGACGACCCGGTTCGTTCTCCCTCAATAATCAATGAAACTCGACGTTCTTTATACCGGTTTGATCGTCGTTCAATTTTATAAATGAATTAGGTATTAGTTTTCGAAATCGGTGATCGAATCACATATAAAATGTGGCCGAAATTGAGCAAACAAAAATACAAAGTTTTTCAGTTATGATTATTACACGTGTTGTTTGGATTTGAGGGTGGATATTGACTTATGCACCATGCATAAATATCAGACTTATGCATAATAACCTTTGCCCCTACCTATATAGTTTGGTCACGGACGCAATAATCTGTTTCATTGTATTTCTTTGGTAGTCATCGGTTTCATTGTATTACTACCGCACATAATAATGAAAATCAAAAGATGTTTGGAGAATCTAATTTTATTTTATTTTTCGTACCGATTTTCGATCTATCAAAGGTGAGCGACTAATTCAACTTGTGCGTAGATGTATACGCACTGGCCAAACATTATTTCCCCTGGGAATCGAACCCAGTATTCTCCGGGTACGTCATTGGAAGGAGCTCCTTGCCACTTTAGGATTAAATATGGATTTTAGATAAGTTTGTTTGAGTTATTTTTAAAAATGGATTTTAGAGTGTTACATAATTTTGTGTTAAAAAATTTAGGATTAAATATGTTTTTAGTCCAACTTTTATGTGAGTTTCGACTTATAGTCCATATAATTTTTTTATTATATTCTTAGTCCCCTATGTTTTTTTGCCGTTTGCATTTTTAGTCTCTATCGTCAATTTTTTATGACTTGGATAACGGAATCAACCAAATAGGATGACACATAGATGTCACATCATTCAATGCAAATGTTATCCTATTCAATTTCAGTTATCCTATGTGGCCAATTCTATTATCTTAGTCATACAAAATTGTCGAAAGAGACTAAAAATATAATAAAAAAAAATGTATGGACTAAAAGTCGAAACTGACATAAAAATAGAGACTAAAATCATATTTAACTAAAAAATTTATAAAGAAATTTTTTAAAAACTTTAAATGAAAATTGGTTTGAATAGTTATTTTATCATTTTATAAAAACTTTTTTTTTATATCAAAAATTTTAAAAAATCATTTAATTTTGAAGCTATTTCAAATAGATTTTCACAAAAATAATTTTTGAAATACAACATTTTGAAAAAATTTCAATTTTGATTATGTTTTGATCTTCAACAATGTTTGCTTATGTTATATGATGTCAAAATTAATGTTTCAATTTAGAAAAAACAAATATAAAAACTTATACTCCTAACATTTAGAAAAACAATTTTACAAAATCTATTTTCAAAAATACAAAGAAAAAAATAAAATAAAATAAAAATTTAAAAGCTGAAACAAAGAGACTCTTTATCTGAATTTAAGTGGTGCACTCGCACAAATTCGAACCCACAATATGTCGTGTGCGAGTTTTATGTTACGATTAATATACAAAATAATTTGTGGAAATAAACAAATTTTTATATATTACTCATAAGTTTATAATATAATTTATTTATTTTATTTTTTAAACGCATTAATGTAATTTATTAAAAAAATAGTACAAGAAGATATATTTCCATTAGTGAAATTTTTTTAATAAACACAAAAGTTAATTTATTTATATAAGTTCTCTTTCATACGCTTAAAAATAACACAATGCAAACATGTGTATTGAAAAAAATAGATAACGTGATAAATATTATTATTTTTTGACTAAAATAAAAAGTATTCATTCATTCAAATCAATAGAGTATATCAGATTAAAATACAAATTTAATATCGCTAAAACGATAAAGGATGAATCCGCGAACAATCTCACAACATCCAATTTAATAGCTTAAAACAACATACTCATGCCTACAAATAATGTGATAAAATTAAAGTAATCGGAATACCCATGCCTCCGGATTTTCATCGTTGACGAACTTAATCATTGTCTGAATCAGTAGTTGACTGAAATTGATCTGTCGATTCAATCAATCGAACACCACAACAAGACGGGATAACAAACAACACCGCACCAAGACGAGATATCAAACAACGTCATACTGAGACGACAAAATCACACACCAAAAGAAAAAAAACACTAAAGAAGATTTATTCTATGAAAAAATCATTTATTTAGATTAAAAGCAAATGAAAAGATATGTATAGGGGTGATTTCGAGTAAAAAAAAAACCCAAAACCACCCAATAAAAATAAGATGAAAAAGCTTAGAGAGAAAAAATAACTTATCTCTCTAAAAATTTTGACCAAAAATAAAATTGTAAATAAGGAAATTCGTGCAAATTTTGGTTGTACATGTTACATGTTTCATGTTTTTCCCTATGTATATCTATATCTATATCTATATCTATCGATTGTAGTTGAATTGAACTCCACCAACTGAACGAACGAACCAGACAAAATAATATATACTCCTAAACTTGTTCTTGTTTCATATCATTACATTTCTTTGAATTCAAGACAATCCAATCCAATTCAACACGTCTGTAATATAAAATAATCTTCTTATTATTCTTTTTCATCATTCTTCTTCTTCTTCTTTGGATTTTCAACTAACCATTTCTTCCTTTTCTTGCCAGGTTTCTTCCATCACTCAGGTTTGATTTCAATTATCATATTTTCTTCTATAACGCAACTGGGTTTTCTTTAATTACCATTATTCAATTCAAAATTCATTTTTTTTTTTTGTAGTTTCATAAACTGTTTGCGATCGGATCCGGTTACAGTTGTTAGACTCAATAAGGTTTTTTTATGGTTATGAAGAGACTGTAAAATGGATTTTGTGCCAATTATTTTTTAGATTAAGTCACAACCAAATTAACCCAAAACTTGTGTTTTTTAGTTTTTTTTTTTTTTGTTGAATCTTGATTTAATTTGGTGTCTAAGACTTTTTAATTTGGAAAAAGGTTATGATGTACTGTAATGATTTAATGTACGGAATTTTTTGGTTTTCACCACCAATTAAATCTGGTTCGGGGGTCAGTTCTGGCATCAAGGGGTTCCAGCCCCCTCCCGATTGCAGTTCATTGTAATTAAACTAGTTTTTTGATTTAATGTACGGAATTTAAACCAGTTTGTAATTTGTTTTATTAAGTTCGTTGTAATTGAATCTTATTACAATTACAAATTTACAATGTTATTAATACAGTAGCTGTTGTCTTGTGATGGCTCTCATATTTGTGTTCTTTAATTACAGTTCGACTTTATACTTGTAAGTGTATATCTCTAATGCGATCAGTTGATGAATGAGAAAAGGAATCCAAAGCGTCAAAAATCACTTCCTTTCAAAATGCCTATGACAGACTTCAATGATGTGCAAAATCTCGATGACGGCATTCTTTTCCCTGTTGAAGAGATTGCACAATACCCGTTGCCTGGATATGTATCGCCAACTTCAATAAGTTTTAGTCCAGATGATAGTTTGATTTCTTATTTATTTAGTCCTGATAATACATTAAACAGAAAGATTTTCACTTTTGATCTGAAGACCAATAAACAAGAATTGTTATTCAGTCCCCCTGATGGCGGACTTGATGAGAGTAATATTTCTCCAGAAGAAAAGTTGAGGAGGGAGAGGTTGAGGGAGCGTGGTTTAGGAGTGACGCGGTACGAATGGGTGAAAACGAACTCAAAAAGGAAAACAGTCATGGTGCCATTACCTGCTGGGGTGTGCTCCTTTATCCTACAAAATTTTCTCTAGCATTGTTTTGTAGTTGTTTCTTATGAGTTAATTAAATATTGATTAATATCTTACACTCAAATTTGTCCCGATGAACAGATTTATTTCCATGATATTTCCCATTCAAAAGCAGAGCTCAAGCTTCCAAGTATACCAGCTTCACCCATTATTGATCCACATCTGTCTCCAGATGGATCTATGCTCGCTTATGTAAGAGACTATGAGTTGCATGTTATGAATCTCTTGTCTAATGAATCAAAGCAGTTGACCCATGACGGGAAGGAAAATGGCGTTGTAAGTTCAGTAGTTGGTTAGTTGTTAATTTATATGAAAAATAGTCTTTGTAAAAAAAAAAAAAAAGTCAATGAGTTTTTATAGCCACTGGCAACCAAATGCAGCTAAAATGTTTTTATAGTCTTTATGTTAGCTCCATATTCCTTTAACACCGTCAAATTTGTTTGGTTAAGCATCTTCCTGCTAAATTTGGTTAAGCTTTCTTCCACCCTTGTTATCATCGAGCTCGGTAATGATAGTTAAATGCAGTGTTGATTGACTTCTAGGGTCAATCTTTAGCAGTAGTCTATGGGTCTTTTTACTTAATTCTGAAATTAGCTCTATTGTATCAAGACATTTGGAGCTTTAAAGAATCAATTATCCATGTTCATACAATGGTAATATTTTTTGTGTTTGTTATACTTCAAAATAATATCGGCTTCTGAAAATTGACATTGCATTTGTTTGGTGCAGATTCACGGGCTTGCCGAATATATAGCACAGGTGATATTTCTTTCAAATTATATCTTCTCTATGTACTATATTTAATTTTAAATTATGTTGGGTGCATTGTATCTCTTTTGTGTATACAGTAATAATTTCGTTCTACAATAATGATGTTATTATAAGCTACTATATGATTGTTGGTTTAGTGTATACTTTACCTAGGTTTTGTAGTGCCAAGGACTATGGTAGGTCTGTTATTGTTGGTTAAGAAGTCGTTACTTGTTTGTTTAGTTAATTTAATGGGCGTGTAAGAGATAATTAGGCCAAATATTTGAATCAAATTGTTGCCAAAACTGACAGCGAACTGCCTTTCTAAAATATTCTCAATGCATTTGGATTGCTTGAAACCCATAGTTGGTACCATGTGAGGAGGGCTTGACCACTCATCCATTGCACAACTTCAGGTATCTGTTCTTCTTTCGCATACGCCTCCTGCATCAAAAAACTCTTCAACCTTGACCAGCCACCCATCAGCATTCTTTCCTTCAAAGATTGGTATTGATAATCATAACTCTTTTAGTTCTCTTCTACAATCTCTCAACTCCTTCAGCAATTCATAAAAAATATTCATCATTCTTGTTGAATTATGAACTGCTTCTGCATTCATCATGATGTCCACCCACAGAGCCCAGAAAGAGCTCTGATACCAATTGATAGAACCAACCGGTATATTATCACTGAAAATGGGGAAGAATCCCCTTTGATTACAAACATTGGATGCACTTCGACCTGGTCTGCCTACCTCCCAATGCCAAAAGGCCCTGTTCCTCTCAAATGACAAGATGATCCCCTCTTTAACCGGTGTGTATATATATATATACCCATTAACTAATTAATTAACTAACTTCTTAACTAACTACTTCTCAACCAACAATAACAGGCCTATCAGAGTGTTTCAAGATCGCGATCTAAATCGTAAGGTCGCATGATCTAGTGATCTTGCCTCCTCTGTCGGAGTTGGATCCCATGCAAAATCAGATACAGATAAAATTCGAGTCAGACCGCGTGATAGATCGTACATAACTTGAGATTGTTTGATATCTTGCGACCTGAAAAAGAACAATTCCTGTGGTGCGATGGTGTCAGCTCCGTTGTGCGTCTAGGGTGCAACAGCCTCGTCCATTCTTCCCCTCTCTCGTTTTCTATCTATCCCTCTCGGTGACGACATACCCTAATTCTGAAAGGGCATCTGTTTTCTTTTCTAGGTATTTGTTTTATTTGTTTGTTTATGATTAATTTGGGCTGGACGCCCAGTTGTCGATTACTTCTGAATTCTTCTATAAATACTGCTGAATTATATTATTTTTTTGTGAAAATATATTTCTATTTTAATTATTGATCATGTACCTTATGATTCATAATTTCGTTATGGAATTTCTGTTTTAAGTTTGCTTTAATGATGTCATTTATAGGTTCTATTTCATATTATGTATGCATACATACATATTAGTACAATTTTTCATTTTGGTAGGACCTTACGATCCCCGTTATGTTCCTACATTTTATGATCTTGCATCAACTTGCAGCCTGCGATTGGTTCATATCTTTACCATGTTATTTTTTATTTCAGGAGGAGATGGATAGAAAAACTGGATATTGGTGGTCACTGGATTGTAAATATATTGCTTTTACCGAAGTTGATTATTCTGAAATACCCCTTTTTAGAATTATGCACCAAGGTAAGAGCTCAGTTGGCACAGATGCACAGGAAGATCATCCTTATCCTTTTGCAGGAGCTTCAAATGTTAAAGTACGGCTTGGGGTTGTTCCAGTAGCTGGAGGCTCCACCACTTGGATGGATCTTGTCTGCGGGGGTGTGAAAGAGTTAGACAACGAGGATGAATATTTGGCAAGAGTTAATTGGATGCATGGAAATGTTCTCACTGCTCAGATCATAAATAGACACCAGACTAAAATAAAGCTTGTTAAGTTTGATATTAGAACAGGAGAAAAGAGAGTGATATTGGTAGAAGAAAACAAAACTTGGATCAACATACATGATTGTTTCACACCTCTTGATAAAGGAGTTACCAAGTTTTCAGGTGGATTTATCTGGGCTAGCGAGAAATCAGGATTTAGACATCTCTATCTTCATGATGCAAATGGGAATTGTTTAGGACCCATCACTGAAGGTGAATGGATGGTTGAGCAAATCGCCGGTGTGAATGAGGCAACAGGTCTAATATATTTCACCGGCACCTTAGATAGTCCTCTTGAATCCAACTTATACTGTGCTAAACTTTTTGTCGATGGAACGCAACCACTTCAAGCCCCTACCAGACTTACACATAGCAAGGGAAAGCACATTGTGGTCCTTGACCATCATATGCAAACATTTGTTGATTTACATGACTCCCTTAGTTGTCCGCCTAGGGTATTACTTTGCTCGTTAGAGGATGGAAGCATAATCATGCCTTTGTATGAACAGCCAATACCAATTTCAAAATCCAAAAAGCTTCAACTTGAGCCTCCAGAGATTGTTGAAGTACAGGCTGACGATGGCACTATCTTATATGGAGCTCTTTATAAGCCTGATGTTTCAAGATTTGGACCTCCACCTTACAAAACCATGATCAATGTTTATGGTGGTCCAAGTGTACAGCTTGTTTCTAACTCTTGGCAAAATACAGTTGATCTGAGAGCGCAATACTTGAGAAATAAAGGCATCTTAGTTTGGAAGGTTAGTTTTCTAAACTTTACTTGATTATGATTCCCCTCTCTTTTTATTGTTTTTCTTTTTCAGAGTCTCTTTTTTTAAAATCCCATATCAAGCAAATAAAAACTCCTAAAAGTGTTCTTTTTAAAAAAACATTTTTCGCAAAAAACTGTAAAAAACGAGCCCTCAGATGTGGTTAAATTGAATACTCGAGTGCGTGCTAGAAGACAAAGATCAATGTGAATACGATTAAGGTGTGCAGAATCCATATTTATACGTGGAAAATGTTCATGCCTAACAGTGACAACTTGTTTGAATGTTTTCATCCTTGTATTTGGTGTTTCCATTGGTATTGTATTCTCAATGGTTATTGAATTGCTCTGATGTCTTAATTTCATAGGTTCTTTTCCAATCTTTAATGTCATGTAGCATGCAAAATATGTAGATATTCTCTCTTGCTTATCAGTTTCGTAGTACATTGTTAGTTAGTTCATCCTTCCATCTCAATTCTTACTTTCCTTGTTTACAGTTAGACAATAGAGGAACTTCTAGACGAGGGTTGAAGTTTGAAAGCTATTTGAAGCACAAACTTGGACAAATTGACGCTGATGATCAGTTTACTGGAGCAGATTGGCTTGTCAAACAAGGGCTTGCAGAATTTGGTCACATTGGGTTATACGGGTGGAGCTACGGCGGGTATCTCTCTGCTATGACATTGTCAAGGTATCCAGATTTCTTCAAGTGTGCTGTTGCCGGTGCACCAGCTACATCATGGGATGGATACGACACATTCTACACTGAGAAGTACATGGGATTGCCATCTGAAAATAAATCTGGGTATGTAAGAGCTTCTGTGATGAACCATGTGCATAAGTTGAAAGGAAAATTGTTGCTTGTGCATGGCATGATTGACGAGAATGTACATTTTCGGCACACTGCAAGGCTTATCAATGCACTTGTGGCAGCTGGAAAAACGTACGAGCTGATAATCTTCCCGGATGAGCGACACATGCCTCGGCGATATAGCGATCGAGTTTATATGGAAGAGAGGATGTGGGAATTCATAGACAGGAATCTGTGACATCATACATTTTTCGCGCATTTTTATTTTCTTTGTTCGATCGAATGGGCATTGTAGTTTCTTAAGTTCTTTTATCCAACATGTAAAATTGTTTCTTAACTTGTTAGCTTCTTTTACCGAAGACCATTAGCCATTTGGCGCATTTCATTATACAGGAAAAATAAAAACTTCCAATTATCACATTATAATAAGCATTCAAACTAACTAGTCTAATTTTGTTTCTGAAATATTTTGCTCTTTCCCTTAATCACATCGAATTGTTTTTAGTTCTGACGCTTCTGCTCTCAATGCGGAGTTCTGCTAATGCTAGTATGATCGCATCTTGTTTTCGTTGCTTTTCATTCTACTATATCTAACTTCTCTTGGATTTGAATACTTCCAAGTCTTTACAAGACTCTTATAAAAAAAAGGGGATATGAGTTCTTTCAAGGAAGAATAAGATATTGAATATTCCATCTTTCAAAATATTGAGTATAAACTTACACCTTTGCAAAACTAATTATTTAGAATGGTTGAAATTGGAAAATTTTAGGTTGTATATATAACTTTTCAAAATTAATAGTGTGCAGTTGTACATTGGATCTGTCCCTGACTTTAAATATGAAATTACCTTAAGATAATAACAAATTGACAACACCAAAGACCTTTTCTTTCTTTTTCTATTCCCTCTCAACACCTTTTAAATACTACAAGTAAGAATGAGTGTTCCATGTTGTGAGAGTCTAACTTATTTTATTAATATCTAAAGCCTAGTATGTCACAAGAGATTCATAACATCTTATATACCAAACATAATACATGGATTATACAAATATTAGGGATCCAAAGCCTAGTAGTGATCCAAGATGATATGCACTTCACCTTGACTGTTGATTGAGATTTCCTATGAGGCTCAAATGTAGACAATCATTCTGAATGTTGCGTATATCTTTAGAACTTGATCTTTTTTGGAAACAAGCATTCTGTTTGTTGCGTATAGCTTTACAAGCTCGGAGCACCTTGGCTTTATAATAGGAACTCTTGTCATGCTTAACATAAACAATGCACGTAGTATTAATCAAAATGTTAAAAAGTTGCTTACCAAATACTGACGATGATGTTAAAAGTTTATAGCTCTTATGGGAACATACATTTCACTTTATATAAATATACGAGATTTATTTTGCTTAAAAGAAATACAACTTTTGATATTACAATTTATAATAATGCATATAATAGAACTTTGATGCACAGGTACTCCATTTGAGGGAGAGTACCGGTACCGGGTACGTACCCGTATCAGTACCGGATATATATCCGTATCTAAATTTATAACCATACGCGTTCATTAGTTTTTAAAAAATTGCCGTACCCCGTACCAGTACCCGTATCGGGTACAAGTACTGTACCTGCACCTAGGCAATTAGAACATAACATTGCCCGTAAATCTAATTTGACTAACAAATGTCGATATTATTAGAATGATACTTTAAATTTTAATTATAAAATAAATAAAAAATTTATATATTATTATAAGTCTTGTAACAACAATAAACCTTACATATAAAAAAATAACACAACTGTGTAAAAATACAAATAAAATAGCATATAAAATACTTGAATAGAATTTGTCAAAAAAAAAAAAAATTTGTCTCATGAGCTTAACTCAATTGATAGGACGTTGCATTATATATGCAGGGGAAGTTCAAACCCTAGTCATCCCACTTATTCACTTTAAGGTGGAATTTTTAGCCACTAAACTACTTGACAAAAAAAAATTATTTTAATAAATTGTTCGGGGTCTTGCTATCTCGAAAATTGGAAAGCCCTATAAAAACCTCCAAATACTCCTACCTAAAAGTGAAATTAAATAATCTTTAAACAAACGCTTCAATATGATTTTATATTTAAAAATAAAGATAGTAATTTATTAAAATTATCAATTTTCTTAACTTCTATAATTTAATCAACAAAATCTATATTTAAAGACAGAAGTAATATTAATTAGATTATTTTAATATTATTATTAATTCAATTGTTAATTTTTTATTTTAATTTTTTTTGCTAATTATTCAAACACTACACATATAATCGGATATCTTGTGCTTGACTTAAACTATCACATCTACCTTGTGTGATGTCCAATTGTCCACATTCTAGAACTTTCATAGATTCAAAACACAAAAAAAAAAAATGAGTAAATAAAGTTTTTGAATTGGAAAATGCACATTAAATATTATTACTTGGTGAGGAGGTTAATAAATGTGGAATAAATGTCGTGATGAAGAAAAATGAAAAATGTTTTGAACTTGGGTGACAAGTAAGAAATCGATTATTATAAATACCAAACTAACCTCACTGTTTTGTGATTCTAACTCAACTCACTCACTCACTCGCACTGTTTTCTCTTTTCATTTTTCATGACACGCTCGTCGTGACTCACTGATTCAAATCTCAAATAACTTCCGATTCACACAATGTCGCTTCTTTTCTCAACTTTCCTCTTCCACCGTCTTCCTACCTGACTTTCTTCGTTTTTCTTTCACTCTCTGTAAGCATTTTTTCTAACAAGATTCGTTTTATTGATTCTCATTTATGATCGTAGCTTTTTTTTATGGATTCTCATTTCAAATTTTGAAAATTATTATTTCCAGTTCATGTTCCTTTTGATTCTACATGCAATTTCTGTGTTTACCTGACTAGATTTTTCTTCATAGATATGAAATTTACTTAATCTGATTCAATATTTCCTAATCCATGTCAAATTAAACGTGACATTTTACATTTTAGTGGTGATCATTTTATTTAAAGACTAAATAGGCATTTTAGTACTGTGAAGCACGAATACTCCTCAGATTATTATGTCGAGCATGTCATTTTCTCAAATTATAATCGGTGTCGATGTGTCAGTGTTTGATGTGTGTGCCAGGGTTGTGTCGTGGCTGGTGTCCGTGTTTGTGTATGTGCTTCAAAGTTTTAGTATCTTATTATAAGTTGTTGAATATATTTATCCTATTTCATTGAATTTCAAATTTATCTGTCTAATGTATTTATTTTATTTTTTCTGTAGGGTAACCGGACTCCGGCTTGCAAGCAATTTCTTGTTACTAAATTTTGCGGTAGCATTAAAAACTGTCGCGATGTAAGAATATCTAGTATTATCTATATCAATTCAAGGAGACATTTGATATTTTTTTTTTAAACAAAGGAGACATTTGATTTGATCAGCGGATCTACATTTCTCTAGAAGTTTCATTTTCCAGAAGTCTTGGTTTGATTCTGAACCTTGATTTTTGGAAAGAAACTGCATTACATATTTTAGGTTTATGATTCTTGTTTACTGCTTAGGTTTAGGCCTGAGTTTCTTTTGCAATGAGAGTGAAAATCGGTCAAAGTAAAACTTAGAGGGGGGAAATTAGTTGAGGGTACTCATTTTGTTATGGAAATGTTTTGATTTTAGTATTGATGGTAGGGTTCATAGCTTGTTTATTTTTGAGCCAGCAAGATTTTGAACCTGTAAATTGAGAATGGCTTGTTTGACACTTGGTCCGATGCATGAACACGGTGAATTTGCCAGTTGTTTTAGTCCTCATATGAGGGACTCTATTTTGATTTACCTAACTGTTGGTGGATCTGTGATCCCCATGCATATCATGGAGACGGATTCTATTGCTTCGGTGAAGCTGAGAATTCAAACCTTCAAAGGATTTTTTGTAAAGAAACGGAAACTGATTTTTGAAGGGAAGGAATTGGCTCATAACAAATCTTGTTTTCAAGATTATGGTGTTGCTGATGGAAATGTGTTGCACCTAATGCTAAGGCTTTCTGATCTTAAAGCTATTACTGTTAGGACCTTATGTGGTCAAGAATTTGGGTTTTATGTTGAGAAGACTAGGAATGTGGGTTATGTGAAGCAGCTGATTGCAAGGAAAGGGCAAGGGTTCTTTGATCTTGAAGATCAAGAATTGGTATGGGAGGGTGAGGTGCTTGATGATCAGAGACTTATTGAGGACATCTGTAAGGACAATGATGTTGTGATTCATTTGTTGGTCAGGATATCAGATACCAAGGTAAGAACTAAGCCAGTTGAGAATGATTTGGAATTATCAATTGAGGCATCATTCACACATGATATGGTGCCAAATTTAGCTGCAGACCAATTAGGGCCAGTGTCTATAACAAATAAGGTCTTGAAGGGGAGCGTTTTGACTAGAGAGTATCTTTTGGAACCAATTTTTACGAATTCCAATATCATAATACCACCAGTGATCCAGGAACTAATTAAGGACACATTAGAGGGATTAGAGAAAGGCCGCAAACCAATTCGATCTTCAGAGGGATCAGGAGGAGCTTATCTCATGCGATATTCTTCTGGCTTAAAGTATGTTTCAGTTTTCAAGCCTACTGATGAGGAGCCGATGGCAATTAATAATCCGCGGGGATTACATATCTCTGTCGACGGTGAAGGGTTAAAGAAAGGAACTCGAGTAGGGCAAGGTGCGTTGAGAGAAGTTGCAGCTTACATTTTAGACCATCCTAGGAAAGGACGCCGAACAAATAATAACAATGAGGAGCAGGGGTTTGCTGGAGTTCCGCCTACTGTTATGGTCAAATGCATGAGTGAAGCGTTCCATCATCCTGAAGGTTATAAGAATGTTTCAAGTGATGTTAAAATAGGATCACTTCAGACGTTTATGAGGAACATTGGAAGCTGTGAAGACATGGGCCCTAGTGCATTTCCGGTGGAAGAGGTACACAAGATCTCTGTTCTGGATATGAGGTTGGTAAATGCAGATAGACATGCTGGGAACATATTGGTTGCCAAGGATGGCGAAGGTGGTCCAACTGTCCTTATTCCAATTGACCATGGCTATTGTTTACCGAAGAGCGTAAGTCCTCTAAAACGATATGTGAACCGGTTCCTTTTATTTCTTCCAGATGGTAGGTTAAACTGATGTTATTTTGGGCAACTTGGCTGTGTCTTTTTTGGATCAACTTCTCATGCTTATCCCCTAGCTAAGATATTTGATAAAATGCAGCAAAATTGTGAATGCAGTTCTCTGTTTTATACCTGCCACTATTCTCATTTTTATTTGCTTGCTTAACAAGTTAGTGTCACATTTAGATGATAATAGTTTTTCTCAAATTGCCATAGGCTATAGACTGGATAAACTGTTGGGTTTTGACTCTTCTTTTGTTTAGAATTTTGATATTGATTACTTTTGCATAATGAATTTTTATTATTGCTCATGATCCCTGCGGAGTGCTGATTGCTGAACCTCTCTGATACCTTTATAGCAAAAACATTGCAATCATTTCCACCAATGCTTGTCGTTCTTATTTCAGAGCCCTTTGAATTGAATACTCTCTACTTGACTGCTATCATTTTTGTATTTTTCTCTATAGTTTGTTGAATTTTTCCCAGTCCTTCCTGATAATATGTACAAATATCTGTATATGATTGAATTATGTTGGTCTATCATATATTTAAGCCGCTTTATAAATCCTTTTCCATGTTAGGATATAATTATTCTGTGTGCTACTCTTGTAACATAAATGACAGAATAGTCAATATCTATCAACTCTTTGTTTGATGTTGCTATTCTTAAAGAAGTTAAATTTGTAAATTCCTAAAGGCTATTTCTTTCCCTCTTTTGCAGTTTGAAGACTGCACTTTTGACTGGTTATACTGGCCACAAGCTAAAGAACCTTACTCCCCAGACACCATTGAGTACATAAAATCTCTAAATGCAGAAGAAGATATTAAGCTTTTGAAGTCTCATGGATTGGAACTTCCTCCTGAATGTGCTCGCATCCTACGTATATCAACAATGCTTCTTCAGAAAGGTGCAGAGAAAGGACTCACTCCTTTTACCATTGGAAGCATCATGTGTAGAGAAACATTAAACAAAAATTCTTCCATTGAGCAGATTGTTCAGAAAGCGGAAGAAGCTGCACTTCCCGGAACAAGTGAATCTGCATTCCTTGATCTTGTTTCAGTGATCATGGATAATCATTTAGAAGAGTTATTCCTATGACTGAATTTTAACACACATGCTACATTTAGTAAGATATTATTGTAAAGTGATGGTGCTCCGTTCGTCTCGCAACCGCCAATCTTGAATTTGATGCTTGTGTTGCTATGTAGACTTTTGTGTTTTTTATGCTACATCTCTGGTTGTATGGAATGGAACTATATTTGTATATTGACCAGGAATGATTATGGAATTTCTGTGCAATATCATTCAACTGATTTTTGCTTCTTGAACCAATATATAAATGTTGTACTTCCAATATAAATAAAATTTTCCACTCCATATTGTTTTTCTCTTAATATGTTGAAGTTAAGTGAATGATACTAGTTGAGAGAACAAAAGGGATCTCAGAATATTTTCCAACTCTTTTACGATTTTGACCCTCATTCTCAATACTCCGGATCACTATATGGTTATATACCTTTTTGAAAGAAAATACCTATTTCTTTTTTTCCAAAAAAAAAGAAACATACGTATTTCTTTCAAAAAATGAGACCGATTGTCTATTTCTTTTGAAAATTTAGATCAATAATCTTTCTTTTCAAAAATTTCAATAAGTTGTTATTTATATTTCAATAAATTTTAATGAAGGGACACAGTACTAGTAGTAGTTATCTCTTAAAGTACAATTTATGGGCCACTAATGAATGAAAAGTGTCCCAGCAGGTTGAACCTAAACATGGACATTTGATGGGAAGATTTGTGATAGGAACTATCATTACAATTGGCACTCCATGTGAGATGTCTATAGACTGTACTCCCGTTAATTATTCAACGGAGATTAAATGCATGCTATGCTTCAGGGAAGTTTCCACGAAATTGCACCAAAAGGGTCTCATCCAACGCCTAAAATGGAAAACAGGAATAGTTTTGTACTCCCTTTCTTTTTGTACAAACTGTTTTGCACTTTTTGTGTAAAGTAAACAAATGATTTTTAAATAACTTTATTTTTATATGATATATTGTCATGGATAAATTGAGAATAGAAAATAGTTTTTATTTTTTATTACATAAACAAAACAATGAATTGGACACATTGGTCCACCGCAAAGAGCTGTCAAAATGGGCCTAAACCGGACAACTAGTTCTGAAGTTACGAGGTCGAAAAGTTAACTTTGAGGATACACTATATATATGATTCATAATCTTTTTATTTTTTGGTTGAATTGTTTATTTTTTGTTGATGTTTTATGGAGATTTTCGTCCTATTTTTTGTTTCTCATCAAATGTGGTTTATGTTTATATATTACTCTTCTTAGTTCTTATAATAAAGGGGGCAGAAAGGTAGTAGTAAATACTAAATAGTAATTAGCTCGTGATTCCCAGTCAATGCCCGTACCAATAAGTTACAGGACAGCTTACTTTAATTTCTGTCGGTGGAACAATAATGCAACTTGCAAGTTCTCTTTAGACTTTGTTAACAACATAAGACTTATGGATAAAAAAAAAAAAAGTCAAGAGCTATATATCTCTTTTTTTTAATCAAACACTGTTTACAACTTATATTTCTCATATTATCACTGTGAAAAATAAGCATCATGCCTGAAAAATACTATATATGTAGTTTGGTACAATTACCAAATAAACTATGTACTATAAAATTACAGGGCAAATCAAATGAAATTAGCACCTTTTTTTTAAACAATTAAATAGTAATATTAAAAATTGAAAGATACATCTATCTATACTTGCAGTAGAATATACTTCAGGTGGATAAGCCAGCCACGAATGCAACCCCGGTAGACGGTATCCAAGTTGATCCTGAGATGAATTGGGCCACCGTGAATCTATTCGCTTCCACGGTGGATGTAATAACCCGATATCCAGGCCATTGGACTCTTTGTCCAATAGCTCCACCCGGTCCATAATTCATGTACTCGCCATAATACAAAGTGTCTAGAGCAAAAGTTGTATTCCACTCTAACCATCCACGTGGATGCAAATGATCACCCATGTACGATAACATGTACACCGTTCTAGAGTATAATTTCCACGGACGGCCTAAATACGTTTGATAGCTACCCTTGGATGCTTGTAAATCTGACGTGGCAAGAATCCGACAATTGTGGATGGATATACCCGTATTTTGATTTGGGTCTTTTCTGTTTTGGGCTGTGATAGTGTTTTTTTGTTGCGGCATGGGCTTGCGTGCATAGAGACTACAGTTTTGAAAAACAACTGCAGCATTGCCAAATATGAAGTCAACAGTTCCATAAATGTCGCATTCGCGGTAGAATTGACGGTTTGAGTGTGCATACATTGTGTCTTGGTATCCTATAATGTTGCAACGGTACACCACCGCATGGTCTGATCCGACACGGAGAGCCACTGCTTGATGTTTCGCCGGTCCGGCATAATTCTCAAATGTTACATCTCTTGCAATGAAACCTGGACCACTAGCAGCTGTACAACAATACAAGATTAAGGATTAGTACTATGGGATTAAATTACTTTTGTATAAGTGGTTGAAATAGAATTATCGTTAGTGGTCTTGTCTTTAGAATTATGAGAATTCTGTTATTTTAGTGCTGGTGCCGGACAAGAACATGTTACATTGTTTATCAATTTGACAAGCAATCCATGACCCACCGACAATAATTCGGTTTTGCTAGTTTCATTTGGAGCCATTAGATTTTCCGTTTTTCATCTTTTTTCAATTGAATTTAGTGCTGATATAATATAAAAAAGTTCACAATATATTTGTCTCATTGGATATAGCCAGATTATTATCGTTATCCAACTGAAGAAATAAGAATTAAAATAAAGGAAATCATGTCGACATGATTTGATTATTTATATAAGTAAATAACTTAAAATAGTGTTACGAAAATGATAAAGTCCATGTCTAGCTAGTATCATCACTACATGTGTGTGTTATAATCAGAGTGAACCACTACGATTTTCATGACTTCACTCAAGATACAATGTTATTGTGTAAAAGTAGTTTAAATTAAAGTTATAATGAATGCCCCTTTTTACTTTTTTTTTTTTAAAAAAAAAATTCCATGAAAGACTCACACGGGAGTAAACAGGAATCTTGAAATATGACATTGTGGATTTGGAATAGCAGCCCACGTTCAACTTGTACCAAGTCTATACCTTGTGTCGTGCATGCTTTTTAACCTTTCTCCTTCATTTTTTAACATAAAAGACCAAAGTGTACTGTATTTTTATAATAGATCAAATTATCTTTCTATAGGATTTAAAGTAAGTTAACTTTTATGTAAATTTAACTTAATTGGTACAAATATCATATGAACATTTGATATATTCATTTATTCGGTTTAAGGTGAAATTGCACACATTAAGTTACTTGACAAAAAAAAATATTTGGTCTCAAAATATTTGTTATTTTAGATTAATCACTGCACATTTTCATAATTCAGTTTAAAATTATTTTTTATATGCACCCCTCCCCTCCCATTTCACTCATTAAATTTTATTTTATTTTAAAAATACGAAAACATTGCTAGTTATTATTACCTCCGGTCTCATATATAAGAAAAATTTGACTTTTTAGATTCATTGTAAAATGGATGAATCTAGACTATAATATTGTTTAGATATATTCATTTTACAATAAATCTAAAAAGTAAATTGTTTCTTTATATATGAGACCGGATGGAGTATAAAACAAACACAATAGGGAAAAGAAAACGGTGAGGGAAATTACCAAAGGAAGCTGTGTGAAATGTGGTCAAATTTTGCAAAACATTTTTGCCTCCTGTGATCACTGTCTTTCCCTTTCCGTCTCCTATGATCATGACATTAGTTTTCTTCCTTCCTATCTTCAAATTGTCCTCTTCGTACCTGAAATGTATTTTGCATTAATAAAAAAATTGTTACTATTACTACTAGTAGCTAATTTGTGTAACAAAAGTGTGTTAAAGTATGAATTTGGATTACATGCAGTCAAAACTGCATGCAGCAGTCATGCAGTCAGAGAAGATCTGGCCGTCCGATCAAGATCGAACAGTTCAAATAGAAAGCAGTCAAACAGTTTAATTAAATCTGTTTTATATTTAGACTGTCCGATCTTGATCGGATGATCAGATATTCTGTGACCGCATGCAATCCAAATCCTTTAAAGTATCATTACAATTTACACTGTTTTTATTATCTATAATTGCAACATAGTCAGTACACCACCAACCACGCAAGCTTTCATAGTACTGCTATTTTTTCATGTAGCTTTCATGGATTACACTTTCACAATAACCTTTTATTTATAAAGAGGGATAGATCCAAACAAACATTTTTAATATTGTTAAAATCATTTTAATGAAATATTTTAACCGACAATATCCATATTATTAAACTGAACACTTTTAAACGAATTTTAAATTATAGTTTAGCAGTTGTATATGTGAATTTAAGACAACATTTACCAATAGTAACCACTAAAATGGAGTATAACCAAAATAAAGTGTATGTTTCGATGTACATACAAAAATCGCAGCAAAAAACCACGGCAACACAAAAGCTTAGTCTATGTTTAGTACACAGTGAATATAATTTTTAAAGAATCACATTAGATCATCATAATTCTGACATGTTATCGTGATATCAAACATACACTTATTTGAATGATAGATTCGTTTGAAGTGCAGACGCTCAACCAAACATACATGAAGTTAAAGCACCGATTAAATAGGTCATTAATTAATTAAGTAGTATTTAATTAATTAAGCTGATCACATGATTACAGTTATTATTGGTAGATGAATGATTAATGAAGTCAACAAGTCAATGACGCAATGACACCGCAATCCATATTCCACCAATGAATTCAAATCTACCAAACAAAAATGATTAAAAAAAGTGAATGCTAGTGACAAAGAAGAAGAAACAGAGACAGTGAAAAGTACAACAGAGTAGAAAAATTGAATTATAATTAATTTACCTTCCTTGTCTGATATAGATAATGAACCGTCGGTTACCATACTCAGGTATCTTCTTAATTGCTTCCTCTATAGTTTTCACCGTTCCGTTACCGTCTTTAGAAACAACCACATCCGCTTGTATCGCCGTCACCGGCAAACTCAACAACCTCCTCTCACGTTTTTTCAACCATACCGGAAAATCATCATCATTATCATCTTCTTGCATTGTCATTAACCGTCTCTTATTCCCTATCGGAACACCGGAGAAATCATCTCCGGCACCGGAAGCAGAAAAAATCGCCAAACAATTACTCACAAGCTCTGACAAATCTTTTATGTTACTCGCCATTTGATCCTTCACGGATCCAGAAACGTCGGAAAAACCGTCAGCACACGTGTCTTGGTTAGTTAGCGCAGCGCTGAGCCACGTGAGTACATCGTCAGTTGAAGAAGCTGTAAGAGGCTTAACGGAACCGGAGGAAGATGATGAAGGTACGACGGAAGTGAGTGATCGAGCAAGTGCATCGACGGAATCGTCTAGAAGTTCAAGACAGTCTATATAAGCGGCGCGGATGCGAGGATTCATGCCGACGGTGGATGAGATAGCGGCGGAGGAATAAAGTGCTTTTGAAATGTGTTGTAGTGTCATGTTGAGTGAAATGTGGATTAGGTCTTTTTCCGATGCAATATCGGATCCAAGAAAATCGAGAAGATAATTTTCACATAGTGATGGAAAACGAGTTTTACTACATGTTTTTGAAATTGCTTGTGTTGGATTACGTTTTAGAGTTGGATTTTTTGGTTCGGTTGTTCGGTAATGGATTCCGGTGAGCATTGCGGCTGAGACGGCGGAGACAACTATTAATAACACAGCAAGTAGTGAAAGAAAAATGATTTTCTTCTTAGAAGATCTAGGTTTGGAAGTGATTGTAGGTTCGTAAGGGGAGGGAGACAAGCCTCCAGGTTCGGATACTCCTAACCTTCCATACTCCATTGTGTGTTTTTTGTGATGAGTGAAAGAGAGAAAATGGTGTAGTTTATATTAATAATGAAGTTTGTTGTGAAGAGTAATGTGACAATGAATGGGACCTTTATATATAAAAATGAGGGTCCTAATGCTAATGAGTTATGAAGTACGAACGTAGCCTTGGATACTGACACGTTAATACCGATAATAATTTAAAATATAATATAATTATAAATGTCGATATTATGTCGGTGTGCAACACTTAGACGTCCGTCTAGTTCAAATGTATCCGTATTTCATAGCTTACCTTAAGAGGGAAATGGATTGCAAGCAGTCGATTGTCATGCAGTCAGGGTGCAGTCAATGCATCAGAGCCGTCTGATTAAAATCAAACGGCTTAAATTTAAATGCAGTATTGATATTTTAAAATATTTAAAACCTTGATGTTAAATCTAAGATGTTCGATCTTAATCAAATGGTTTAAATTCAACTGAATGCATGCAGTCAGGGGTGCTGACTGCACCCAATCCAGATCCCCTTAAGAGACCTTAGTAGTAAAAAACAGGGACCCGGATTGCATGCATTTAATTTTTTGGTGCAGTCGTGCAGTTAGCCTGTTTAAAGCCGTCCGATCGAGATCGGACGGTCATAATTTAAACACTTAATTTGAAGACTGCATTTATTTAAATCATTCGATCAAGATCGGACGATTGTAAGACGACTGCAGCGAAAATTTGACTGCACATAATCCAATTCCAAAAAACAGTGAAAGAATAGTGTAATGTGTTGTGTTGTGTATGTTGATGTTTTTAGTGAGGTTGGTGTGAAGTCGGTATCGTCAGAAGTATGAGCTGGAAGCTACTAATTTGGGACTTTTACTTCCACTACTGCCCACTGAACTGAGCTCAAAACAAAACTCACTCATTATATAAACAGTATTGGGGGTTCTTGTTTCTATTACTACCCCTTGCTTTGCTCAAATGTGACGTGAGGATGAAGAAAATTTGGTGAAGATAAGTTAAGCTTTAATATTAGATCATTAGTTAGTTGTACAAAAGGGGTAGACCATGCTTGCATGATCATATATCTTAATTAATTTGGTTAAGTGGATAAACTCTTTAACGATCTAATCTCATCTTTGTTATTCTAAATTCTACTTCCATTTGGCTTTTCAACTTTTCAATCATGCCCAAAAAGGGCAGTTAATTTTTTATTTTTTTGTCTTATATGAAATGAAAATCCACTGAAATTAAACTCACATACAATTATGAGATCTCGAGTTCGAACCCAGATTGCGACATCCGATCTAACAATTTTGGCATTTGTCAGTTGAGTTAGAACTTCTAAACAAAGTGTAGATAATTTAATTCATTCTAGAATTGTTTTCTTGGTTTCAACCTAATGTTTAAACAATTTTGTAGATAATCAAATAAAAGATAGTTAGAAAAGTAAACAGACAATAAACTGGATTGTATTGTTAACTCATTTATTAATGATTTTGAGTCTGTATATTGTACCACTTTTTTGAAAAATTTGTTTTTTTGTCTAAAATATATTAATTGATTAAGTTTAGAATTGATTTATATATATATATATATATGATATCACTTGTGGGGTTGACGACTGAGACTTTTACGGTAGGACAAGCGGCTCTCAAAGCTGCATCAAGCAAAGTTGTCAAACATGAGAGAGTATGTTCGGACAATCAACATGTTTTTATACCTTTTGCTTTTGGGTTTCTAGCCCCAGAGGCTATAGATATTTTGAAAATAGTGCAAAAAGTCATGAATAACAATGTGATGTCTCCTAGGTCCCTAGATGTAGTGTTTAAAATGATTGGTTTTGCCATCCAAAAAGGGTTAACAGCGCAACTTGTTACCCGTTTGTCTTCCATTAAAGTGTAATTATTATATTCACACAGATATATATATATATATATATATATATATATATATATATATATATATATATATATATATATATATATATGATGGATACATGGAACTAAGATTTCATTCCAATTAGCCCGATGCATATAAGGAGAATCGCCACCTACTCTATTTGAGCTTTTTAGATCTGTGTTTTTGAGGGGTTTTGATCCTCTCCGATCTCATTATAGTGTAAATCTCAACTATTGTGATCATTATTTAAAATCTAAAATAAAGAGTGAGATAGATTTCTAATGCGTAAAATTTAAACTGGAGAAAATTTAGTAAATTTATTCATAATTAAATTGGAGTTAGTTGTGGCTACCCTTGCAAGTGTATGAATGACCCCATATGTTTGTCTCTTATTGAACTCAACATGAGAGTTGTTGAAATTTATCAAAGATACAATGACATTCTCCTATAACATCACCAAACTCAGTTACATCGTTTCCGCCCTTATTAAAATAGTCAACTACTCTTTTTGAATCAAGGATGAAATCCACTCGTTCAAGATGCAATTCTCGAATCTAATTAAGTTAGAGCATGAAGTTAAGGAGTCCTAAAGCTTCCGTGGTAGTGTCTATACTGCATATAGATGAACTCCACATAGTTTTGATCGGCACAAAATGACCTTCATCATCACGAATGCACATACCGAATCTAACTCAGTTTCGGTATAATTCGAAAACGAAACATCAATATTATATTTATATCTCCGTATTTCAGGTACTTGATGTTTTGTTGGATACAAGTAATCTCTTAACAAATTTATTTAAAAATTAATTTAATAAATATAAATATTACATTGAGTTTTGTTTAGAGGATACTGAGATAAATATTCAACTAAACTTCAGACTTCAGAGTACCACACTATTTACTTAATTTCGTCATTTTGAAAGAAAATTTAATGTCATCTCATTATTATGTTATGCTAATAGTGTCTTTAACATCAAAGTGCCTTTTGTATGCACCTTTCCTTTAGACTAGTAACACCAGCACACAGGTCGTCCATATACCATCAGCGATCCACCCCCATCAACCTCTTTCTAAGTTAATTTATGTTCTCCAAGGAGAACAATGTCAAAAATACTTTAGTTTTTGTTATTTTATTTGGTGACTTAAATCACTTAATACTTTTTATTTTGTTTACATAACCATACTAATTTTTTTAAAATGGCAAATATATATATATATATATTGAATTAAAATATCAAAAATTACAATAATAGTCTTCACTAATCATAGTTAATTAATTCTATAATTTTTGTTTAAGGACATTTATGTCATTTATAAATAAACATATCTCTTTCCTTTCCTTTATTTTCATTAGATAATTACTCCTCTATCCTTTCATAACTTGGTACCTTTCAATCAACGAGAACAAGCCGCAAATAGAGATTTGTATGTGGTTCCCACAAGTTTGTTACAAGTTAGTTGTGGAGACCACATATAAATCTACTTATATGGTTTGTTCTTATTGAAGGTAAAATCCCAAATTATAAAAGGGTAAATTAGAAAGAAAAAAAAAACTTTTCGATTTTCTCCTCACACTAAAATACTACGGTCCAAAGGTTCATCTGAATTGAATTAGTTTTGACCTTATAAAAAATAGTGTATGAAAATAAATAAGCTTGTTAATTTATAAATTCTCGCTAATTAACAAAAAATTGTATCTTTATCAGTTGCATTTTTATAAATTATCTTAAGAAACTTATAATAAAAGATAAATGCTTATTTATTTGTATAAGCTCTTTTACTTAAATAAAAAAAGTAAGTCAATTTAGATACGCATCAATTAGATTTAGTTTATTTATGAATTTATAGAACGAGTTTATGCAAATAAATAAATTTTTATGTTAATTGATAAATTTTCACTAAGTTGGTCGCTCTATTTTTAATTTTTTTGCAGTTTTGGTCCCCTATTTTAAAATTCGACAGTTTTGGTCCCTCTAACACATTTTGTCTAAAATATGATGATACAACATATTTTAAATAAACTTTATGAAAGATTTTCGTTACAATTTCATCGATGTACTTGATACTTTTTCATCATCGAATCATATACCACGCAATTTAAATCATATCATATCGTCAATTTATAGTTAAAAATTATGATAGAATGACCAAAATTGTTGAGTTTTAAATAGGGGGGTCAAAACTGTAAAAAGTTAAAAATATGATGATCAAAACTGCAATTAAGCCAATTGTATTTTATAAGCTGTTTTTTCGTAAACTATCTTAAAAAACTTAGACTAATACATAAAAGTTTATTTATTTATATAAGTTGTTTCGTATAAGCTCGAAATAAGAATCATTTTCTATTTCTTTTCTCTTATTTTAACTATCTTTTCTTTTTCACTTTATTTTTTCTATCTCTTCATCGACCAAACAAACTGTGAACAAGCTAGGGATTAAGTTGTTTCAATTAATCTTTTTAGAGACCAAAGTTTTTTTTTTTTTAATTTCTCTCAGGAATTAAAATGGAGTTCACGTTTTTTCATAGAGATTAGAGACTGAAATGTGTTTTCACTGAAAAATAAGTGTCATTTATTTCATTTTCATCATTTTGTTCAAACATTAATTTTGCTATATTTTTAAATTTATTAAGCTAATTAAATTGTTATAAGCTACTTTTTCAGCCATTAACATTAAAAATTCAATGAAGATGGCGATGTTAAACCAACAAATACATGATGATTAGACTAATAATGGAAAGAGAATCAACACTGATTCCTGCCAACATAACATGCCACGGGATGACATGTGCTATTATGTGTTCATTAAGCAAGTGTTGACGTTAACATCCGATTTACACTTAATATTTTTGCGCAAATTAAATTGTTAATCGAGCCTTTCCAAATGTTCCATCATACCCCCTACATCAACTCTCAAAATGTAAGTAAAAATTTCTAATTAAGTCACTTCCCGTTGTTTGGGAGTGGCATTTTGGATTAGCTCAATCTTAATATCATCGGCTTTTTGGGATGTGAAGAATAACTCAATTTATTTAAAAGATTTAAAGAAATGAAAGTTCCAAATTTAAATTCGAACAAAAAAAATACTAACATAACAACTCATTGTGGATGATCCTAGGAAAAGACTATGCTAGGACGTTTGGTTGACGGGCTGGGAGTATTTTTTTATGGAAGAGGGATTCTAAGCAATCATGAGTAAAGACGAGTTCAAGTGAAAACCCCTGAGTTTATTGAACGTAAATTGGTATATGAATTTATGCAAATCGGATTAAAAATTCTATTCATCTTATTTATTCTTAAGAGAACCTCCACCCAACCATTTTTAAGACCACCAAACTCTTTTTAATGAGTTCTATTTTTTTTTACTTTTGAAATACATCGAGAAATAAATATTCTCTTAACTAATAAGTTAAACTTCATATTAAGATCACCATGAAGACAAATGTAACATAATACTGTATGTCATTCGAATGTAGATTATGATTTTTTTTTAAGTTCATTAAATCTATTAATGTATTTAACCTACAATATCAATTAAATGCATTAATTAATAATTCATTAATCTAGATAAAAAAAATAGTTTATATTTGAGACGGGTCGAAGTATAATTCTCACACTTTCTTTCTTTCTAATTATGGTATTGGTATTGGTATTGGAGCTTGTTTTTCTCCTCCCATTTTCTCTTTGGGCCCTCAATGTTTGGAACTTCTCAATGCACTTACCCATTGGCTTTTCCCAGAAAATAAATGAACGCACTAAAAAAAAGAAGACATTCACCAGGTTGGTTCAACACAAAAATTGAGAACCACATATCCCACCTAGACTTATTTCATGCCAACATGTCCAGCCCTTTATGCAAAAGTGGTTACACTTAACAGATTTTTTTTAATACAAAAGTTTAGGGGAGCTAGAGTTTATGGTTCATCAAAGTTTCGAGCTGTTA
This sequence comes from Trifolium fragiferum, assembly GCA_954870985.1. Taxonomy (NCBI): domain Eukaryota; kingdom Viridiplantae; phylum Streptophyta; class Magnoliopsida; order Fabales; family Fabaceae; genus Trifolium; species Trifolium fragiferum. The sequence continues at coordinate 52,986,880 of OX940794.1, forward strand.
AAATGGGATGCAGATTTGCTGCATTCACCTCTCTCTATCTCTCTCTACAAGTGTTTTTTTAATTTTTTTTGGGACAAACAATCTAAGGGTAAATAATTGATAAAAAACAAATTCAATGGTTGGTAGGGTTTTGACTGCAATGAGTGCACCCATTTATGAATGCAGTGAATCCTGGTCCGTTAAAATGAGATATTCGATTTTCAATTGTCAATGGTGGTAACATGATAATCAACTTGTACTAGACTCTACCGATATGTACTAAATAGTGATGTGACCGAACATTTTGTAAATAAAATATATTATTTTATTGTCAAGCTCCCACCTTATTTTTGGTTATTTCTTCAAGAAACATTGTTTTAAAATAAGCAACGTAACTTATCATGTTGACGCACTCTAATGAAATACGGAGTAACAAGCTAAGCATCAGAGCTTAAGAATAAGCAACTATGCATAAAAAAATAATAATAAAAAAAGAATAAGCAACTATCCAAGCTCCCTATTGAAGATGACCTTGTATAATGTAACTATAAAATATAATAGATAAAATATTTTTCTTTTGATAAATGAGAAAATTTAGGCATTGTTTGGTAAATATAATAGAGACAGGCTAGTTGATAGTTTTTTTTTTTCCACCAGCAGTTGAATTTGGTTTGGGGTCAGTTCTGACATCAAGTGATTCCAACCCCCTCCCGATCGTAGTTGCGGGGGATCGAACCGTGGTTCTCCCTACCAAGTTCAGCGCCTATTACCACTGAACCAACTGACGATTGGTAGCTAGTTGATAGTTTTTAGCTGATACATGATAACTTATATTTTATAGCTGATAATTAATTAAAGTATTTGGTAAATAGCAGTTCATTCAGCTGATAAATGTTAAATAACAAAAAAGGATATTATTAATTAATAATAAATGTTATATCAAATTTATATTCAAGATAGTAATTTAAATTTATCAATTTAATATGTCTTTTATATTTTATTATTAAATTAATTTTTCCATACTAAAATTTTATTTAAATTTTATTATTATTTATATTATAATATATCTTTCACGTTAAAATATAATGTACACTAGCAAGTAGCAAACTTGTGCCGTTAAAAAAAACACTAGCAAACTTGTAATACTTGAAATTGAGTCCATAGTCTCTAGTAATGCGAAATTGCGAATGTAGAATAATATACAAAACATTCTTAATTTACAATAAACTTTTAACAAATTAATATTTAAGATACTTTGTATTCTAAGCATTTAAAACATTTTTTTTAGATTGAATGTGATGTTTAGTATTACAAGCACATTTAAAACACAATTATTTTATTTTAAAAAATTAAAATAAAATAAATCATAAAAGGTAAAAGTAGGTTTTAGTTAAAATGATAAAGGTAAAAATAGAAGAAAAAAAATAAGCTATAAATTCAGAAACTATTTGAAATATCATTTGAAAAGTAAATTATAAATTAGTAAACTAACCTATAAACTCATAATAAAAAGATATTTTTCAAATACAATCTTTTAAGTTTTAACTTAGTATAAGCTATAAAATATAAGTTACTAGTCGGAATATCCATGTGATGCACGGGAATAATACGTCTTTAAAAATATTTTTATAGTATTAATATATTCTAAGGAATAAAGATATAAAATTATAAAATAATATAAAAAATACAATGAATCTATGAACAAAAATGTAAAGTAAAAAATAAAAAATCACACGGTAAAAAACAAACTCCATGATCTTGTCAAACAAAGTCGGTGATCTTGTAATTTGATCATCAAGAGTAATCAGCGGCCCTTTTAGCTGTACCGAAAATGATGTATATCATGCTCTGTGCACGCTTGCACAGTTAATTCCTCCTAGTCAAAATATATTGGCTTAAAGAAGAAGGAAAGTGAGAGAGGAGAAACTCAAAACCTAAATAGGACATATATACAGAACCATGACATGGTCTTTTTTTGCTAGGACTAAGACATGTAAATATGGCACAGTACTATTGATTGGAACATATGAAATGAATCACCATTTTTTGGTTTAATTTAATAAAAGTGACAACAAACTAAAAGGTCCATCATGTACTGTCTCACAAATGTATGATGTTGGTGGTCATTTGCGTTTGTCCATTTTTATGAATTACTATCAGACAAAAACGTGTTACAGATTTTTATTATGTGAAGACTTATAGAGAAGGTAGTTAAAGCGTCACAAGAGGTTGATGTTAGTAATTGTTACTCTCTCTGGTGTTGTTTAAACAAGTTGTTGGAAGATACTATCTCCCAGTGAAATACTATACACTATCAAAAAAATATCTCTTGATATACCACCATATACGTTTTGACTTTCCAAAAAATAAAATCATATAAGTTTGTGAATTCTGATCCAATGATCACCTGGAAACAGCTTGTTTGTTAGCAATACAAGTCCAAGAGGCAACAACTGGGTTGGACCCAACTAAGAACAAGCAAAAAGGAACAAAAATAGGCTTGTCTAGCTTCAAGACTTAGAATTTGTTTTGCCAACCTATCTCTTGTTTTTTTTTACATCTCTGCGAATTTTCTAAAATACTCTTATTTGTTATTTAAGTAACGGATATATCTCATATACACTATTAAATTGATTTTATTTTTATAACGTCTGCTACTTAAGGGGCAGACAACTTTTACAAAAAAAAAATATTTTTATAACGTCCGCAACTTAAATAGAAAAATAGTAAAAATGGAAACACGTAGGACGCGCAAGAAACGTGTAGGGTAACAGAAGAAAACCTCTCAACACTTTGTATGTCCTCTCCGAGAGTGCATCAGCATAACAACATCTTAGAATCGGTTTATTTTGTGAAAACAATTTTTATTTATTTTTTAAAAATTGTGTTAGTATTATTATTATATTGGTTGGAAAATTCTAACATGGACCACTTCTTCAAGTGGTCCATGGTGGACCATTCATGAAAAACCCTATAACGAATACGAATTTTACAAAATCCACCGTTGGATTGAAAGTTTATATCATATAGATCATCTATAGAAAATTTTAGAAAAATTGAAAATCATTTGATATGTTATTGAGATCCATCAAGATTAACGGTTTATTAAATACTGTAAATCTTGATAAATCCCAATAAAATATCAACTGATTTTCAATTTTTTTAAAATTTTTTATGGATGCTCTATATGATATAAACTTTCAATCTACCAATAAATTTTGTAAAATTTGTATTCGGTAGATCACTTGTCCACGGTGGACCACTTGTGAAGGTGGTCCACCGTAGCATTAACCTATATTGGTTATCTAATCTATCACCAAGGAGAAAATAGCATTTTAAAGTGAATCACTGTGATTGAATAGGAGATAAAATGTTAGCTAAACATGATGCATTTCAGCAAATAATATTGTTCATATCATAAGCCTCTCAAACTAATACTAATATATATATTTACGAATGTTAGTTGGTTCAATAGTTATTGGCGTTGGGCTTAATAGGAATGACCACATTCGATCCTTCGCAACTGCATTTGAAAGGGGAGTGGAACCACTTATGCCAGAATTCATCTCGAACTCTGCATTACTAGGGTCCCCTTTCCCTATGAACCAGAGGGTGAAAATAAAAAACAAATACTAATATATTTAAAAAATAAAATTAGAAAATGTTTTGGTAAAGTAGGAAAAAAAAAATCCAGTGAACTTAACTCAGTTGGCAGGACATTGCATTATATATGCATGGGGGCGAGTTTCGAATCATGGTCATTCTACTTATCTAAAAGGTAGAATTTCTAATCACTAAACTACTTAACAAAAAAAATTAACATCGATATATTTTATGGAGAAAACTTAGGTGCAGTACTTATACGTACTGTTGTGTTATTCTCCAATTAGAATATGATACCTGTATTATTTTTAAATCAAAAGTGCTTTTTTAACGCAAAAATCAAAAGTTGTGTTTTTGAACCGCAAAAGGAAATATATATATATATATATATATATATATATATATATATATATATATATATATATATATATATATATATATATATATATATATATATATATATAAAGAGGCAAGACAAAGTACAATGAGTATTATACCCACGAAACGGGAAGAAGTATAAGTGGTACTCTACCCAGTCCACAAAAATAAGAAACTTGAGTACACCATGGCGAAACAAAAAAGTGCACCTTCGTCTCCCTCTCCTCTGGACACCACACACAAGGATTTCCAACATTCCCTAGCACACCCCTATGTGATAAGTTTACCCTAGTTGGTAGCTCTTGCAAGAGTAATTGCCATGAGAACACGACGACCTTTGATGGAGCCATACTAATCCATTGACTTTTCAACACTCTTTAAACATTATCACTAATTACCATCGTCGGGAGAATATTAGAGCTAAGGAAACTATAACCCGTCTTAACCGTGTATTCACCCTCCTCCCCTATAGCACATGACCAAGAATCTTCAATCAGGAGAATGGGAATTCCACTAATGAGCCCTTCCAATTGTTCAACCAAGCGAATTCCCATTAGAATAAATTTCTCCTCCAATGAAAGTTCCAAATCCATTCATGATTTACCCAATTACCCATATCTCTAATCACCTATTGTTTTTGTGTTGACATCGAAAAATGTCTCGGAAATTCTTGACAAAGAGGTCTTGCACCTGACCAATTATGTAGCCAAAATTTGGTTCCTCCACCATTGCCTAATTTCCTAACCTTGATGTCCCTACACCAATCCTCCCCCGGATTAGAATTGAGAAATCCCAATCGACAAATATTCTTCCACCACAATGAAGCATACTTCACATTTATCCACGCACCAAATTCGAATGAGCCAACAACATCTTTACCATATTTAGCCATCAATAGCGATTTCCAAACTAAATCATTTGAGGTTAGTAGGCGCCACCTCCATTTTGTCAATAGTGCGATGTTTACCAACCTTAAATTCCTAATTCCAAGTCCTCCACATTCCTTAGGCCGGCAAACATCCACCCATTTCACCCAAGCAATCTTTTTTCCCTCCTTTGCACCCCCCATAAGAAGTTCCTTTGTATAGCTACTGTTTTCTTCCATACACACGCCGACATTCGCAAATAGGACATATAATAGGTGGGAATAGATGCTAAAACCGATTTGATTAGAACAACTTGACCCCCTAAGCTCATATACCTATTTTTGCCAAGCATTTAGCCGTTTTTGTAGCACTTCAATGACCGGCTTCCATGTTGCTTCCTTCCTAGGACTTGCACCAATAGTTAAACCACGGTAGATAAATGATAATTCCCCTATTTTGCAATTGAGAAACCTTGCCGCCTCCACCAAAAAAGGACCTTCAACATGATGGGGAATTAACACACAATAATAATAACAGAGCAATATGCAGCGGAAATAAAATTCCCCAAACTTGTAAGAACCTTTGAGGATCAACAACAAATAATATGGCAGTCAATAGAACAAAATAAAAGCACAAAAGAACACCGCAATTTTAACGTGGAAAACCCTCAATGTGAGAGTGAAAAACCACGGGTCGTCCAGACCAAAGAAATAGTTCCACTATGATCAAATATGGGTACAATAGAGTCTCAAAGTGATGCACAAACAAGTGCTAACAACCAATTAAACAACAAAGCACTAGAGCTTACAAACCAAGAACAAGAAGTTGAAAATTCTCCCCCTAAAACCTGATGCACTGCAGACACGATTTCTCCCAAACCAGAACTGATTTCGACGATCCGAACGGTGAAACTGTAGCCCCTGGAGCTGCGAACCTGCCCTCCAAATTTGGGCAAAATCCAACGGTTAACGAATCGGGAAACTGCGTTTTAGTGAGGCTGCTGTGTGAAATACGGGATTTTCTTTCACTCTTCTTTTCTCTCTTTTGAAAGGTTGTTCTCTCACAAAATTTACTCACTTGGTAACCCTAGTATGACCACTCTCCACTTACATAAGTGAGACCTAATGGGCTATCAATCTTGGACTTTTATCCACATAGGAAGGGAGCCCAAACCCAACACAACATTAATTTCAAATAGACGGCTTTTTGCAAAATTAACTTTTAGACCCGACATTAATTCAAATCATCTAAGTATCGCCTTTACACACCACAAGTTTTCTACACACTCCTCTCCTATGAATTCTCCAAAGCAGTTAAATTATAACACTCCAAAACAATGGTTCCTAAGTAATTATGTTGCATGTTGTCACTGTTGAAACTGCAACCATATTAGCAGAGTCGGAATTAATCTCCCCATCTTTAAATAGCATGTCTTTGGCGAATTCCATTCCTAACAAAAGTGGCATGCCTTCAGCCCACATATGAGTCCGAAACAATTTGTCAATGCCAGCTCAATTTTTGTCTTGATTCTTTTCACTTTTGGTCAAGTCAATGCATTTAAGCCTCAAGGTTATAATCATGTTTAATTAAAAAATTTAGAAAAATACAAGAGATACTTAAACTCAAACATATATCAATAGAATTTTGGAAGGTAGCTTTAATAATACTCCTAAGTAATACTCCTAAATAATGTTTTGAATTTATTTTTGTTTTTTGCTTGACAAACTCCCGATGCTTCATGTTGATGCATCGTGAGTTTGAGGGAAAGTGTTAGATAATAGGACTTTTAAGTTATTAGATTTTTAGGTTAGTAGTCCATTAAGTATTATTATATATTGTCTTGTAATCCTATTTTGTGAAATTATGTCATTGCAATATTATTGAAATCCTAGTGGTCACTTTATGTTTCTCTCTGAACTCTATATAGTTAACAATGTGGTTGGAGTTAGGGTTCATTGCGAGTTTAGTGTCCTAAATTGGCAAGTTTAGTGGGAGGCTAGATTACTTTAAATTTGTTGTGCTCTGCTGGTTAACGTTTCTTTGAAGCAAAGTTTGGCGGACAAATCACAAATGGCCTTAGAGGGGGAGTATTGTCAGCACGTATGCTGTGAAAGAGGCTTATGAGCTTCTCTCTCAAAGAGATAAAGAAGAGGTCGATAATTAGAATTTGTCTGATCTTGTCTAAGATAAGGCAGCTCTATAAAAAATGTTTTTGTTTGATTGGCGGCTGATGGCAAACCGACTTCCAACTAAAGATAATTAGGGACGAAGAAAGTAATAAGTTAATTTAGTCGCTTTCAAAAAAGAAAAGTTAATTAAATCATTCTGTAGTAGACAATGCTACACACTTTTGCAATCTGGATTGCCAAGCGACAGCTCCACCTGCAAATTTAATCATGTAACCAGAAGTGGACTTCCTGGAATCAATGTCACCAGCCATATCTGAGTCAGAATATCCTTCTAAAGTAGGCTTATCTCCTCCAAAGCAAAGCCTCATACTAGTAGTACCACGAAGATACCTTAAAACCCATTTTACAGCATTCCAATGCTCTCTACCTGGATTTGACAAAAATCTACTGACTGTACCAACAGCATGTGCTATATCTGGTCTTGTACACACCATTGCATACATCAAACTACCCACAGCAGACGCATAAGGAACACATTTCATATCAACTGCTTCATCTTCACTTGAAGGACTTTGTTTAGAACTCAACTTGAAATGAGTAGCAAGAGGAGTGCTTACCGCCTTAGAATTTTCCATCTGGAATCTCTGCAACACTCTTTTGATATAGTGCTCTTGTGACATCCAAAGTTTCCTCTCCTTTCTGTCACGCATGATTCTTATGCCAAGAATCTGTTTAGCTGCTCCCATGTCTTTCATGGCAAATGACTCGCCCAATTGCTTCTTTAACCTGTCAATGTTAGAAATATTTTTCCCTACAATAAGCATATCATCAACATATAACAACAGGATAATGAAGTCATCGTTAGAAAATTTTCTAACAAAGACGCAATGATCTGAAGTAGTCTTCTTGTATCCTTGATCCGACATAACAGACTCAAACTTCTTGTACCACTGCCTTGGAGCTTGCTTCAGCCCATACAGACTCTTTCTCAATCTACACACATAGTCTTCTTGGCCTTTAACTTGAAAACCATCAGGTTGCTTCATGTAGATCTCTTCCTCCAAATCACCATGAAGGAAAGCCGTTTTCACATCCATTTGCTCAACCTCTAGATCAAGAGTAGCAGCCAAACCCAACACGGTTCTAATTGATGACATCTTCACAACAGGTGAGAAAATCTCATTAAAATCAACACCCTTTCTTTGACGGAAACCTTTCACCACCAATCTGGCTTTATACCTTGGAGACTCAGAGTTACTCTCATGTTTGACTCTATATATCCACCTGTTTTCCAAAGCCCTTTTGCCTTTAGGCAACTTCACTAAATAATATGTGTGATTGTCATGCAAGGATTTCATCTCATCATTCATTGCTTCCAACCACTTTTGATTTTCATCACTTTCCATGGCCTCTTGAAAACACTCAGGTTCACCCTCATCAGTAAAAGTCACATAATCATCAGAATTATACCTTGTAGAAGGTTGTCTCTGTCTGTTGGACCTCCTAAGTTGAACTTGAGATGATTCTGGAGCTTCACCAAGATTATCATCTTGTGACATATCATTCTCCTCATCATTATCGCCTGGAATATTTACTTCATCTCCAAGTTGTTGATCATCAACATAATCATGTGGCTCACCATTCTGAACATCTCCACCAGTAGTATCCAGATTATGAACAGGTAACCGAACTGGATCAACATTAGACAAACTGATATCTTTCTCGAGTGTAGTCTTCTCCACCTTATCAATGTCTTCAATAGTTTGGTCTTCCATAAACACAACATCGCGGCTTCTGATAACTTTCTTCCCAATAGGATCATACAATTTGTAACCAAACTCATCCTGCCCATAGCCGATGAAGATACATTGTTTTGACTTTGCATCCAACTTGGATCTTTCATCCTTTGGAACATGCACAAAAGCCTTACAACCAAAGACCCTCAAATGATCATACTTGACATTCTTACCAAACCAAATTTTGTCTGGAACTTCACTGTTCAAAGCAACAGTAGGAGTGAGATTAAGAACATGCACCGCCGTGTACAGTGCCTCACCCCAATAATGTTTAGGCAACTTAGCTTCAGAGAGCATACATCTAACTCTCTCAACAAGTGTTCGATTCATCCTCTCTGCTAAACCATTTAGCTGAGGAGTTTTAGGAGGAGTCTTCTCATGTGAAATACCATGTTGCTTGCAATAGACGTCAAAAGGACCACAATACTCACCACCGTTGTCAGAACGAACACATTTCAGCTTCTTGCCTGTCTGTCTCTCAACCAAAGCATGGAATTCTTTGAACTTCTCCAACACTTGGTCTTTCGTCTTCAAAGCATATACCCATAGTTTCCTGGAACAATCATCAATGAAAGTAACAAAATAAAGTGCACCACTAAAAGATTTTACCTTTAATGGACCACAAACATCAGAATGTACCAATTGAAGCAACTCTGACTTCCTTGAGGGAGGATGCTTCTTGAAGGATACTCTAGTCTGTTTACCAGCCATGCAATGAGAACATTTCTCCAAATCAGCATTCTTTAATCCTGGAAGCACATCCTTTTTGGCTAAAACATTCAGCCCCTTTTCACTGATATGACTAAGCCTTCGGTGCCACAAAGATGCTTCCATGTCGATAGCATTCACACTGTCTCTAGCAACCAAAGCTTTTGTCCAATACAATTTAGAATTTTTCTCCCCTCTAGCAACAACCAAGTTACCTTTGCTGAGTTTCCACTTTCCAGAACCAAAGTGGTTATCATAACCACAATCATCTAGCATATGCACAGAGATCAAATTAAAGCGGACATCAGGAGCATGTTTGACATCTCTAAGCAACAATTGCATTCCCATGTTGGTTTGCAAACAAACATCACCAACACCAATTACCTTAGATACACCATCATTACCCATCTTCAACACTCCAAAGTCACCGGAAGTATAAGATGTGAAGAACTCCTTCCTCGGTGTAACATGCAATGTAGCACCACTGTCAACAATCCACATGCTCTCATCTGATACAAGATTAATAGACTCATGATCACGAAGAATAACAAGATCATCATTGGTAGCAGTAGTAACACGATCATCATCATGATCTTCATTATTTCTTTGTTTATACTTACCCTTCTTGCCTTTGTTATCCCTTTTCCACTTGAAACAATTCTTTTGTATATGTCCTGACATATGACAATAATGACAATCTACATTCTTGTATCTCCCTTTGGACTTGCTTCTGCTATTCTCTCTACCACCCTTCGGTTCCTTTTTCTGACTTCTCCCCCTATTTTCAGTGACAAGTACCTCGGATTGAGATGAAGTACCTTGTGCCTTCCTTCTCATCTCCTCATTAAGAATACCACCCTTAGCCGTTTCCAAAGAAACAACACCTTTAGGAGCAGAACTTGTAATAGAAACCCGAAACGTCTCCCAAGACTCTGGTAAAGATAGCAATAGAAATAGTCCCAAAAGTTCATCTTCAAATTTGATACCCATTCCAGACATCTGATCAAGGAGCCCCTGAAATTCACTCAAGTGATCTGAAATAGAAGTCCCCTCTTTATACTTCAAACTTATAAAGCTATTCAACAAGAACAATTTATTATTCCCGGATTTAGAGGCATACAAGGACTCTATCTTCTCCCATAAAGTTTTTGCATGAGTCTCATTAGCAATATGATTATAAACATTATCTTCTACATATTGTCTAATAAAACCACATACCTGTAAGTGTTCAAACTCCCATTCTTCATCAGACAAAGAATCCGGCTTTGTGGAACTAAATACCGGTAAATGCAATTTCTTCACAAATAGTAAGTCTTTCATCTTGCCCTTCCACAAATGGTAATTAGAACCATTCAACAATACCATCTTCATATTTGTATTTGACTCCATCATTCAAACAAGTAAATTTGCCCTCAACCTAGAGCTCTGATGCCACTCTGATGGGGAATTAACACACAATAATAATAACAGAGCAATATGCAGCGGAAATAAAATTCCCCAAACTTGTAAGAACCTTTGAGGATCAACAACAAATAATATGGCAGTCAATAGAACAAAATAAAAGCACAAAAGAACACCGCAATTTTAACGTGGAAAACCCTCAATGTGAGAGTGAAAAACCACGGGTCGTCCAGACCAAAGAAATAGTTCCACTATGATCAAATATGGGTACAATAGAGTCTCAAAGTGATGCACAAACAAGTGCTAACAACCAATTAAACAACAAAGCACTAGAGCTTACAAACCAAGAACAAGAAGTTGAAAATTCTCCCCCTAAAACCTGATGCACTGCAGACACGATTTCTCCCAAACCAGAACTGATTTCGACGATCCGAACGGTGAAACTGTAGCCCCTGGAGCTGCGAACCTGCCCTCCAAATTTGGGCAAAATCCAACGGTTAACGAATCGGGAAACTGCGTTTTAGTGAGGCTGCTGTGTGAAATACGGGATTTTCTTTCACTCTTCTTTTCTCTCTTTTGAAAGGTTGTTCTCTCACAAAATTTACTCACTTGGTAACCCTAGTATGACCACTCTCCACTTACATAAGTGAGACCTAATGGGCTATCAATCTTGGACTTTTATCCACATAGGAAGGGAGCCCAAACCCAACACAACATTAATTTCAAATAGACGGCTTTTTGCAAAATTAACTTTTAGACCCGACATTAATTCAAATCATCTAAGTATCGCCTTTACACACCACAAGTTTTCTACACACTCCTCTCCTATGAATTCTCCAAAGCAGTTAAATTATAACACTCCAAAGCAATGGTTCCTAAGTAATTATGTTGCATGTTGTCACTGTTGAAACTGCAACCATATTAGCAGAGTCGGAATTAATCTCCCCATCTTTAAATAGCATGTCTTTGGCGAATTCCATTCCTAACAAAAGTGGCATGCCTTCAGCCCACATATGAGTCCGAAACAATTTGTCAATGCCAGCTCAATTTTTGTCTTGATTCTTTTCACTTTTGGTCAAGTCAATGCATTTAAGCCTCAAGGTTATAATCATGTTTAATTAAAAAATTTAGAAAAATACAAGAGATACTTAAACTCAAACATATATCAATAGAATTTTGGAAGGTAGCTTTAATAATACTCCTAAGTAATACTCCTAAATAATGTTTTGAATTTATTTTTGTTTTTTGCTTGACAAACTCCCGATGCTTCATGTTGATGCATCGTGAGTTTGAGGGAAAGTGTTAGATAATAGGACTTTTAAGTTATTAGATTTTTAGGTTAGTAGTCCATTAAGTATTATTATATATTGTCTTGTAATCCTATTTTGTGAAATTATGTCATTGCAATATTATTGAAATCCTAGTGGTCACTTTATGTTTCTCTCTGAACTCTATATAGTTAACAATGTGGTTGGAGTTAGGGTTCATTGCGAGTTTAGTGTCCTAAATTGGCAAGTTTAGTGGGAGGCTAGATTACTTTAAATTTGTTGTGCTCTGCTGGTTAACGTTTCTTTGAAGCAAAGTTTGGCGGACAAATCACAAATGGCCTTAGAGGGGGAGTATTGTCAGCACGTATGCTGTGAAAGAGGCTTATGAGCTTCTCTCTCAAAAAGATAAAGAAGAGGTCGATAATTAGAATTTGTCTGATCTTGTCTAAGATAAGGCAGCTCTATAAAAAATGTTTTTGTTTGATTGGCGGCTGATGGCAAACCGACTTCCAACTAAAGATAATTAGGGACGAAGAAAGTAATAAGTTAATTTAGTCGCTTTCAAAAAAGAAAAGTTAATTAAATCATTCATTGGTGTCCTCAACAAATTTGAGATGAACAATAGAACATGACCTCACTTTTTGGGTACAAGATAATATGCAAACATTATCACACTGCACATACATACAACTAATTAAAATGAACTATATTGCACATCCATATCTTTACATTCTGGTAATATCCCTCTAGTGTACTCTCAAAAGGACAAGACCATATCATTGTTGAGAACTAAATCGAGTATGGTCCAAGGCCCTTTTATCTGACAATCTTGACTTCTGCTGAATTAGAAAATAATCACAATACTTAATACTTTTGAACAATGGCTTTTCTTTCTTCAATAGTTCAGGAGCAGGTCCAATTTCCTTATCTAATGCAGGTCCATTCACCACTACAAGACTTATCCTAGTGTCCTTGTTGTTGAGGATTGCTCGGTGTAACACACTTGCATACCTCCCATTACTCGCAGCCTAATCAATACCAAGAATAAACACTAATCAAACACTTACAATAAGTGAATAATTATTTGTCGTTCAAATTGCAATGAGTTTTGTAAGTTTTTTCAGATGAAGCGATAAACACCACTGAAACTCGCAGACAACTACAAAGTCTCGGGTGAAAGTGTTCAGTCTAACAATATCGGCATTGACAATTGAATTAAGACATAAGAACTGGAAGTTGGTTTTTATTCAAATAATATGAAATGACATATTAGTCGTCTAAAATTAATGAAGTGTCATTTCGTAGATGTGAGAAACATATTAGCCCATGTGTATTATATAGTGAAACAATTAGAAGAGAGCTTGTATATTATATAGTGACCTCAAGTTGATCTCCAATGTTGACAACTAGGCTGTTGGGAAGTGGATTGACATTGGCCCATTTACCCTCATGCTTAACTTGAAGCCCTCCTATTCCATTTTGAATGAGAAAGGTCAAGAAGCCAACATCAGAATGTGAAGGCAATCCAAGAGCAAGGCGTGGCTGTGGACATGGAGGGTACAAGTTTGCAGCCATGATTTGTGAGCCATAGTCAAAACCAGAAGAATCAATTATAGAATTGGACTCTAATCCCAAACTCTCTGATATTGCTTGAATCAATTTCCTCGCCACAACTGTGATTTTTCGACTATACTCAAACGCGACCTCCCTGCACAAACACATGCAAAATAATACTCGTTTCGGTCGTAAATATAAGAGAGAGTTTCGCCAACAGAAGTTGACTGAAATACATCAATTTTTATTAATTTAAATTTATCTTATATTTAAAACCGGACGAAGTACAAGACATGAAAATAGAAACATTTGAATTACCGACAAAAACTACATGCGGAACAAATATAATTCGTCTCTAAAATTTGTAGGTTATTCAAGATTACCTGTAACGAGGTGGTTTGTGGGGGAAATTGAATTTAGGAGATGTTAAGACTTTGAGAAAATCTCTCCAATAATGAACATCTTCTGCTGGAGGATGGAAGCTGGTACCATGTCTAATGGGTGAGAAAGGGTCGCCATTGTCACCAAACTCCGCCTTTTCCTCCACCGGCAAATCATGAAACTCGCGAGATTTTGTCAACAATTCCTCCATTAGACTCTCGGGAATTCCGTGATTAGTGAGCTGAGGGGCTAGTTTTTGAGCTTATGCTTATAATTTATACCGGTATAAGTTTAATCAACCGAAATGGACATGTTTAGTAACAATTTTCTCAAGAGTTTATTACGGTTCTTACTAGTTTATAGTGTTTCTTTATAACTTATCTTTATAAAACCCGATTATAAGATGAGGAAGTATCGCTTATCATTCTTTTTCTTCTCAATTTACTCTTGCTATATTAATTCAAAAATATTAAATGTTAGTTAAAAATATTTTTAATGTCATTTCATATTTATCAATGAATTCAAACACTAATCAAACATTTTTTGCTTTCACCAATTGTTTAATCTGGTTCTAGGATCAGTTCTGACATCAAGTGATTTCAGCCCCTCCCGATCGCAGTTTCGGGGAATCGAACGATGGTTCTCCCTACTAAGTTCAACATTAATTACCACTAAATCAACTAACGATTGGTAACTACTAATCAAACTTTACAAATTCAATATTCTACATTATCCGCTATCAACTAGTTTATATTAAGAACAAAGAAGATAGAAAGGAAAATTACCATGAAGAAACCCCATTGAGCACATGCCTGGGCAAGTTGATGAATAGCTTTTGTGTGGATTTGAGGATCATCTGAAGTGAGAAGAGAGAAATCAATAATTGGAATGGAAGCTGCAAGCTCATCATCATGATCATGGTGTTCTTTGAGGGAGTGATAATTGGAAGGGATGGGAGAAGCTCCGTTTGATTCTGCGTATGCTTTGATGCTTGAAATATTGGAATCGTCAACTTTTGCATGTTCTAATGATGATGATGATGATGAAATTCTAGAAGCTGAAGCCATGAAAATGAACTACTTCTTGTTATTGGATTAGCATAGAATTAAATTTGTTGATTGAAAAAATAGTGAAATAATATAGCTAGAGATAAAATGTCATAGCCAACTTATTGATAAAACTTCGACGTGTTATCTTGAAACGTGATCAACTTGTTCTTCATTTTATTGAGTGTGACAATTTTTATTTTATTTTTCACAAACTTATATAAACAAAATTTAACATTTTTTCTCCTACTATTAAATAATAATAATAATAATAATATATTCCAATTATATTTTCATTTACTATTAAAGCGTAAAAATAAGTAAAAAATTATCTTTCTTATCTAATTTTTTGGACCAAATCTTTCAATTTTCTTCGATCAATTTTTATTTATATTTTGAAACCGGTGAAGTATAAATTATGTGGCCATCAATTTTCATATAATTAATTTTTTAATTATATTTTGATATAGATGGAGTTTGCGTGATCAACTACTTTCTTATAAATATGCATACTTTGATTAATTTTTGTTTATAATTAAAGCAATACTTGATTAATTATGAGTTATGACTTTATTTACTTTGCGATCGAACTATGAATTAAAAAAAAAAACACAACAAATATGATCAGTCATGACTTGGCGTATTGTGCATGAGATTTATTGATCTTTTTTGCAAGAAAACTGGAAAGTTGGATCTCATACTTGGATTACAAATATCATCATCTCTTGCTCTATATGGAAAATATGTTCCAAACTTTTTTAACAAAGGCAAAAAAATCTTTTTTGGAGGGGGTGTAAAGAGTCTTGGAGGAAGAGAAATCTTCAAATCTCAGATGGGCCAAATCCAATTCATCCAGTACGAAAATTGTTTTTTCTACCCCAACATTTATCTCAATACCCCTACATTTTTCATAATATTCCCGTTTTATCCTTTGTTTAAAATATTATTTTTTACAACATTTTTTTTAAAAGTGTTAAAATTGGTAAAAAGTGTTCCAGAATTTTTTTTATCGATACCGGAACACTTTTTAAAAGTGTTCCGGTTTATATTTGTGCTAGAAAACATATTTTATTGATACCGGAACACTTTGAAAAGTGTTCCGGTTTGTATTTTTGCCTATATTTTAATGATACCGGAACACTTTTAAAAGTGTTCCGGTTCCGGTTTGTATTTTTGCCTATATTTTAATGATATCGGAACACTTTTAAAAGTGTTCCGGTTTGTATTTGTGCTTTTATTGATACCGGAACAGTTTTCAAAGTGTTCCGGTTTGTATTTCTGTCTATATTTTATACCTACCGGAACACTTTTAAAAGTGTTCCGGTTTGTATTTGTGCTTTTATTGATACCGGAACAGTTTTCAAAGTGTTCCGGTTTGTATTTCTGTCTATATTTTATACATACCGGAATACTTTTAAAAGTGTTCTGGTTTGTATTTGTGTCTAGAAAACATGTTTTATTGATATCGGAACATTTTAGATAGTGTTACGGTTTGTATTTATGCCCAAAACATATTTTGTTGATATGAGAACACTTTAAAAATGTTTCGGTTTGTATTTGTGCCTAAAAAACATATTTTATCAACACTACAACACTTTCTATTTGTGCCCAAAACATATTTTTTTATATCGGAACACTTTGTAAATTGTTCTGGTTTGTAAAAAATCACAGAGGAGGCGACACCACGGCGATACATCGATGGCGAAAAATCAAAACACTACTTTCGCAAAGTATTATTATAAATTATGACAAACCGAAACAATATTTTCTTACCGCCGTTGATGGGTGTGCATGCACAGATCCCGAAAAGGTTGAAAAAAATATCATAAACGACAACAATTTCATATTTTATTTGCAAATCGGAACACTTGTAAAATTAACATACCGAAAAAAAAATACCTTACCGGAATAGTGTTTCAGGGGGTGTACAATTTTCTAAACATGTTGGGGTAAAAAGATAAATGTAGGGGTAGAAAAAAATGATAAAACGGAAAAATAATAAATAATAAAATATAAAAAAGTAAGGTAAGGGTAAAATGGGAATATTTCAAATTATGTTGGGGTAAAGAGATAAATGTTGGGGTAGAAAAAAGAATTTTCATCCAGTACGCATCATTAGAAGCCCAATGGACCATTATATATAGACATGGGGGATTGGGGGGTACTAAATTAAATAAAACCGCAATAAAAAGACAAATTATAATGAAATATGGAGTTGCGGGGAATCGAACCCCGTGCCTCTCGCATGCGAAGCGAGCGCTCTACCATATGAGCTACAACCCCTTCGATGCTAAGCTTCTGTATATTAAATATATATACCCATTTTATTGTCATTATTATCTGTCTCTTTCCGTTATGAAAAGAATGCTGATCATCTTTATCAATAATTGTTCTTGATAGTTTCTTGTACTCGTTTTTTCAATACAGATTACTTTTTGAAGTTAATGTCAATTTAAATTGTCATTTATAAATTATGTTAATTGATAACCTTATAAACATTGTAATTTGTAGTATACCGCTACTCATTAATCATTTATTTACTTTTATATATAATATAATAATTAACTATAATTTTGATCATCATTAACCATAATTTTAATTAATTTTTTGTATATTTTATATTTAAACACGAATTATTGTTAATGAATAGATTTAAGCACTAAAATTCTAAAAGGATGCGAGTTTAATATATATATATATATATATATATATATATATATATATATATATATGTTGCCGGTGATGTGAGGATATCTTTGATGGATAATCTCTAAATATATAAGTAGGTAGTGCTTTTTAAACTTTGAAGTCTACTTCAATTTTTATGAGTCCTCATAAACTTACCTGAATTTTAATCCATAAAATAAAATTGAATTAGTAATGAATGGTTAATAATTTTACAATATAATTGTGTTCACCTTGAGGTTAATAAAATATGACACCTTTGCCATATATTCATTAACACCTTACCAGCTAGCTAATTGAATTGTGTTAACTATATAATTTATTATTAAAGTTTGACATGAAATTTATGTGTATGTGTGTAAAAATAAGATTTGAATTAAGGAAAGTCATAAATTTATGAATTCATCGTGAGTTTGACTCGGTTGTTAGGGTCATCGCATTTTATATGTAGGGATCGAAGTTCAAACTTCAAACACCACATTTATTATTCATTTTAAAGATGAAATTTTTAACTACTAAATTATCTCAAAAAAAAAAACATAAATCTATATAGTCATACAATTGACATGCTCAAAGTCATCCTATTTTGATCAAAAATTTCAATCTTAAATTTAATTTTATTTTAGATTTTAAACAATCTAATTTTAATCGAGTTATTTAAATATAATATCTCCAGTTAATCACCATTCCGCCTAATTCATTTGTCAAAATAACACAATTTTCTAAATTGAAAAGATAATAATAGGATTTAGTCCTTACCAAGAATATTAGTATACATCAACCATGTGGAGATACGTACCATTATTTTCAACATGTCCCTTTCCATATAAAGGTAGATTGATGATGGCAAAGGACTTATTGTCGTTTTCTCTTGAATGGTCATTATTCTCTACTTAATTTCATATAAACCCATAATCATACTCAAGAAAGTGATACATTTTGTACTTTCTACTACACTCGTTTTCTAAAGCAAAATTCCAAAATATAGTGATAATAATTCAAATGATAATTCCAAAAATAGTTTCATATGTATGTTTTTGTAATTATATATGGAATAGCAATTGAAATGTACGTGGCCAATTTTGTCAAAATCAGAAGTAAACACAACATATTACACACGGTAAAATATCATAACCTTACAGCTTCGGATTTCATTTTTCCATTTTAATTCATTAATTTTCCATTGATTAAGATGTTTATAAATAATTTAAACTATTTGGTTATGTATGTGGAGTTGCATTAGGTGCTGCTATGATTTGGTGTGATATGTATACCAAGGCTTTGGGAAGATCATGCTATTATCATGTGTTATTTTGCTATAAAGATTAAGCAACGTTCCAATAATTGTTCCTCAAATTCTAAAATTCATCGTCACTACACGTGTTAAGCAACAATTATATATGATTGTGGTGGGCGATACTCAAAAATTTGTTGTACATAAAAAATGTCACGATTACATAGAGCGTGAGTAAGAAATAGTACGTTGTTGAACTATTGCCTGTGGTTATAGGCACATTTTTATGTGTTAAGGATGCACAATGTAAAAATTAGGGTAAGGGTCCCCCCTATTTTATAAAAGAAATAGATATTATAGTTTTAAAGTAAATTAATGATATGAATGCACATTTTTGGAGAACTTTATACATTGATTGAGTATTTACACACCAAAACTTTAGTAATTATAGTGTTAATAATTTATTTTAAAAAAAAATGGTGAGAATCTCTACTAAAAAATTGAACTCGCGAAAGCATGATTAGCATTAGGCATGGAGTAGTGCTATTTAGTGCGAAGGATTATCCCACGAAAAGCTCACAAACGCAACTTACGGTATATTTAACCAATAAAATTATGTTTCTGGCGGAAATCATGCAATGATATACATCAGCCATATGACACGTTATCACTAACGTGTTCCATAAAAAATAAATAAACTTATGGGTACTTAAAAGTTTCCCACATGGTGCATATTGGTCGTCTTTCCATAACTTCTTTCTTCCATCATAACACTATTGCTCCATACTTCCAGTAATTTCTCATTGTTCCAGAAAAATGAAAATTAAAAGCCTTGCAAAACCAATTTGTTTCATAAGAGTAACACTCATTAGTTTGATGGAGGCATGGTTAAAAAAATAATTGAGAGGAAACAAAAGATGAGAGGCTGATGAAGCCAAGTAGAGAATTTGACATTGGAGTGAATGGATTTGATTGCCTCCGTTTTTATTTAACTATTTTTTGTTACACAAGAAAGAGGTAGCATGAGAAAAAATGAGTCGGTGTTAGCCGATTTCTTTTTGCAACTCAAAGCCACGTCGTTCGAATTTTTTCACGAAATTGAACTTTCGCACTATCAAGCAATTTCCTTAGGCATGAGTGTGGATGAATTAAGATCTTCTTCATTTGTCAATCTACCAATTTTTTGCCATTATTAAAGTTTTAGAAACATAAATACAATGATGTGATATTTAGTAGATCCAAATATTTAATACAGTATATTCTAAGATTTATAAAAAATTTAGGGTGCGTTTGTTATAAATTTTTTGAAAATAGATTCTTATAATGTAATATAATTTTGTGTAAAAAATATTTACAAAAAAACTTTTTATAAAAGCTTCAAATGAAAATTTTGTTTAAATAGTTATTCTTAAAATGTCATTTTAGCCATTTCATTATTTTATTGAAATTCTTTTTGAATATCAAAATTTCAAAAAAATCACTTTTTTTAAAACTATTTCAAATAGATTTTCATAAAAATCATTTTTAAAATACAACTTTTTGTAAAAATTGAGATTTTAACTATGTTTTGATCTTCAATAATGTACGTTTATGTTATATAATGTCAAAATTAGTATTTGAAATTAGAAAAAACAAATATAAAAAAACTTATAATATTTTAAAAAACGATTTTATAAAATCTATTTTAAAAAATACAAAGAAAAAATCATTTATTTAAAGCTAAAACAAACGCATCCTTAGTAGGGAAGAAAATAAATAAAGAGAATCATAACATTTCAGCTGCATTGAAGTTTTGCATTTTCAATGTTTTAATTTTTTAGATCGTTGGATGTATAGTGGTTAGAGAATCTTATGTTATGAACTAATTTTTGAAAGTGAAATTCAATCATGGAGAAGTTTGATTGAAATATGACAAATTCTTATACAAATTATACGACAAGTGTGATGTTGATGATAACAAATATGGAAATGGACAAGCAAACACCAAAATACCAACAATAGACTTTCGGTTTTGTCGTACTGTTATTCTATTTTGACCTTAATTAAAATTTTACACAACTTTTTTTTTATTTTAATCAATTGTTAACAGTATGAAACTAGTATAAACTTCCTCACAAAATTGTTTGAATCGGATAAATTACAGAAATATAATAATATTTTTTTGGAACGTTTTTTTGACTAAATTGTTTTGGTACATAAAAGGTAATAAATTAATTTTGGTCAAAAAAAGTAATAATAGTCAATATTGTAATATATGTATAAATATTATTTTAGTAACATCCAACATTTACATTTTTTGTTCTAGTTAAAAAAATTCGCGATATTATTGAATAATTATTATCATTCGAGCAATGGACTCGGGTTAATTGCATGGAGTCGTTAATTTAGAAAAAATCAAATTAGCGACCGCTTTATAGAGAATGGTTTAGAGACCAATTTTAACAATTGATTTAGAAACTTAATAGTTATTCATTTGTTTTTTAAATTGATCTTTGAAATTAATCTCTAGAACAATTTTCTAAAAACTCACATTCTAAGAGCCTGTTTAAAACAATTTTGGTTTTTTGTTTTCAAAATGTGTATTAAAAAACTGTTTTTATGTACCAAAAACAAAACTGTTTTTAAGAAGAGAAAAGAAAGAAAAAAAGTGTGTTTGATAATGTAACTTTTCAAAACTATTTTACAAATGAGAAAATTATAAAATCCATTTGGTAATCAAATATTTAAAAACTATTTTTATATAAACTATTTCACTTGCAATTAAAAAGTATTAATTAATAAAAAGGTGTTTATTATAATTAATAATTAAATTTTATGTATTTATAGCTAAATGTAGAATTTAGATTTTTTTTAGATACAATTTAAAAAAAAAATTAAGCGCTATAATAACTTTTTTTTAGACGCATTAAGCGTTATAATATTGAAAAATGATAAACACATCAAAATATAGTAGCATATCAATATCCATAACATAAACATCATACAACCAAACCACGACATGTTAAAAAAAAAGTAAATATCCTGAAAATAATCACCTAGACTCCAAAGTTACATATGAGAAAATAAAAAAGAAGTGTAATCGGTTCAATTAGTTGTTACGGCGTACCCACATCCTTTCTTTAATATGATTTCTTTCCATTGCCATTTTAGTTGCATATTCGTTAGATAACTTTGTTAAATTGTCAGCATTGGAGCTTAACCCTTCTATGTTTGGCTCTTCATTCACCCTCTCGAGTTCTATCGGATCAATTTCTTCCCATATTCTAAACAACTCATCGGGCAAATTGCACTTCCTTATGTAATTATGAATAACACAACATGTAGTTGCTATGAGTCGTTGCCTAGGAGGTTTATAAGGAGACATCAACTTTAAAATTGGAAATCTATTTTTCAACATCCAAAACAACGCTCAATTGTCATCTTGGATAGCCAGAATCAACAAGATAAAATGAACTTTCATCAAATAAAATATATGTTAGCTTTTGTTAACAGACAAAATAGGAAAAAATTAGGAAATAAGATACCGAATTTGTCAAGAAATAGAAAGTAACAAAAAATACAATGAAAAATTCATATAATCAATTACTGAAAATTAGGGTTTAATAGACAAAATAGGAAAAAATATTAGGAAATAAGATACCAAATTTGTCAAGAATTTGATCTCTTTATAATAGCACACCGTACCCAAAACTAATAAATCCAAAACAATTTTTAAAAGGAGAAAACTTAGAAACAGTTCTCTGAGTGCTCTTCAAACTGTTTTTCAATAATATAATGACAAGTGGAATAATGAGTCCATGTCAGACCCATCATCAACGCATCTTTATTGTACCTATGTTTCTTGTTCATCGATGCAGCGCCACCAGAATTTATTTGCTGCGCAAAACTCTCTGACGAAGCGAAACATAATAATCCGTATGATGTTAACATGTGTTCGGCGAAGCATGAGGTGCATAATCCTCTTTTTGGCAATGGCATAATCCTCTTTTTTGGAAGCAATTTTTTATTTTTAAATAGAGAAATTGAAGCAAAATAGTCAAATAATTGAGGATTTAGAAAACCAATTGCAAGTTTTAAGGTATGATTAATATGTTGGGTGTTCTGACAGTAGTAACAAAGAGGTGACTCGGTGCCATCGGTGTTGGCTTTCATCTGTGAGGTTTTAATGGAAGCAAAAGAGAAGAAACTGAAACAAGAGATAAGATAATAGGTCTGACGTGATTTATTAATCCATGTGGCATAATATTATTAGAAAACAGTTTGAACAGTACCTAAAGAACCGTTTCTAAGTTTTCTCCTTTTTAAAACTTCTATTTTGAAAAAAGTTTATCAAACAAGTTTTTAATTTTTGAATTTTTAAAAACAAAAAAATAAGTTTTTGAAAAGTGTTTCAAACACACCCCGTGTTTAATTTGCTTTTCATGTTTTCTGTTTTTCAATTTTACTTTAGCTAATAAAATTAAGAGTATAGGCCCATATAAAAAAAAGAATAAGAGTATATTAATCAATATACATTAGAACATATATTTATTATTTTCTTCACTATTTTCCCTTTACAATTTTTTTAATTAAAAAACACTATATGTAACATTTTAAAAAGAAATTGAAAAGGCCAAAATGTCTACTTTTTGAAAAAAAAAAAAAGGAATACACACTCTTCATAAAATGTCATCCTATCAATATTCACCAGAGAAAACATTGTCTTGCTCGATTTTGAATTAAAATACTTGCACTTATTTAACATTTTGTAAAATTTATTGTCTATATATTTTACTACTATATATCTTTACTATATTTCACTTTAACGGAAAACTTGCGGCAAGTTTCAACGTCAACGTTTAAGCTTTGGGTTTATACCCTTAGAATTTACACTCAACATTTTGTATAACTTATATTTCATATCCTAATATAATTTATGTGTTTAGTTGTGTGGAGAATTTTCACGTTAATAACAACATTGCGGCAACTTTCAACGTCACCACAAAAACTTAGATTTATAGCTTTGGAATTTACACTCAGTATTTTGTAAAATTTATTGTTTATATCATACTGATACTATTTAGTGTTCGTTTAGTTGTGGTGGGTATTCATGTTATCGACAAAATTGTGGCAACTTTCTACATCAACACACAAGTTTAGATTTATAGCTTGAGAATTTTTGGATTTGGATTACACTGCTCCAAACTGTCGGACCCGATATCAATTATAGTTAATTTTATCATTATGTAATTTAAACCGTTCAATTTAAAATCAATGATTGAAATTTAAAACATAGTAGGTGATTTTTAAATCGAAACCAAACATGAAATTAAAGTACAATGACAATTGAGATTTATCACCTCACTCAGTCCGGCACTAAACTCCTGGTGGTCCTACACTGCCGTGACCTATAGTACTCACTAAAAATGAAATGAGTATCACTGTTGTGTTGTGTTCTAGCCCCCCTACCACTTGTATGTGCCCACACCCCACTCATATTTCCATATTCAATTCATCTATCTCCACAATTTGCAATTATATAATACTACAAAAACATCCATTTAATAAAATAATACATTTCCTTTCGATATTCTCATTATAAAGTTATTGACAAGAACATTGGGGACACTAGATTATAACATGGTGTCGTCTATTTCTTACTTTGTCTTTATTTTATATCTGTTACATCATGCTTTCAAAGTCCTCTAAATAAACATCAACAAATATGTTTGTTTGCTCACCATTTTGTTTTTTCTTTTTCTTCATATATTAATAATGCAACTTTTCTATCTTGCTTAGCCTAAATCATCACTTTTGTTGCTTTTTCTTTTAGTACCCCCCTCTCTCTCAAGTATAAGAAATTGTGTTCAAAGAGTGTTTTTGTGTTGCAAAAATGTATAGAGAAAATGGTCTTCTTTTTCCATGGTCATATCTACACAATTTCTCTCAAGAGCTTCATCAACTTGAAGAGTACTGCCAAACCCAGAAATTCAATGCATCAATGGTGCCTTCTCTTTCTCTATCTCTGCATTTCTTTGATGGGTTTTTCTTTATATTCAATAAAGATTAAAACTTTAGAGTTGGGTCTCTTTGTATTGTAGAATTAAATTGAATTGTTTATATGTCCAAATTTTTACTTCATTTGTTGTTTTGGCTATTTGTTTGATTCATGATATATACTATGAAGCTGAAGAAGAAAAGTTAACTAATTAAACTGTTTTGAATGTTTAATGTTTAATGTTTTTTTCTCATAGTAGTAACAGAAGTGAAAACAGCTGGATTTGTGTTCATGTAGTGGATCTGAAAAAGTATTAAAAAAAAAAAAGAAATAAAATTGAGCATAAAAGGGAAATATTCTCTTATGTGATAGTTCCGTGTTGTATAATTTTCCTTCCATTTTTTATAGTGTGAAGTGTTCTTAGTGGGGTTTGTCTTTTTATTTTTGTGCTGCACTGAACAAAGATTAAAAAGTAAAAAGGCTTATGATTCGTTTGCCTTCTTTAAAATAAGGACAGAAGAAAAAGAAGGTAGTGAAAAGGGTTTGTTAATGCTTAATTAAATCATTTCTCTATGGTATTGTTGCGCACTAATTATAGACAGGTGAAGAAAGGTTGTTTCTATTTCTGTTCCTGTTAAATTAATTAATGATTAAAGTGGTCATTAAGAATTTCAAATGATGTTTTTGGGGCTAGGATTTTGGTTTAGTGCCTTGACAAATCCACTTCCAAATTTTGGTCAAAGGAAGAGTATCCACCTTGAGTGTAAGGATTTACAAGTATGCTTTTTGCAGCACAACATTAAATAATTGAAATGGTTAGGATTTTAAGCCTTTGCAGCATGTATTTTAATATGTGTATGTTTGTTCTTTGATGTTAATCGCGAGATGACCTAAATATATGTTAAGTGAGGGCAATCCTCATCTTATAAGTCGATTTTGTAAGGTTAAGTTAGGTCAAACTCCAAATTCTAAAATGATATCAGAGTCTCTCAACGATTTGTTGAGCCACCTGCTATCAGGTCACTAATCGGGCCACCCACCATTTATATTTGAGCACCAACCCAATAGCGTTGCACTCAAGGGGGGTGGTGTTAAGAGTCCTACATCGGTTACAAGATGGCCTAAAATATGTTTATAGGTGACAGCAAACCTCATCTTTGTAGAGTTGAGTTAGGCTCAACTCCTCCTAATTCTAAGATTCAACAAGATGCTTCTAATTGTTATTGTTTTGGGTGAAAATAGTGGAATTCGGATTGCACTAAGTCAACAATCCTACACATTCACACAGTTAGCGCACATCGGCGGACATTGGATAGAGATTAGACACTCTATGTTTCAATGCAGATTTTGATTTTGTTTTAAAATCTAAAATACCGAACTTGAAATCTTGACCGCCCGATTTCCATCCAACAATGACCACTGATGCGCTAACCACATGAATTCGTGAGCTTTGAATATGAAACCAGCAATCTATTTCCAATTCATATAACTAGTTGGTTGTTTCTTTTCATATGAAGGTTCAGTTGAGTATGTATTGATACCTTTAATTTATGCCAAACTTCTGCTAAACAGCATGAATATGGTTTTGTGCCTTTGTGGTGTACTATTTTCTATTTTATGTTGTTTATGAATTGTCCTAAAATATTAAAGTTTAAAATCATTATTTTCTTGATCTTTATCTGTTTGCATAATAAATACTTGATCTTTTATGATTATGCTTGAAACTTTCTGAAAGCATTTCTCAGTTCTTTTACTGACATGCTTTTCCTGTCGCCTCACTATCGCAGAGAGATTCCTTTTGTCTCTCTCCCACTTGTTTTTCTTTTTCTTCTCTTTTTATAAAAGTTGAGAAATAGTGTCTATACGGCCTGAATCTCATTGATAAGCCATGCTTTAATTCATCTTTTAATCACTTTTTTGTGTGTGTGGATATGTCTTGTTAATGCAGGGTGACCTTTTTCAGTTTTCTGCAATGTCCGAGTATGATTATGCAGCTGAAGGAGATCTGTTCAAAGCACCTGAACCGATTATCGAAGAGTCAAGCATTGACATGGATCCCATGACAGCCGCGATCTCAATGATATCTTGTGGCGAGGATGTAAAATCTGCAGATATTTCTATTCTTCAAAACGAACAACTTCTCAGCGATGTATTCTATGATTGCAAAAAGGATCTATTCGAAAAGACCGCAATGGAGTCACCACTCTCTGAGATTCTTGAAATCAAGGTTCCACTATTGAGCATTGATGAGAACACAATTCAAGAAAACAAACAACTTCCTGACATGACATTACCGAAGAGCGTCAGCTCAGGATGTTTAAGCTCAATGGACTGGATGCATGGATCTGCTTCAATGAAGCCTGCTTTCCTCTGCGTCTCAGAAATTGATTTTGATGCAGTTTATGGCATGAGGAGATCATTTAGTGAAGGAGATATAAAGGTATAACAATTTAACTGGTCTTATTGTGCATATTCCATTGAACCTATATAGGTAAAAGTTTAAGCAGGTTTCAAGGTCATGATTTCTATGTATAATTATTAAGCATATTCTAATGAACCTGCCAAAATGTAGTGATTTACTGAAAATATATTGGATGGTTGTGTTTTTCTGACAGACTCTTGGCAACTGTAATATTAACACTGTCGAATCTCCTCGAGAGAGGCCCTTTTTTACTAGCAGCGAGGAGCGCTTACAAAAGCTCTCAAGATACAGAAACAAGAAGGCAAAGAGGAATTTTGGGAGGAAAATCAAGGTAGCCTTGAAATGTTATTTGCATGACCTTAAGTCATTATCTCAACTTTTGAAGGCTTCTAAACATGCAATTATAAACTTCTAAACTGAAATCATGATTTGGATTGGTTTTCAGTATGCTTGCAGGAAGGCTCTAGCTGACAGTCAACCGAGAATCCGTGGAAGATTTGCAAAGAATGAAGAATCTGAGGCAAATAGGGAATGATCATTTATCTGATCAAGATATGTGTATGAATGAAGAACTCAGCATAATATGTTGCTTAGAATTGGAAAATGTGTGTGTACACTTGGTGGAGGAGTTCTATAAGTTGAACAAGCAATTGTTAAATAGTAGATGTCAAGTTTCTTAGGGTATAGTTCATATCTTTGAGTTCTAGTTCTAGATATGTAAATAGGTTTGTTCAATAAGAGTGAGGGGTCAAAAGTGCTCTCATCCATGTTCATATGAATCTATGTGTGTCAAATTACAATATCTTGAAAAATGTTTAGGTGCACAATTGAGAAACTGAATTGCATGAAATGGTGGGTAAAAAAATGTGTATTTTTTTAAGCAGTTTAATGGTTAAATTTTTTACTTTAACATGTATAAGTGACGTGTTCGGGATTTAAAACCCTGAGCATAAAACTACCATTAAATATTAATCTCATTCCTCCAAACTAAACACCATGCCAAAAATACATTAATTAGTCGACCATCATCGAAAAAAGTATTCAAATTATTTTGAAACCAACATCAAACAATAAGTTAATTTTGGAAAGTTAAATTTGAGGGTCAAGATTCAGCAATTAAAATTTTAAAAGCAAAAAGCAAACAATTTTAAAATTGTAAAACTTGAAGGTGAAAACTATAATTAAGTGCATAAATATTTTTATAAGCTAAAAAATAAGTCAAATCAAAACGTGGCCTATGTATGGATCATACTAAACCGTGCTTCTTAAACACTAATTAAGCATATCAAAAAATTAAATTAAAGACAAAATTAACGTTAAAAAGATAAAAAATAAAAAAAAAAAAAAATCTATTTTTAAGATATTGAATATATCATGTCAAACAAAATATTGAATACATATTTTAAAATTAAGTTTCTTTATTAATATATGTATCAGAAATGCCATTTAACATTTTTATGTTTTACTAGTTTTATGTTTTATTAATATTAAATTAATGATCTGTTGAATTTTATTTGATATTTAACTTTACAATTTACGTCAAAAAAAAAAAAAAAAAACTTTACCATTATATTATTATTGTAAAAATTTATTTAAAATAAAATATTTAAAAATTATTAATCTTTCTTGCAAAAATTATTAAATTAATAAATTTGTTTTTTGTTTTACAATATTAAAATTTGAATATCCCAATCTTGTCCCTGTACCCTATCTTCCTCCTTCCTTCTGTTGATTCTCTCGACTTTCCTTCCCAAAACCTTTGCAGCCGCCGAACTCAGATTTACCGTCGCCGTTGATAAAAAATGTGGAGGTCGATACTTGCAAGACAAAGATGTGCTCTTCTTCGCAACTACAATGCTTCACAAATTCAGGTTCCTCTCTCTAACTTCATTCTAAACCCCACAAATTCAGCATCTTCTTATTCACTAGGTTTTTCTCAAATTTCATATCTTTCAAACACTATTAACAACCCCAGATTCTTATCTAATCAAATTGCTACTGAAAATGATGTCCCCATTGATTCAAAAATCGACCTTGAAAATGAGGATTTTTCTGTTCACGGAATTAGGGTAGAAAATAATGATGCTGTTGATGAATGTGGTAATGGGATAGAATTAGAGGAAGAAATGGAACAAGAAGTGTATCAGATTGATGAGGAAAAATTGGAGAAAGTGGTGTCTCTTTTGCAGAGTAGTGCTGATGGGTCGTTTGAGTCTTCTCTTGATCAACTGAATTTGAGTATAAATCAAGATTTTTTTATCAAAGCTATTGAAACGATCGAAATGGTTATCGGTGAGAATCTTGTGAGGTTTTTTAAGTGGGCTTGGAAGGAGAATTCGCTTCAAGTTACTACGCAAGTTCTAGAGTCTGTTGTTATTACGATATGCAATGGTGGTGTTTCATTAAGGGACAAAGATGTATACTCTCTTTGGGATTTGGTGAAGGAAATTGGGGAGAAAGAGGACGGTGTTGTCAATGTAACTGTTCTTAATGAGTTGATAAGTTCCTTCTCGAAGTTGGGAAAAGGGAAGGTTGCATTAGATGCATTTGAAAAATTTGAGTTGTTTCGATGTGTACCTGATGCAGATACTTATTACTTTACGATTAAAGCTCTTTCTAGGAGAAAGGACTTTTATTTGGCTTGTTCTGTGTGTCAGAAGATGCTTGATGCACAGATAATTCCTGACGGTGAAAAAGTCGGTAAAATATTGTCTTGGCTGTGTAAGGGTGAAAAGGCTAAAGAAGCTCATGCAGTGTATATGGCAGCAATAGAGAATAAGAGGTATCCACCTTTGTCTTCTGTTAATTTTTTGGTTAATAATCTATGTCATAAAAATGAAACTGTACAACTAGCTTTGGAGGTCTTGAATGATATCCCTATGGAGCGGAGGAAACTCGCAAGCAAGCCGTTTTCGGCTGTTGTTCGAGCTTTGTGTAGGATTAAAGATGTTGATTCAGCCAAGGAGTTGGTTTTGAAAATGATTGCTGATGGTCCACTTCCGGGAAATGCTGTATTCAATTTTGTTATTACTGGTTATTCCAAAGTGGTGGAAATGGGAAAAGCTGTGGAGATGTTGAGGCTGCTTGAAAGTAGGG
The DNA here is from genome assembly GCA_954870985.1 of Trifolium fragiferum. Lineage (NCBI taxonomy): Eukaryota > Viridiplantae > Streptophyta > Magnoliopsida > Fabales > Fabaceae > Trifolium > Trifolium fragiferum. The sequence continues at coordinate 53,017,403 of OX940794.1, forward strand.
GTTTGAAACCAGATGTGTACACATATTCTGTTATTGCTAGTGCTTATTCAAATGGAGGCGAGATGGAAGAGGCTAGGAAGATCTTGGAAGAAGCTAAAAAGAATCATTCAAAGTTAAGCCCTGTAATGTATCACGCTATAATCCGTGGATATTGCAAATTGGAACGATTTGACGAGGCTTTGGAGTTGTTGTCTGAGATGAAGGATTTTGGTGTACGTGCTTCTGCCGATGAATACGAGAAGCTGATCCAGACTCTTTGCTTAAAGGCTTTGGATTGGGAAAGAGCAGAAAAACTGCAAGAAGAAATGAAAGAAAAAGGTTTACATCTCAAGGGTATCACTAGGGCCCTGGTTACAGCTGTTAAGGAGGCAGAAAAGGAGGCCATCGAGGCTCAAAGTGATACTTTAGTGGCCTAAATATTATGCGGTGTGACGTTAATGTGAGAAGCCTGGTATTTGCAATTCATTTATTATTAGATTACAATTTTCATGCCAAAAACTACTGATAGGGGAAATTTTCTGAAGTGATTGTTGATGAGTTTGACATCTCTTACCGGCCTTTTTTGTTATAATCAAACTTATTATTTCCTCCAGTTTAATGTTGACACTAGTATAATCATATTTCTTTCTTTTTCGCTAATCATCAATGGTAGATAATAACAATACATAGCACTTAGATTGTTCTGTTTCAGTGCTTCTTTCTTATGTACTTTTCAAATATATATGCTCATGTAGTGTTGCATGTAATAAAATCTTCAATCTTTTTACAAGCGCCTTTTCTCCTATTTTTCCTGTCCATATATTTTATTATTGCCGTTATTGCATGTTCCATTTTCAGTTAAATATGCATTCTTTGTATAACTATTAGGCTGCAGCTTAAAGTTTAACATAGTAATTAAATTGATAGAAAGCTACTTAATGCATCTGCAGGAAGTATACTCTGGTGATATACAGTTCAAGTGGAATGCTTTTTTGCTGTTGCTTTTATAGGTCTCCTAATCAACTTCTCTTAATTATTTTTGGTTGTATCTGTGTATGGTTGTAGTCAGCATTGTCACGTTGAAAGCACAAAATCTGAATCACTATTACACTATGATAGAAACTGATCTTATTCTGCTGATGAAGATGATAAAATTTTAGTGATGAATAAGAAAATATATTGTTGATGATAACTCTAGATTTGTGTTATATTTTTTACCTTTTTAAAAAAAATATATTATTTGACTTTTTTTGCATAGGCTCTGTCTCTGATTTACATTTACTGCATGAGTATACTCTATAGGGCTGAGAAACTACGGATCTTCCTGCAATTTAATAGTTATAGGATAGCAGTTATATCAAATAGTGAACATGCTTCATTCTCTAATCATACATGCATTTTGAAATTGGAAGAGTAAGAGCTTTATTTTAGTAGGTAATCAAAATGAATTGCAATGGAAGACTATCTATATGATCTTTGGATAGCTAGAGCCACATTTTGAGAGATTTCACATTCTTCCCTTTTCTTCACTTGATTTTTCTTCTGAGCATGGCTTGCATTGAACAAGTTAATGGTGATTCCATTACAGACCTTGTTGTCTTGCTTTGTTGTAGATGACAATACAACTTTCTTCTTGATTTTTCTTCTTTTATTCCTTTCTGACTCCCATTGCATTGGTCATTAATTCCTCTTTCTTCAAACCATTTCCTTCCAAATATTCATTTTCAATGGTTAATTTATTTGTGCAGCTATTCATTTGATACGGAAATATGCCCACATTTAGCATTGGTTTATCTTGTTACATCTTGTTCCTTTTTCATGTGATTTGTGAATGTTCTTGGAGATAATGATGGGAGGGTTTTGGATATCAAGTGTGGGTAGATAGATATATCACCTCAGTTTCATTTGAATAACACTGAAAGGGATGGTGTTGGAAGTTGGAAATCTGAATTTGCTAGAGCAAAGTGAATTCTGATGAGAATTTAAGGTTCTGTTTATGCTTGTTTTAAAGTTCTTCTGAGAATTTTTCGAGTTATTGATCGTGGCTGATATGCACTTTATTAAGGTTGCATCTTACTGATTTCTGTTCTAGTGGTGATGCACTGATGTTGATTTCTTTGTAATTGATAATTAATCAGTGCAAATGTGGCTTCACTCTTTCATTTTTTAGCACCATGTTAATATGGAATGAAGTGATTTTTTTTTACAAAGAAACTGATTATCATTAATCAATTTGCCACTACAGCATCAATACAAGGAGTTTCTTCGATCAGATGAATTAGAAATAACAAATTTGGCTAGGTAATGAGCAGCTTGATTAGCTTCTCGTCTAACAATGAGAAAACTATAGATTAAATGTTTGCACTCCTCTGCAACTGCCCCCATGTAAGTGTGCAGCATATGAGAAGTCTTGAGAGCTACAATGACATTATTAGTTGAGTAGGAATTAGCCTCTAGGTTTTTGAACTGTAAGTCTTTGGCAAATTCCAATCCCAGCAACATGGGGTACGCTTTCTGCAGTGTTAGAATCCTGAAGTATCAGTCTGTACCAGAACGCAGCAGCCAACACCACTCCTTTCCGTGTCTCTCACGACAATTGGCAACCCCCATTTTTGTTTCCATCAGGTCTAGCCGCGTCTACAGTCCGTTTATAGCATCCAGCGCCAGGTGGGCTTCATCTAATATCTTAAATCGGCATCATAATGTGCGACATTATTTGTTTAAGAGTACATTCTGCAGAATTATTAAACCGGTAAATTGCCTCTATTGCTCTCTTACACACCTCATCAACTCTAGGTAGTGATGTCCCCTCAAAGCCCCGTTTGTTCCTCACTTTCCAATATCTCATAGCAAAGGGAAACAACTAACTGAATAGTTGGTGTTAAAGATAGTGATTAGTTCCAACATTAATATTGATACTTAGGACTACCAAGCTAAAAGGCACTGAGGTGATTGTTATATCTTATAGGCGGCACTATATATAAGATAGATAAAAGATCAATAAGACACGATGAATTTTCATTCAAATAGATAATTTTTTATTTTATTTTTTGGTTAAGTAGCTTAGTGGTTTGAAATTCACTTTTTAAAGTGAATAAGTGGGAATATCAAGGTTCGAATCTAATCCTGTATATTTCATGTAATATCTCTTACCAACCGAGCTATGCTCATAAGGACTATAAAAAAGAATTAAAGGTTAAAAATAGGTGTGACTAAGAATTAAAGCTCCGATGGTTTTAAAAGATTATTTTGTGGTTTCAGAGTTATCTCATCTTGAAATAATTTACTTATTTTTTATTCTAATAGTGTAATTCTAAAGAACTTATATTGGATCTTGATTATTTTTCTTCCTTTATCTAAACAACGATACATACTCTAATAAATATATTTATTCAGTGTTCAACATGTCTAAAATAATAGTGATCGTTAGATATATTTTTCTACTTCATTATTTACTACTTACAATTTTTTAGCATCAATAAATTTAGACTTAAATGCATTTTTAGTCATTTATTTTACAAAATGTGTAATTTTGATCCTCTTATTTTATGTAACCTAAAATTGCAAAATAAGTCAACTATGAAACCTAAAGTCTTACATGAAATGTTAAGTCAATATTTTATTGTTAAGAAACTTATGTGACACCTCTATTGGAAATGTTCTAATATTATTATAGTGACTAATAATGTTGAGGCCCCAGAATTTTAAAGTTCGATGTCGTCTCACGTTAGACACATACTTTGTCGTCGCACGTTACATTTTTTTTTTACACAAGTATCTTACATTTATTGTGAAATGAAAATTATGTATTTACAATAAAAATGATTTATAGAAGGGCTGAGAAAAACTTTTGAAAAGGTGTCTGACTTGTTACGAATGGTGTTCTTCAAGAACCTAGATCATGTGCTTTCGTTGATTGTATTAGAATTTAGAAAACATATACTCAACAATAAAAGCTTGTTTGATAGTTGATATGAGAGACTTCTAACAAATTGTGTGTAGTTTGTCATGAATCTTTTAACGTTCAAATTTGATCAAATGGTTCATAATAAAGATATATTTTAATTTTTATAAGAAAAATCCAGTCTATAAATTGTGAACCTCCGATCAAAATCGGATGGTCAGAAATGTTCGACGACTTCAAAAAATCCAAGTTTGTCTGTGCATCACCCTCACCCACCAATCCAACTTTTTAGCGCATAAACAAGGGGAAATAGTTATTTTGGTCCCTCAATGTGTAACTCGCTGTCATTTTAGTCCCTGACTGAGGAAAAACTACTAAATAGTCCCTGATTCTACATTCCGTTAGTCAGTTTAGTCCATAACGTTAAATTTGGTCGTTAACTTGACAAAAAAACTGATCTGGCTTTTTTGTTGTTGACACATAAGCCTGTTGAATATGAATTAATTTCACTGCATTACCAAACCCTTAGAGTTCCAATCTTTGAAAAAAAACCAGAAAGATTAAAACATTAAAACCAAAAAGAATGATTTTTTGTTGAAGAATGAGTTGTTGTTGTTGACGAACAATAGGTCTTGAAGCCATTGCAAATCTCTTGTTGTTGTTGAGGAACAATAGATCTTAAAGTCATTGCAAATCTCTTCTTGTTGTTGTTGTTGTTGATTTTTTGCATGATTCTTGAGGGTAGAATCAAACATGGTTGTTCTCTCATGTGATTGAAGAATGAATGATGAATGAATAGTAATGAGAAAATGAGAATGAAAACTTTGGTGCACTGTCATTTTGGTCCATTGCCATCTCATAGTCACTTGTCAAATTAAGGCATAGTCAGCAGATTGATGTGTTCCAAAAAAACGCCAGATCAACTTTTTTATCAAATTAACAGCCAAATTTAACGTTATGGATTAAACTGACTAACGGGATGTAGATGATCACAACAACGCCTATAAGCCAAAGAAAAATTAAATAAAAAACTTACTATAAATATATCTTATTCAAATGAACAATTTTTTCACGTACACTGAAGTGATGATGGTGATGAAACTCCCAAAAATCCAAAATCAAAACAAAGACAATAAACCAAGGACAACAACAATAAAAAATCCATAGCAAGGAAAAAGAAAACATGTTTCCCTTATAAAGACACACATGTAAAATTGACCCATCAAAATTTACTCATAGCTCCAATATTCTTGGAACCGTTTTTTATCACCCACACCCAAATTCAAAATCTTCCATTCTTGCAAACCTTAACCATGTCACAGCCATGAACCTTAAAACAATAAAAAAAAAAAAAAAAAAAGTATTGTTGCTACTACTACACATGAAATCAAATCTGGCCCACGTTGCTAAACCAGAATGCCATCATCACCAAATAAGCAAGCTCTCACCACTTTGGAAGAATGAAGAATTTGGTTCGTTAGCCAACACACACAATGCGCATGTTAGCCTCATCACACACAACCACGTTATAATAAGCACTCTCAAAGATAACGCTAGTTTAACACCTCTCTCTCTCTCTCTCTCTAGTCTTACTCTGTCATCATCTTCCTCTTTCCCTCTTCCTTTCTCTCACTAAAAACATTTCCTAAATAACTTTTTTTTCATCTTACATTTTCATAAAATACAAAACAACATTGAAACTTGTCTGAGAATTTTATTTTCTTAGATAATAAAAAACAAAAACAAAAAATGTTTGTTTTTTGTATTGTAAAGTTCTCTCTGTTTCTTTTCTGAAGCAGTTTTTTTAGAGAGAGAGAGAGAGAGAGGTTACTCTCAAAGAAGAACAGATCCCTATTTTCTTCATTTCTCTGCTCATTCGATTTTCTCGATCAAGTTTTCTGACATTCTTCTTTTCAATTAAACTCTTTTTCTATATACCCTTTTGTCTCTTCTCTTCGATTATCATTTCAAAATTTCATCTTGCTTTCAACTTCTGAACTTGCTCTGTTTCTTCAAAACTAACTTTGCGATTAGGGTTTATGAGCTATGTATGGTTTATGAACTTTTAACTTAAAATTTCATTTCTGGGGTTTTATAAGCTTTGATTTTAACGCGACCCGTTTCTTCAATTTGTGATTTTTTTAAGGAATGATTATCAAGCGGAACTTGAAATCTCAAATGCCGAGTTTGAAACGGTGTAAACTCGCTGACTCAGTTGAAGAAGACAACAACGAGTGTTCTAATTCTAATGCTCCTAAGAAGAGAAAAAACAACGGTTATTATTATCCTTTGGACCTTTTAGGTGATGTTGCCGCTGCTTTAATTCCGGCGAATTTTCACGGTTTATTTAGTTCCGGTGTATCGAATTCGAAAGAAGAAATGGTTCCGGTGAAGAAAAAACAGGCTCAGCGATCACGACCGCCACTTGTTCGAACTTCGAGAGGGCGAGTTCAGGTTCTTCCTTCGCGGTTTAATGATTCTGTTCTTGATAATTGGAAGAAGGATAGTAATAAGACTAGCTTGCTTGATTGTGAAGTTGTAGATGAATTTGAATGTAAGAAGGACAGGGTAGTATCAAAAACTTGCATCAACAATGTTAAAAAAGGGCGAAACAATGAGAAAATCGGTTATAAGCAACGTAAGTATTCGGCATTGTATGAGGATGATGATGTTGATGTTGGTGTGAGTGTAAGGCATAGGAGTTTTGGTAGAAGGAAGAATTCAGCTTTGGATGGAGATGAAGTTGATTGGATGATGAGTTGTGATGATAAAGTTGATTTCAAGAAGAATAATGGAGAGAGGAAAGATGGATTGTATGGACCAGAAGATTTTTATGCAGGTGATATGGTGTGGGCCAAAGCTGGAAGGAAGGAACCTTTTTGGCCAGCTGTTGTTATTGATCCTATGAAACAAGCACCTGAGCTTGTTCTTAGGTCTTTTATAGCTGATGCTGCTTGTGTCATGTTTCTCGGCAATGCCGGGAATGAAAATCAAAGGGTATGTAATTATGTGTGATATCGAATATATGAATATCGATTGCTTACTAATTTACTATATAGAGCTTCTTTACTATTTAGGAAATTAATTGCATATTCATTGTGGTTTGATTTTTTGAGTAGGACTATGCATGGGTGAAGCATGGCATGATCTTTCCATTTCTGGATTATGTAGACAGGTGTGTACTTTTGTTGGTTATTGTCGCCTTTGTTTGCGTAGTTTCACTTTTCGGAAGAAGTTTTGCTTACTAGGCTTGATGATGGTCTTTGGTTTAGGTTTCAAGAGCAGCAAGAATTGAGTAACTATAGTCCCTCTGAATTCCAAATGGCAATAGAAGAAGCATTTTTGGCAGACCAAGGCTTTACAGAGAAGTTGATAGGTGATATAAATGCAGCAGCTGGTGCCACTAGTTATGGTGGTACTATTCTGAAATCTTTCAAGGAGGTCCGTGGTTCGAACCAGTATGGAGGAACAGGAAAGCATTTTCTTAGCCAGGTAAGTCGCTTCATCTTTATTTATGGTTTTGATTTTGTAATTATTGCTTCACAAAGCTTTTAACGCATTTGAAGTCTAGTCATGTTTAATGGTTTATTACTTGGAATTCTCTATGCAGGATTCATTTGATAAGAAAGACGCGAGATCATGTGAAGCCTGTGGATTGGATCTTCCTTGCAAGATGTCAAAGAAAACCAAGGGTTTGAATCCTAATGGTCAATTCCTATGTAAAACATGTGCAAGGGTTAGTATAGTATATCTTTTGCCTTTTTCTTCTCACAACTTATATTTAAGTATGCAATTAAAAACATGATAATTGAAGTTCTATATTTGTTTCGAAACTTGGTATTTTGTAGTCTTTGAAGTCATTTATTCTTGGCAGTTAAACAAAGTTTTGTGTTTGTTTTGAAAATTGCATATTTTGTATTCTCTGAAGTCATTTTTATTTTGGCAGTTAACGAAATCAAAACATTATTGTGGCATATGCAAGAAAGTTTGGAATCATTCGGATAGTGGAAGCTGGGTGAGTTAGTTAAATTCCGTTAGCTAATTAAGGCTTTTTCTTTCTGCCGGAAGACTGTCGCTTTTTGTAGTATTAATTTTTTTTTACCTTTGGGATCTCCCCTTGGAATCAGGTGCGTTGTGATGGATGTAAAGTGTGGGTGCACGCCGAATGTGACCAAATTTCTAGAAACCATTTCAAGGTTTATCCATTACTTGATATTGCAATATTGTCGCTTCTCGGTATTAAAAGTTCATAAAGTGGCATTTTGTGTTTTGTTGATTGGTATATTCTGTTTCATTGAAGGATCTTGAAAGCACCGATTATTTCTGCCCTACGTGCAGAGGCAAGTTTGAATTTGAGTTATCTGATTCAGAACAAACGACAAAGACAAAAGTCAAGTGAGTCTATTATATTTCTTTGTCTTCTCCAGCCCTGGTTTAACAACTTAGCTTATGAATTTGTTCAAGTTTATATATCAATTTAGAATATTTAGTTAGGTATTACATAAAAAAAAAAAAAAAAAAAGTCATTTTACTTGTACAATATGTATTTTTCTAACCATATTGGAGGCTTCTGTGCAGATCGATCAGAAACGGTGGCCAGCTAGTGCCTTCAAATAAGGTCAATGTTCTCTGCAATGGTGTGGAAGGCATATATTTTCCAAGCCTACACTTGTAAGCATAAACTCCTCCAAAAGTCTCGGTCATATTTGTCTTTTCTTTCCTAATGTAGCTTACCATTTAAACTACGTTATCATGTTTCAAATTGATCGATGCTGATTTTGAATGTACCGTTGTTTTCTCTTTTTGAACAAACCATTGTTTTTTATTTTTTGTTAATTGTATATTGGGAATTGATGTCTTTTTTTAAATAATTTTATACTGCGGGATGTGATACATATTCTTCTCCTTCAGAGTTATATGCAAGTGTGGTTTTTGTGGGCCAGAAAAGCAAGCGCTTAGCGAATGGGAACGGCACACAGGTTCCAAATTAAGAAATTGGAAAACAAGTATTACCGTGAAAGAGTCTAGGCTACCTCTGGAACAATGGGTTTGTATATATTACTCTTATTTAACTTTGATGCATAAAATTCCCCATCTCTTTGTGCTGGAAATACACTAATATATTGATTATTTTATTCTATTGATATTGTTCAAATGTCTTTCGAACCTGCTTATAATTGTATAACTCGGTATGTATTTAATGTGCTTATGGGTTTACTATACTAATACTATCATGGTCTCATCTATACACAAAAATACCTACTTTCACACTTTTAAATATGGTATTTTTGTGTCAAAAATAAATAAATACAATAGTCACTAGTCAAGTGCATTTAATTTTTTATTTTACGTAAAAAAGGAAATACATTTGCTCATATGTTTGAGTCCGACAAATATAGATACTTTTTTGCTTATAGTTGAATCCTGAGGGAGTATAAGTAGAATTTTGTATGCTGCCTATTATTATTATAATTATTTTAATTTAAAATTTCTTCATCTTAAGGACTAGTTCTTAGATTTCATAATATCTTCTTTCATAAATATCAATATTTTTTTAAATTTTTTTTGTAGTCTTCAGTGTCCAAATACTAATAATACTGACATTTTCAAACACTATAATATCGCTAATATGATGCTATTTGAAAACTCAGATGCTGCAGGTTGCAGAAAATCATGCTAATGCTCTAGTTTCTGTCAAACCTAAAAAACCTTCTTTAAAGGAAAGGAAGCACAAGTTGCTTACCTTCTTGAAAGGTACCCCTTTTCTCCTTCCCTGTTTACACAATTGCTATACGATAAGTATACCACATGTTCTCATAGTTATAATGGCAATACAAACTTTTTTCCTACAGAGAGATATGAACCTGTCTATGCTAAGTGGACTACAGAGCGTTGTGCTGTTTGTAGATGGGTTGAAGACTGGGACTACAATAAAATTATCATTTGCATCAGGTAATGTAGCATCTTCAATTTGTCATTTGCTCATTTTTTGTCAATATTAAACCCATAGAAATTAGAAACATAGGGATTAGATGAACATAGTGTTTAGCACCAGACATTTTGCGCTTCATATTCTAGCTTGAGCAATGAAGCATTTTGTATGATGAATTGCATTTGAATTAATACAAAATGCATTACATATTTTATAGATGTCAAATAGCTGTTCACCAAGAATGCTATGGAGCAAAAAATGTTAAAGACTTTACATCTTGGGTCTGCAAGGCCTGTGAAACACCTGACATCAAGCGAGAGTGTTGTCTTTGTCCTGTAAAAGGTTTGTCTTGCACGATATTTCAAACATACTGTATATAAAGTCATTATCTTTATCTCTTTTTCGTCAAGAAGTCGTTATCTTTTTATTTGTTTTGATTGATGTAGACCCCTACCTTTTCGTTGCGAATTCTATTTTTTGGAACTGTCTTGCCTGGGTTTTTTAATCTTCTATATAAGAATCCATTTGTTTAATATATAAAAAAAAAGTGATTTTTAGGTCAATAAGTAGTGAATATTTTATAGAGAATTTTATGGAAAGAATTTTTTTTATAATCATAAAAAATTCTCTTTTAGCATTCTTTCTCATCTACAACTCATCAAAATCAAATTATTTGTCAGAAGCTATTAAAAATATATTTTCATTATAATCAGAACAGTTCAGAATTTACCAATCGTTAGTTGGTTCAGTGGTGATTGGCGCTGAACTTGGTAGGGAGGACCACGGTTCGATCCCCCGCAACTGCGATCGGGAGGGGGCTGGAACCACTTGATGCCAGAACTGACCCCCGAACCAGATTCAACTGGTGGTGAAAACCAAAACAAAAAAGAATAGTTCAGAATTTTAATTTCATGTTATGATTATTTCTAAAAGCTGAAACAAACCAATAGAAAATTCTGAAAATGATTTCATAAAACAAATCTTAAAATAATCTGAAACAAACGATACTCTGAATCTGTTTTTAATCTTCTTGGTTGAGAACTTTTTGGCCCTTTTTTTACTATTAAACTAATTTGATCCTTTTACCTTCTAAGTTATATATGCATACAATTCAGTTTTACAAAGCATGGCTGAGCTTTTCCAAATCTTTTAAGTATGAGTTATATTTTGATACATTGTATAATTCAATATTGTATTGCCGCATCATAAAAATTTGACTATTACAAAAATGTTCAAGTTATTATCACGAAGATATTTAGGTATGTTTTTATCTCTTCTGTGTTACTTTATGTCTATAATGTTGTTCTCTTAACTTTTTTTTGGACTCCCAGGTGGTGCTCTAAAGCCGACCGATATTCACACATTATGGGTTCATGTCACCTGTGCTTGGTTTCGACCTGAAGTCTCATTCGCTAGTGATGAGACAATGGAACCTGCTTTGGGTATTCTTAGTATTCCATCACACTCTTTTGTGAAGGTAAGCTATTGGTCAATAAAAATTCCCACTGAAAAGTACCGTCAAAAAATGAACTAGACTCTTGATTTCTTAATATCTTTAACATTTAGACGTCTCTTGGTTCAGTCTAATAAATACAATCTAAGGTCTACATTATTTGTATTTCAGATTTGTGTTATTTGCAAGCAAATCCATGGTTCCTGCACACAGTGTTGCAAATGTTCCACTTATTTCCATGCCATGTGCGCATCAAGGGCCGGTTACCGAATGGAGGTGAGGTTTCTATTGGATTGAGTTAGCTTTTTTTTCTTTAACAAAACAGTTTGATGACTGATTATGGAGACTCAACAGTCATCTTCATAGAACATGCATTTCCAGTAACAAACTCATAAGATCAACGGGGCTCAATGCGACCATGTATCCAAACTCCATTGGAATGAGCCTTGATTGTTGTGTTATTGAATGTTTCTTCTATGCAGAACTGCCTGTAATTAATTAAATTTTCACCCTTTTAAATGCAGTTGCATTGCTTGAAGAAAAATGGAAAACAGACAACAAAAATGGTATCGTACTGTGCTTACCACAGGTATGGAACCACCCTCAATTATAACTAAGAAAGAGATTACTCTTTATCCTTTCATCTTAATAATATCTGTTATTTGTTGCAGAGCTCCGAATCCCGACAATGTTTTGATTTTGCAAACCCCTCTCGGGGTAATTTCAACCAAAAGCCTTCTCCAAAAGGAAAAAACTGGATCAAGGTTAATCTCATCCACCAGAACAAAGAAAGAAGACACTCCTATTGATATCCCTGAGCATGACTCCTTCTCTGCGGCTAGGTGTCGTATCTTTAAAAGAACAAATCATATGAAAAAGGTAGTTTGGAGAAAAAGTGAATCTTTGTAGAATAAAACATAAACAATGCAGCATTGATTGTATTTATAAAAAAATATATTAAGTACATGTTTGTTGCATCAGATTTTTTTCTTAAAAAAACACTTTAAAAAAAAAATTATTACTTTGGAAGTTTACATGTTTGTGACAACTTTCTCTCATTTTTATCTCTTCTACTTGTTAGAGAGCAGCAGATGAAGCCATTTATCATAAAGCAAGGGGTCACTGCCACCATCCTTTAGATGCAATACAGAGTTTGAATACATACAGAGTAAACCTTTTACCTTCTTGAAATTATCAGACATTATTGATTAATTCTTTGAGCTTTATTTTTATGATTTTAACTGTCCCTTTCTCTTATTTTCGTCCTCACTTTTTTTCCATTTAATTTTCCCTGAAACAGGCAGTAGTAGAGGAGTCTCAAGCTTTCTCTTCTTTCAGAGAACGCCTTTACCATTTGCAGGTGCTTCTCTTTCTTAGGTAGATTATTCGTTTCAGTGGTTTATTTTCTGACTGTTTTGTCGGTTCACTTGTATGATTTCAGAGAACCGAAAATGAAAGGGTTTGCTTTGGTAGATCTGGCATACATGGATGGGGCCTTTTTGCATGTAGGAATATTCAAGAAGGAGAAATGGTATGAATTTCATGCACAAGTACGATAACATTAAAACGACACAACATGCTCTTGTGTGTTGAACTATTGATCAATCATCAGTACAACATATGATGACTCATGAAATTGTTGTCCTGTATCGGCTGTATTTTTTAGATTTCCCTGTAAATCACATCATCACTGCCTTTTTATGATCAGGTTCTTGAATATCGTGGCGAACAAGTAAGACGCAGCATTGCTGATCTGAGGGAGGCGCGCTATAGAGCAGAAGGAAAAGATTGCTACGTGAGTTAATTTCCCTATCTTTGCATATGAAAGCATCATGGTCATCATCTCCTTATTCATAATCAGATGTTATCACACTAAAAATTCCCCAACCCCTTATTTTTGCAGCTGTTTAAGATAAGTGAAGAAGTGGTGGTAGATGCCACCGATAAAGGGAACATAGCACGGCTAATAAATCATTCTGTAAGTCAACCTAACTTGAATAGATTTTAATCAACGCGTGTTGTATAGTTGTCTTACTGGTTCTTTGGTTCATGTTCACACAGTGTATGCCAAATTGCTATGCAAGGATCATGAGTGTGGGCAATGATGAGAGCCGGATTGTACTCATCGCAAAGACTAACGTTTCAGCTGGTGACGAGCTAACGTATATAGATCTCTCTCACGCTCTTTCTTTGTGCATGCGGTGTTTGTTGTGGCACTTGCATTTTGATATTTGAGTTGATGTTATTTTGTTTTTTGCAGTTACGACTATTTATTCGATCCCGATGAGCCAGATGAATTTAAAGTCCCTTGCATGTGTAAAGCACCAAATTGCAGGAAATTCATGAATTAGGAAGGATTGTACAGATGAAAAATGAAGATCATAGGACAACAAGTATTGCTTCTTCTCCTTGAGGAGCAAGCACACTAACCAAAGCTGTAATTTTTATCAAACCAAAAGAACAACAAAAGTAGGTAACAAAAAACAAAAAGAAAACAAGCATAGTTTTTTGTGGTTTTCTTTTCCTTTTGGACATTCATCAAGGTTTAATAAAAGCTATTATTATTATATTTAGCACCATTTGGCTCTTGATGTCTCTAAATGTTTCACCCAAATATTACTTTTTTTTATTTACCTGACTTTAATGTTAACCAATTTCTTCCCCGTGTTTTTGCTTTTTTTCATTATTCGTTCCTTTTTTATCGTCACTTTTATTGAAAAAACTTATTCTTATTTAATTGTCGATTGTAAAATTCAATGCAATATTAAATGTTATTATTATTATTTCAACTGATTCACTTTTATCATATTTAAAAAAAAGTGGTTAATGAGATTCTTCTAAAATAAGTCGTTCATTATTCGAGAGAATTTGAATTCAATTTTTTGTTGGACACACTATATAAATTCTCTTCTTTCAAATTAATTTTCTTGTTACGCAAGATGTAGATATTGAACCCTAACAACCAATGACAACTTTCTTAAGAGGAACAAATTCCTCAACATTTAGAACAGTCAATTGTTGGTATTATATTACACTATTTATTGATTAAAAAAAAGTACTCCTGCACTATTTATTTGATAATATTTTATTTAAAATATCAGAAAATATTTTCATTGGATATGACGATTCCTTTTGATTATTATTCAGTGATACAAATATATCCATGTTAATACATGATATCGTGCTTAATATGGGATCATACGTTGGTATTAAAAACATATGATACTTAAGGCTATAGCTAAATCATTTTTTATTTTTGATAAGCTAAATCATTGTGAAATATGATATTGACCAAAAGAGAAAAAAAAAATGATCTGCACAAAAAAAATGATGAAAAACATTGTGAAATATGTGAAGGTTAGCTAAATCCTAAACCTTAAATTTTGGACACCTGAACGAAATTTCTCTACACATCAAGATGATAGCACCAGAACCAAATATATGATCATAACTTCAAGCTATAATTATACACACAAAAATACATATGATATGATGTCAATAACTCATAATTTATATTTTTTGGTTTACCATAATATTGGTACGCAAGAACCAGGAATCAAAACTTGCTTGCTTAAGAAATCCAAGATTCTTACTAACCTTACCACTTTGACCGATTCAATCTGTCGGTCAACAATGACTGATAACTTATTCACGTATATTATATAGAATTCAATTTAATTGCTATACACTGAAGAATTAATAAGGTTTTACAAAGGTATTCTTTCATGATTACTAAATACATTTATGATATGCAATTCATCCAAAAAGAGTGCTTACAATTCCTAACTACAACAGACTGCTTGAGAAAAACATTTCAGATAATTAATCAATGGTTTGCTATATACAATGCTATGAAAATTTAAATGAAAGAGTGCTAGTACTACAATTTTACATTTAACGACCTATCCATTTAACTAGAACTGTTTCTATCCACAAAAGACCTTGTAAATAGGAGAGCTGATCCATTAACCCCTCGAAGAACAAGCAGCCTCGAGTCCACATAAGTTCCACAGACAATCTTTGACAGATCAAATATTTCAGGGGGAATTTGTGTTCTTAGTTCTTGAAGAACATTTTGTACAGTATCCATGTTTTGATTTAAAGGATCGTCAAGATTCATTGTCACGTCAATATCACCTGATGCAAACTTGGCTGCAGGGAGACTTGATGGAAACTCCTTGAAAGGGGTTATTTTTCTCCATTTCTTGCTAGTAAATTTCTGAGCTAAAGCCTCCTCATTGCCGGAAGGGCGAAAGGAGAGCTTCTCTGAGGTATTGTCTTGCTTTAGATATAACCGTCTCCCAGCTCTTAGTGTAAATGAAGAATTCACCTGCAATCTTCCTTTTTTACCAGCTTTGTCATGAGGCCAGTCCTGACCAATCATGACTGAGAATCCAATGTCAGAGACGAAAGAAAGGTTGGATTTCAACTTTGATTCTCTTGTAACAGTTAAATGCAAATCTCCAACTAGAACACGGACAGGAGGTTGGCGAAAGGTCAGCCCAACATGCTTCCCTGTGCAGTACAATAGACGCCATTTGCCTGGAAGCAACTCCAGCCAGTTCTGGACACATGAATAATGGCATATAAGTTGGCATAACATTAGCAATAAAATCTGTGATTGTGTTTTTGTGTTTGTTTTCATTGTCCAGTTGGGTTCGTGAGCTTTCAATGATGGGTTTTTCATGGATCATGTCTTCTACTTTGTGACCTGTTTATGCTGAACCATGGGGTTGATATTCAATTACAGATGGTTTGACATTGGAACATTAGATGCACCTATGGAGCCTGAGTGCTACAATTGTGAGATTAATGTTGTGCATTGCAGAGCATTATCATTCAGCAGTTGCATTTTCGGTCTTCTTAAAAAGCACTGAACAATTGTCCTATTTGGCATGTTTGGGTAGAAATAACTAATATGTTGTAGACATACTCCATAATCTTCAAACTTATATACAAGTCTACCCATGCTCATAAAGAAACAAGTTATCACGTGATTTAACTCGATTATGGTACATAGAATCATATGATTCTACGATTTGACAATCAGGGAAGAATAGCCAAGGCTCTTATCAACTAAGTATTTGACTTTAGTGATTGAAGAAATGGAACTATTTCAAAGAAAATCATATTAGAAGCAACGATACGAGGAAAATATACAGGAAAGTGTTTACTCTTAAATTACCTTTGGCTTTGGATGAGGATTCAACATCTCCATTAAGTCAATGAAGTGGGCAAGCCTACTGCGCTAAAACATAGAAAATACCCATTAGTCGAACTCTATCGCATATATCTACTGCATTTAATAATTTAATTTCATTTGTCAAAAAATAATTTAATTTCAATATACAAATATAACTTTAGTGAGGAAAAACTTGAAGACATCAGACACCAACAAACATATAAAATGTCTTATAAAAACACAAGGTACTCAAGATGTAACAAAGAAACACATTGCATGTATGCGGCCATCCTTGGATGAATACCTGAGGCTGACGATAAATGTACTCCTCACTAATACGCATTGCAGTACAACCTAGACCCCATCTGATAATATCCATTGATGGGACTACTCGCCATCTTGGCCCACAAAGGAATGGGTGCCTTAGAGCATCCAAACAACTGTATAACAGTTCACATGGTTAACACAGGTAGTTTTTCAATCATAGGCAAATCAAACTAATATATCTAATCGAATGCTATTTATGTTTTCACAATTATCTGAGAAACTAGCTACAATTTGCCAAAAGATCAACCCTCCTGAAAGATCAAAGAAACTTGAACACTTTTTCTTTATGATTTTTTGCATCTCTGAAATTTCTTCTTCAACCCTACCGTTTTTATTTTCTATAGTCTTGACATATTTTCAGGATAACCGCGGATCAATATAGGGGAATCAATAAGCAAATTATTCACTTTTCAAATAGGCAGATACTGCTTCAAGGCATACCTTATCCTCCGAGAAGGTTTGGTTGCAAGCAATAAAGATAAAAGGTGCCAACCAGCACCCCAGTTCCTATCAAGCATCTGCAAAAAAATAAAATTATAAAAGGCATTAAAAGTTCTGAAAACATGAATGGAACTCTAAATACTATGCTACTTTCACAAAGGAAGTGTTGCTGTATACTAACTTGTAAGCCAGCATTTCCATATGGAGAATTTCTACCGAGGATTTCCAACATAAACTGTCGCAAACATGAAGGATCATTCCCCTGAAGTTTAATGTAGAAATAACTATGGTTAGAAAATTTACATCATTTCATGACACCAATTTATGATCTATTTCACTACGTTTGAAGCACATTTGTCTATCTATCTATCTATCTATCTATATATATATATATATATATATATATATATAGACCTATTTGTTAGGGTAACTTGGGTTATCTTTGACTTTTTGTATTGGTTTCAATATTTCCTTATATATCATGACTTGTTTCCATATATAGTTTCAATTATGAGTTCTACACGTAATATCTTCTTATGGTAATACCAGAAATGTAATAAAAAAATTAATTTGAGGATGAGTGTCCACTTACAATAGACCTACAAAGTACGAATAGTGTTTCCCACTTCCCAGGTTAACTACTACAGATCATGGCCATTTAACCATTAATTTAGTATTATTCTCAAAGGACCGCTTATTTCAAAATCACAATCTTCAAATTTTCATAATAATGGTTTATGTTCTGCTAATTACTATAAATGAAATAATGAATGCACGTAAATGAACAACTTACAGAAAAGGGGAAAAAGGAGCAAATTATTTAGGTCTTAGGTTGTATGAGAGGCATATTAGAGAAAGAAGGCATCCTTGGGCACTTCTTTCAAATTCTAAAAAGCATTTGGGTCAAGTAGTTTTTTCTTTTCCTTCAAAAAATTCTACTTTTTAAACAGTCAAGGGGCTAAAATTACATACAAGATTAACTTGCCGTACCTGTGTGAAGAATGATTTGAACTTTGCAAAGATCAGAGGATCCATAAGTTCTCCCATTACCATTTTGGCCATTATGAAACCCATGCATCTTTGCAACACAAATAGTCGGGTATCAAAAAGATTATTTAGTTGTACACACAAACTTCACTGACAATTTTCTAGGCCATACCTCATGTCAAAAGCAATCATCATCTGTCGCCTGTCCATGTTTTCCATAGAGGCGCTATTTGAACCATCCTCGCAAAAGTCAGCAGCATTTCCCAGTATACCTACCTGTTAAGTAAACACTTCAGGTCAAACCAAGCATGAGAAGAAAGGTTTACTAGACCATACATGAAGAAACACCAACTATTGATATCCAGTAACTTGGATTACATGGATCACACATTCAGAGCTAATAATTATCACCCCAATGGCCCAATGGGTATCCATTGGGCTGATATATCAACCACAAATATATGTCATATATATTATCTGATTATTTTTCATTTCCTGTACAGTCTGTTGCATTTCTTACACATTTTCTATTTTATGTGAAACAACAAGAAGTTCAAATTGGCAACAAAAACAAATTTCCAGGTACATTTTGTGACACTGAGTGCACAGCACACGTGATGTACAAAACCTTCTCTAGGATCAGCCAGACCACAAAGGTACCACCACACTCCACGTTTAAGATAGAAAAATGAATGAAGAGTTGACATGACTCAATTTAAAATAGAATGACTGTGCTTACTTTGATATGTCTGTCGATTGGGCTTATATGCACATTTTCCAGCCTCAACTCTGTATGGGCAAGACCATGACTATGCAGGTAATTTACCTGAAGTAAATAAATCATAGAAGAAAATATTACTCCTCATGTTGCTGTGCAAGTATTCAAAAACTTATGATTAGAAATGCCTTCCATAAAAGAAAATGTTAAAGTTAGAATTTCTAAAAACATACTCCAATTAGAAGATCTCTCATCAATATTCGAATAACTCGCAATTGCCTAGAAATCGCGGGACCTCCGGTTGTGTCTTCTCCTACCTTCCTAACAGAATCTTCGTCCAATGCAAGAGTGGCCTCTAAAGTTTGAAGCCAATCTGACTGTTGAAGCCAGTGTCTCAAAGAAAAGCTACCATGATACTGAAAGGAAAAAGTATTGAACCAAAAAGAACATCAGTGTTTTTTTTATGCAAAGGGCAGAAAGACACAAATAGACAACATTCAGAACAAGATATAATCAGACATATATGAATGAATTTAAAAATAATGAACCTTATTAAGATTAAGACTTACCCCGTGGACTAGGATAAATGAACCACTATCGTGACTTGAATCCCCAGGCAGAGAGATATATCCATGAACTTGCATTGAGTAAGAATGATACAAAAGTTTACGGCGAACCAGCTTTTTCAGTACCTTAAAGAAGATGCCAACAAAAAGTTTGTGAAGGGACATGAGCAATATTCAATTGAGATGCTACAAGGTCAACATACCTCTATTGCTCGTTTGCCTCGACGCTGAGCCTGGGCACTATAAAGCTGTCGAAGTATAACTCTTGTGTTGTACAAAGGACTGCGGAGTGGAGAGGACAAAACCAATAAATACAGATACTGTAATTAAAACCAATCATATAACCTGAACCAAACAAAGAATTATCTTACCTACCACTATCCTTCACCTTGCCTTCAAACACCACCTCATCCGCCTATAGCAAAACTTAACCGATGAGACAACCGGCATTAAAAACATTAATCCAGTCATGACACATCGTAAAGTTATTTAGATTTCATACCCGTCCACCAAGGCCAATGCTAACATGATCTAAAACCTTAAAGTCTGACATTTTGAACCTTATAACATGATCCGATTCCTCCTCCAAGCAAACCAAAAGGTTATTTGGATCCTGTTCACGTGACTCCATTGAAGAAGCAGATGCAGATCTCCGTAGTAATGAACTGCATACTCCCTTGTGCTTTCTCTTGCCTACATTAGATAACGGTCCGGCGAAACGCATGGGAACAGGTAAAAAAAGTTTTGTCGACAAATTTATAAGCGAGTAACCTAGACCATTACTCTCCAAAATTGGGTATGGCCCATTTCTACACAGTGCCATTGATCAAACCTCTGACAGACAAATAATAACAAAGGATGACTGTATATATCAGAAAATCTTCACTGATGATCCATCAATAGTGCAAAATTAAATGTAACGGTATAAAACAAACAACTTTACATAATTGCATATTATTTAACAGTAAAACATACTAGTAAAGTTTACAGTCGCCGCATCAATGGTGCATGCAGAGAGAAAGCAGCGAGGTATATGCGATCAAGACGAACTATATAGTATATATCATAACTGTTATTTGAACATCAATTTGGGACAACAATCTTCAACAACTTTTTAAATGGTTAATGCAGCTCACACATGTGGTTAAAAAAGTGCTAGATGTGGTAAATATATAGTAGATGCCGCAACTTATTAACCATCAACTGACCTTTATTAACCACAAATTTAAACATGATTAACCTTGATTTCGAAGTGTTGAAATATGTGTGCTTGAAATCGTGGTTAATAATAATATTTAAGTGGTTAACGAAATTCAGTTGACAGTTAACGAGTTATCCAATTGTGTATACCATTAACTACTCGTCAACCACGTGTGGGAACCACACTAATTTGTCGAATTTTGTTGTCTTGTATTGATATTCAAATAACATTCCTCATAGTATATAGTATATACCCTTTGGTTTCCCTGACAATAGAGAAATTCCAATTTTGTGCATACAATTACAAACTTTAACTAAGGTTTCAATTCATTTCCCACATTTGTGAACCAATTAATTAACTAAATTTAGCAGTTCTAGTTTTGTTTCTCCATTCAAATAAAAACAAAAACGTGGTGTTAGAAGTCTATGAAGCATGGACACTTCTCAAATTAGTCATGTCCGGTGTCGCACACCAAACATGTGTCGGTGACACTGACACCACACCAACACTTATGATTGCATTTAATTATGTCATTTGCTCAAATTATTATCAGTGTCGACGTGTCTGTCATGTCCGGTGTTTGTGTTCGTGCTTCATAGTTAGAATTTAGAAATCATTTTGATATATTGGCTAGACATATTCAAAAGTTAAGAAAGAAGGTGAGAAATCTATGCAAATTGCAAACAATTAACGAAATTCAAATCTGAAATGAAGAACGTTACGATCACAAAAGTATAAGTAAGGAAAAAAAAACATGGATAAATAAATAAAATGGAATGATAAGAAAATAGAGGAAGAGAGAAAATAATCACCAGGATGTATGAGAAAGGGGAAGTAGGAGCATGGAGATGAAGAAGAAGAAGTAAAATTGTAATATAGAAGAAGAAGCGTGCGTGAGAGAGTTGCGTGCGACTGTACGCCGGGAACGTTTTGGCACGAGCTTCTCCCGCGTCAACGTCTGCCGCTATAAATATCTATCTCTCTCTTTTTTTTTTTTTATCCTTTATCACTTTTTTGATACAAAAATAATTTCACAGCACAATACAAATGTTCTAACAACTTTTTGTCTCAATGTTTTTGTTCGGTGGAAAGTGGAAATAAATATTCTACAAATTGTACTTTTGACATCCTCTTGTTTGTGGCTTGTTTGGTATAAGTATTTAGGGGAGATAGATAGAAGAGAAATTGGTTTTGATGAGCTTGGCTCAGTTGGTAAAGACATCGCACTATATGTGCAGGAGTCCGGGTTCGAATCCGGAATACTCCACTTATTCACCTTTAAGGTGGATTTTCTAGCCATTAAACTACTTGATAAAAAAAAAAAAAAAAGATAGAAGAGAAATTGGGTATTAATTAAAGAATAGTATTGATCACATAAATTGTAAGCAATATTAATAACATAAAATATAGTTATTTTGTAATTAATATACAAAATTTTATATTTTAATCAATAACAATAAAACATTTTAACTACTATAAAAAAACATTTATTTTAGTAGTAAGTGGAAGAAAGAGAAATTATATACATTTCATATGTAAAAAAAAATATTTACGAAGAAACAAGGTTTTTATTGTGTCATTCTTAAAATATTCATGTACGCTTTATGGAGGAAAAATGTGAGTTAAGAAGTCGGCATCTAAGGAATCTTTAAGTTTAGCGAAGACATCAGCACATTGATTCCTCTCTCTAAGTGTGCGATTTGGGAAAACATTGGTCTGGAGAGTAGCTCTTTTATATCTTGGGAAAACATTGGTGTTGTTAATGACATCAGAGACCAACTGAGGGAGCTGAGTGTAGAGACTTTGTGCATGAGGATATCCAGTGGAAAGCACGTCTTTGACTGAGACGTGCATATCATGAATATCGTCATAGGGAACGAGAGATCCAAGAGCGGTCAAAGGGGTGAACCAAAAGGAAGAAGATCCCGAACCTGCGCGCTAAGAGAAACCATCTTTGAGGATGTCTTTTGCCTTAATAATAGAAGATCAAGTTGAAGAACTACTAGTCTATAAGGGATGCTGGAGAGGTGGAAGTTTCGCCCAGCTATATATTTGCTAGAGAAAATGTCAACCCAAAGCTTACTCGAAGATTGCACCATGTCCCAAACAAGTT
Organism: Trifolium fragiferum; assembly: GCA_954870985.1. Lineage (NCBI taxonomy): Eukaryota > Viridiplantae > Streptophyta > Magnoliopsida > Fabales > Fabaceae > Trifolium > Trifolium fragiferum. The sequence goes on from OX940794.1 coordinate 53,040,206, forward strand.
TTCCTAAAACGTTGTATAAATCCACCCATGTGACAACGAAGGATCCTAATTTTGAACCAAACAAATAAGTAAGCAATTAATTTACTTACTTATTTTATTTCCTCAACTTTAGGAGTAGTATATAAAAATATCAATGCACAATCGTAATTAGTTACCAATATAGTTATTTTTTCTTTTATAAGACTGACATAGGCAAACCTTTTATTTTTCACTAATATTTTATGCACAACTATATATATATATATATCACTTTCTTTTTCAAGTTCACTACGTCTTTTTTTCCTATGGGTGAAGTATAAGATGTTTTAAGATGAAAAAACTAGCTATATTATAAAAAACAATGATGAAAAAGTTATTTAAGATCTTTTGCAGCCAAGAGAATACAGTAATATGTTAGTCTTAGGGCGAGCAATTTTATTCCATCCCACAAAGTTGATACATTTGTTGTTAGAGTCTCTCCATATGAAATTACGTGTGGTTTGATCAATGTTATCATAGATGCTTTGAGGGAGTCAGACAATCTGCATGTAGTAGGAACGGATGGAGGTGAGGACAACTGTAGCTAGCGTCAAGTGGCCTCGTTTATTTAAAAGTTTGTTTTTCCAATAGGCAAGTTGCGACTGCATTTTCTCAATGATAAAAGGGAAATCACTTCTCTTGTCTCTTCCGTTGAGGATTGGAAAGCCTAGATACTTGTCTAGGGAAGCAGTGCTCCGAATTCCAGTGATATATGTCAGATTGTTGATCTTAGACTGGGGTATACCTCCCGAGAAAAAAGCTGGAGACTTCGACAATTTGATCTTCAACCCCAAGGCACGACTGAAACAGTCGAAAATGTTAGTGATAAAGCGTAACTGGGAGTTCTTGGCCGTGGTGAAGAGGAGGACATCATCTGCAAAAATAAGGTGAGACAGTCGAAGCCTATTGTCATATAGGTGGATGGGGGCCCAAGTTCCCTGGTGAACCGCATTGTTAATGGCAATGGATAATTTTTCCATACAAATAATGAATAAATAAGGAGATAAAAGATCTCCTTGTATGAGACCATGAGAAGGCTTGAAAGGAGGCATTTTGTTGCCATTCCAATCAAACCTAGTTCTTCAATCTTAAGTAAAAAATAATAATGATTTCAAACACAAACACAACCGCAACGTAACAACATCAACATATAAAATTTTTCATAAGGATTTTTTCAATCCGAGAAATACAAAAGCAAGGGGAAATTTGTTTTTTTCTTCAAACCCTTCCCTTGTTGAAACACAAAATCAAGAGCATTGTTCTTGAGGAAATTCATGGAAGAAGAAGAAGAAGAAGGAATCCATGGTAGAAGTGTTCTGTTTTTAGGATTTGTTAAGATTGAAGATGAAGAAGAAGAATAAAAAATAATCCAAGAAAGAAGTGTTCTTGTGTTCAGGATGTTTTGTGTTTTCATTCTGTGTATTTTTTAAAATAAATTTTCATTTTTTTAAGAAAACACGGTTGACATGTGCCACCATGTTATTGGCTTACTGTGACAAATCATCATCCTGTTAAATCTAATCGATGGAGGGACCAAATTTAGTAACAGAAGAAAATTTAGGGGGTTTTTTCACCATAAAAAATTACAGCGACTATTATTGACTATAGAACAAAATGTGAGGACTAAAAACATATTTAACCAAAATTATTTTATACATGGTAAAAGTTGTAATTTTAAGGTTTAAATGCAGTTTTGGCTCATCGAGTTTCACAGTTGTGCGATTTTGACCCCTCAAATTTTAATTGCTTGATTTGAACCCATAAAACCATAAAATTACATAATTGGTCGATTTTAGCCTCCAAATTTTAATTGCTCGATTTTGCCTCCCCAAGTTTAGTCCATTTTGCATTTGCTAGTCCCTGTTTGACTAAAAATTGTTTATGTGGCATTTTAAAATAAATAAAGACTATAAAAATAAATAATAAAATGTTTTTAAAATTTGAAAGTGTTATAAAGTAGTAGTACTTGCATTTTTAAAAATGTATTAGAATTTTTTTTAATAAAAGGTTTAATAATTCCGATTCTTTTTTTTTTTTTTTAAAATTAGTTTACAAATTTTTTTAAAAATAGTTCATAAAAAATGTTACTTTTTTTATAACAAAATTATTTTATAAACTATATGAGTACATTTAAAAAAAAAATTCATAAGTTATTTTTTTTTTCAAAAAAAAACATTTGTACATTTTTTTTAAAAAAATATTTATTTATTTATTTTAAAATATTTATTTAATTTAAAAATGCCACATAAGCAATTTTTAATGCAAAAATGTCAATGGAAGGCTAGCAAATAGAAAATGGGGCGTAAATTTGGAGGCCAAACTCGAACAATTAAAGGATAAAATTAAGGAATTGTGAAACTTAGGCGTTAAAGCAATTGAAATTTAGGAGGTCAGAATCGTACAATTATAAAATTTGAGAGAAAAAAATTAACCAATGTACCAAAAAATAATAATTAATCATCCTTATCACATCTTATCTACTAAGAATGTAAGATACAGTTAAGATTTTTAAAACATCTAAATACCATGTGTTTTTTTTTTTAACAAATAATTGTGTATTTTTTTTTCTATGACCAAATTCGGCGTATCTTTCGTTTCCATTTTTGATATATTCAATCATAAATTATTTTTCATCTAACATACTTTAAAAAAAATTGAATTAACTACAATGTACCAAAAAAAAAAAAACTGCAAACATTGTATTGGAACAAGTAAAAACTATACTCAAATTTCTCAAACAAGTTTTCAAATTCAACCTCCTTGCACATGAACAAAAGATAATTATCAACAACACATACTTTATATTAACAATAGACTTCCTCTATTTTAAAACTAGTGCCATTTAAATAATATTCTATACATAAATTATGAAATACAATAACGTTATAAAAAAATATTAAAATAACAATTTGACTTACTATCAGTAAGTAATGTAATTCAATCAATTATTAATCAAAAGATACATTAAAATAATAATTCTACATTAATTATCAGTACCTCTTTGGTCCTTTTTTTTCTTTTTATAAAAAACAACTCACTATTTTGATTCATTAAACATTTGATGTATTTGATCCATAATGGAGAACAAATACATCAATTATTCAACAAATTTAAAAAGTTAATTTTTTATTTTATTTTTTTATAAAAAATATTAGAGGTAGGTTGTATTTTTTCATAATAATTCTACATTAAAAATTATAGGTAACATTTATATTTTATTTTTTTTGAAGCAAGGTAACATTTATTTTGAACCATTATTTTATTTTATTTTGAAAAAGATGACTTTCATTTTTCATGTTGAAAGTAAAAAATGAATGAATTGGGTTTAAAGGGTATTTAATTGAAACAAGACCCGACACAAATCTAAGAAACGATGTAATTGATCGTATCATATCATATGACACCTCTATAAAACGATGTAATCTAATCTAATCTCTTATTGGAGGGACGCCACACAAGACAGCGTAGTAGTAACCTAATTTATTAACCCGCGCCGCACATGGACACCACAGTCATAAACTAAAACTACAAAGGGTAATTCCGTCACAACAATTACCCATTATCTTTCCCACCCAAGGTCCTCCCCAAGTCTTTCATAAACACCGATAAACCAAAAAAAAAAAAAACACAGTCACTCACACATCACACACAGAGAGAGAAAAAACTTTCGAGTGTGTTTTTTTGATTTTGTTGCGCTTTTTTCTTCTTGTTACTATTGAACTCAACATTTATCATTTGTTGTTGTTCCACATTTAACCCTAATAACCCACCGACCCCAATTTTTCTATCACATTCGATCTCAGAGATCTATTCATTCTTTCATTTCTCTTTTAGGGTTTCGGAATCTTATTCAATTGCTTCCAATTAGGGTTTCTCTATTGGATTTCGTGCGGTTTGATTTCAATTTGAATTTCATAAATAGGGTTTGAGTTGGGGTTTTTGCTTCCGCGATGCCGCGAAGTTCGAAGCATAAATCCAGTAAGCATAGTTCGAGAGACTACTCTGATTCCGAGAGAGATTCCGGCGTCAAAGATCGGAAGAGTAAGGATGAGAGTTCTGTGAAGGTTTCGAAGGATTCAAGTGTTGAGAAACGGAGATTGGATTCGAAAGAAGTGCACGGGAACGGTGAGTATTCTGATGAGTATGGTTCTTCTTCTAAGCGACGCAGGGAGAGTGGTGGTGGTGGTGGAGGTGGAGATAGGTGGAATGGCGGAGATGAAGGTTCGAAGAAATCGAAGGCGATTGGGGATTCGAAGAGTAGTAGGAGGAGGGATGGGAGTGTGGGGGTGCACGGGGATGGTGAGGAGGTGAAGAGGAGTAGTAGCGGGAAGCATAGGGATTCGTCGTCCTCTATTCGGAAGGAGAACGTCGAGAAGGAGAAGGAAAAGGATAGGAAGTTAAAAGAAGGTAGAATTGAAGAATCTGTCAATGATCAAGAACAGCGTTCATCCAAGCAAGTGCTTGAAAATAATGGTATGAATCATGATTACTTTAATTCTTTCATTTGTGGTATGTTTATGCTGACTGTTCTTGCATTTATTGTATCATAATTTGTTTTGAACTTAAAGTAAGCACATTTTGAATTCGTATTAATAATTGATTAGTGGCACCCCTGAATTCGTACCAAGTTGAAATCATTCTGTGTTATATTGGGAATTAGGAATAAAAACGAACTTTTTAAGTGTTCTGCAATTGTTTATGACCAATTTGTTTTGCTGGTAATGATAGTGTTACATTCAAAATCAAATTCTAATTTTTTATTTTTCACATACACGCGTCCATGAACTGATTTTTTCCCTCCTTATGATCCACTGCCCTTGTTATAGAATCAAGTAATTTCTCCTTGTTCCTTCCATTCTGTTTGTTGATGTTAGTATTAATGTACAGGTCATTTCGACAATTTAATGCCTTATGATATTATTTTCGAAATCAAAGCCCTATAGTGTTAGAGTCCAGTTTGTTATATGTTTCTCTTGACATTTTTCTTCCTCCATCCTTTCTAATAATCTCAAATGCTATGAATTGATGACTTGAGTAACATACCTTTTGATAAAGCTCTATATGTTGTCATAAAATGAGCTGATTGAAATTCATAGTATTTGGTTTTGATCAAGGTAGTCAAAGTCGAGATCCTACGCAAGATCGGACAAGGGTTACAAAATCGTGAATCGGGGGATCGTAACACGGATCGTAAGATCCTACCAAATTTAGGAATTCACATATATTGCACATAGATTTTTATAATATGCATATGAAACAATATAATTTAGTAGGAAAAATCTTCAAGTAACACTAAAATTACTTGAAAAACTGTACTTAGGATCATAATATTCATAGAAAATAACTAAAAACATATCAACATTCAAATAGGCATATATGACACTGTTTAACGTGTGAGAGAGGGAGTGGGGATGCCAATCTGAGTGGTTCCACAAATGATGGTGTGTATTGGGAAGTTGCACAAATTATGGATGTTATTGGCGAAAGGTTTAAAATAATTAATTGTTTTAACTATTGATTAGTTGGCAGTAATTAATTGTTTTAATTATTGATTAGTTGGCAGTAAAAAAATTTAAACTTTCCAACTGAAACGTTTCAACTTTTACGTGAAAAGGGTTAAAAAGGCAGTTTCCAGAACCGGGTCTGAACTGGGTCATGTTTAAAGGTTTCGGGTCGCAAACCCTACCCGCGAACCCGAATTTCTGGAGAGGAACAGGACCGTTTCAGAACGGCGATTCCAGCGGTTATGCGAGTTTTCACGGCGATTTCGGCCACGCCCACCAAAAAACGATTCCGGCCATACTCCGGCACGGAGGAGGGTTGCAAGATCGCAAAATCGTCCGATCCTACGACTTGGATCGCGATTCTGACTACCCTGGTTTTGATTCAGACCTCTGGTAAATGTATATTTGGATTGTCTGCATGATGTTAACTTTGGCCAATGAAGAAACTATTCCATATAATTTACTTTTGACTCTTTTCTTTTAGAAAAAAACGAAGAAACAAGTTGATATCTTTTACTTTGAATCTTTTCTTTTAGAGGAATTCATATTTTATTTCAGGGGTATACGTAGAGTCTGCTATTCTTGTTTTTCTCTACGTAGTAAATGGCGGCTGTAGCGGCCATAACTGCGACGTTGTGTTGCTTACTGGAAATCCATGCACGGCTGAAAATGCTGTTGGGTTTATATTCAGCGGTTGTGTCGCTCACCTTTGTGGCCAAATTTATGGCCTCTCTCCAACCACAACTATAATGAAGAAAAACAAAAAATGCCCTCCACTTATAGCCTTCATTTGATATTGTTTTTGTACATTTAGAGATAGCGATGGTTAGACTTGACTCATTTAAGGAATCACTTGTATTTATTGTAAATACTCTGATGAATTATTTTAATTTTTAGCCTTGGAGGCTAAAACATATTTGCTAATTTGCTTTATATTTGGTTTGAAAATTAGTAACAGTGAACTTCGATTGTTGTTATGAATATGCGTTTTATTGTGTATTCTTCTATTCTTGAGCTCTTATTAGTGTAGGATATAAAGTGCTTATATTGTTTCCCTAAGCTTTGGCGAAGCAGCCATACTGCCACCCGCTTCACCACAATAACGTTTTGGGGGTTGACTACCATTACCATGCTTCGCAATTAGCCACTGACTGCATAGGTTATTCGGAATAACTTGATAGCCTTCATTGAAGGAGAGATGCAATTTTATTGTGAAGGGACTAATTATGCTCTGTGGTTGGGTCACTAGTATTGTACAATCTGAACTGCATTTTATCTATTTTTCTCTCCAAACATGTCCCTTTTCTTTTGGTGAATAAAAGGAGAGAGATTTGAATCCTATACTAAATATTAATTGTGTTGTACTTATGTTGAATTCTTTGTTTGGACTCCATCGCTCAAGTATGCAAAGCTTACATTAATGGCATGGATTATTTCTATTTGATATTAGATTGGCAATTAAAAGAAATTTAGAATCATGGATCGGGAAATTTAAAATGACGTTAAGACTGGTTTTTCTCAATGGCAGAAAGAGTCATTGGATTTTATGGGTAAATCTTTTGGTAATTAAACACAAATTTTCTATACTAGAGATTATTAAACAAAATATCAAAACTCAGTTAAACTTTATCACGTAGGCCTCAATACTGTTCATATAGTAAATTAAGATGATCACATATGGAAATTTGAATGTTGAAATTATTTTTTTATTATGTCACTGGCAACAGTGATGGCTGGATGCTACCAAGGTTCTGTTTCCATATTTTCTTCTCTTTTGAGATCTTCAAATCTTCTTAATATACACGTGTTTATTGTTGAAGTGATCAATGTATTATGTTGCATTATGTCCATTTGCATATTTGGTTTTCTCTTTTTTGTTGAATTTAAATCTCTGCTGCTGAGTGAATCTTTTCTAACTATGCTTGTATAGGTGATTTTCCCTATATGTTGACTATTTGCTGTTTTAATCTTCAGATGTCCGTCTCCCACTTTTCTTAAGTGTTTTCATACAGGGCTGCTTCTTTCCTCCCCCATTTCTTCTTTTATCATACTGATCTTCTACCGGTGTGGTATGAATTAGTGTTGCTTATGGTTAAGTTTCTTGAGAAAGAGGTGTTACTGATCAATAAATGTGCTTCAAATATGTGTGCCCAATACATCCACTTTAATTTTATATACAAGGCGTTAGTAAATGATCTCTTCACAATATTTAGATAGTAAAATTATGTTAATGTTTTTAATCCTTTTGTTAAAAACCATATGATGTATCATAATTACACAGTTTTAGCTAAGGTCTCGGTTGGTTCTTCCTAGTAATATATCATTCTAAACTGCATCATATTAGCTTTTGATAGTTTTATGAGCTGTTTGTTGAAATTGTGTTGCCCTTCAACCTGTGTCATTCGAAAATGCTGTCAATTAATGTCTTATTGTGAACCCAAGAGTTTAATAGAACAATTTATATATCCTCTTTTTTGTACCCTTATTGGATATCACAATTGGATAATTTTTACTACTGTGCATTCAGTTGTTATTATGTCCAGTTAATTTTTTTTAAGGTTACTTGTGTTTCACTATGTGATATGGAAATAATATCAGAGAAATTTGTTTATCCTTCTGTCTTTAGGGTTCTGGATATGATTATTCTCACAAAAAAGAGTGTTTGGTTCTCAATTTTTTTCTTTTTTTGTAATGCCTTCCATATATTCACAATGTTTTCCTTGGACTGTTGTGTGTTAAAAGGCAGTTGCTAATTTTTATCTATGTGGTCAATTCTTTTGCAGATTCAAAAAAAGTAGACGAGTTGCGAAGCCCTGAACAAGATATTCAGCTTGAGAGGCGAATGAGGAAGAAAAGGGATGACTATGGTGATGGGGATAAGCATCAAGATGATGTCGGAGATGGTTATGACAGACATTTGTCTTCTAGGGATGACATTGCCAAGGATGGAAAGAAAAAGGATGACAGGCGAACCGATGAAAAATACAGAGACAAATATAGGGATGAAAAGGACAGGGAGAACAAACATCGACATGACAAGCAACGTGACGAGCGTCCTGCAAAAGATCATACTACCGTTAGGTCTGATGATAAACATGCAAGGGAAGAAAAGAATAATTTAGAGTCACGGCAAAAGAGAAGCAAGCATCCAGAGAGTGATAGGGACCATTATCGCGATCGAGATGGAGAACGAGACCGTGATTTTGAATATGTTCGTGATCGTGAGCGCCGCCATGAACGTGATCATGATTATGATTTTGATAGGGATCATGATTATGATAGAGACCGAGACCGAGATTGGGACTGGGATCGTGAACGAGATTTTGACCGTGAACGAGACAGAGACCGTGATCGTCATCGTGATGGGTCACATGGGGATGATAGAAGTACAAGAGGCAAAGATGGTGGAGCCAAAAAAAGAACTTTGGATGATCGTGATGATTATAGTGATTCTAAAGCTAGAGCTGTTAAAAACTATTATCCCGAGACAGAGAAGAGGAGTTTGACCAACAGTAGGGCTGATTCTGATATTGACAGAGGAAGGTCTCTACCTCGACAAGCCCATCCAGATTCAACTGGGACTAGCAGTAAACGCAGATCTTCTCCTGTCTCAAATGCACATATTGGCAAAGATGAATATAGGTACTTTTTAAAATTTTCTTGAAATTTTTCAGAGTTGTCCTTCCAATTATTATTTCTTTTGCACTCTCTGTACTTTTCAGGTGACATTTGGGAATTTGATTTGTGCATGTGTTTTTCAAGGTGTTGTATGATGGCAAATGCAAATTTGTCATGTAATTAACTTTGGTTTGATCCGATTAAGTTCAAATGAAAATTGTTACCTATTAATATATTTACGATTACTGGCATTGTCTATAAACATAATCTTGAGGCATCTTATGTTGTCTTGTCAATAACTTAGTTTAACACAATTTTTTAAATATGGGAGGTTTTAGAGCTTGATAAGAAATATCTTTTTGTTTGCCAAGAAGGGAAAAATGTAACATGAGTTGGTGACGATTGAAATATTGCCTGCATGAGTTAAATTTTATGATTAGGTCTAATCTTACTTTTTCTCACAGAAGCTTGTAACCATGGGGGATTATACCATTATGAAATATAATTGTTTTCCATTTTCGTCATATTTCAGAAATGCAAATGCTGAAGATACAAAGTATAGAGACTCAACTATAGAACCGAGAGCCAAAGCCGCACGAGAGGGTTACTCCGGGATTTCAGATAGAGGCCCGAAATACAAACTAATGGATAAATCCATTAAAATAGATGAATGTCCTGCAGGAGACTTTTCAACTGAAAGGCCTTCTAGTGCCAAGGCTTCACCCATGGGCTTGATGGAAAGATCTCCTTCGACAACAAGCATTGAACGCAGATATATGAATAAAAATGTTGTTAAGAGGAATCTTGAAATTGATGATAGTGGAAGAAGGAACAGTACTGATGCAAGAGATATCTCTTCAGATGATAGACTTGGCCCAGAGAAAGCGATATTGGAGGAGCCCTCTCAAGCAGATTCATCTTTCTATGGTAGGACTAATCAGAACAATCCACCAGTAATTCCTCACCCACCTGGTTTCAGGGCTGCACTAGACAGACCATATATGGGTTCTTTAGAGGATGACGTTAGAGATAACTCAAATACACGATACAGGAGAAGTACTGAGCCTAACTTTGGAAGAGTGCACGGTGGCAATTCCTGGAGGGCACATCCAAACTGGACTTCACATGTGCCAAATGGATTTGTTCCCTTCCCACCTGGGCCAGGTCATGGAGGTTTTCAAACAATGATACCACAGTTTTCATCTCAACCTCTCTTTGGTGTTAGACCTCCGTTGGACGTCAACCATGCTGGTATTCCCTACCATATTGCTGATGCTGACAGGTTTCCAGGTCACTTGCGCCCACTTGGGTGGCCAAGTTTGATGGATGGTACAGGACCTGCTCATCTGCATGGATGGGATAACAATAATGGGGTTTCTAGAGATGATCCTCATATGTATGGCGGTCCTGATTGGGACAGACACAGGCACCCAACAAATAGTCATGGATGGGATTCAGAGACTTGGAAAGATCAGAATAGTGATTCAAAGAAAGACTTGCCTTCCCCAGCTTGCAAAGATGAAGCAGTTCCTGCCGTGGTTGACAATGGTGTGCCTGACCAGACAAATCAGGTGTCTCAGGATGAACATAAAAACGATGAATCTCATGAGAAATCTCCTGAAACAAAGTTGTCCAGCGGCAGTTCTCCTAGAAAAGTACCTTTGAACTCTTTGCACACAACCGATTTTGAAAAGGTGCCCGATACATCGACACCTGATGACATTTCATCTCTTTTTACCCGTTTCTACCTTTCCAAACTTGACATATCAGCAGACCTAGTACCGCCAGAGTTGTATGACCAGTGTAAATGTGCTCTGAACGTTGGCAAGAAAGCATCCGATGATGCTTCTGGTAGTACCGGACTATCCTTGAAGGTATCATTGTACTAGAAAACTTTCATGCTTTCCTTCATTCTCCCAAAACTTAAAAAGCCTAATTATTTTTTTTACTGTTGTTTGATGTGAGGATTTCAAATTTTGGTAGTACCGGACTATCCTTGATGGCAATTATGAGTTATAATTTAGTCTTTCAGAGCAACTGTAACAAATCTTCTGTGACCTAATCTCTTGAGAAGGAAATTTAACTTGGTTTTTTGACTGCTCCTTGTTTTTTTTTATAGAGTGACCTTGTGTATTTACTTAAATTATTATAACTATTTTTTTATTAATTAAATTAAATGCAATCCCTGACATTATCAGTGCTCCCCTTCCTGTGATTTGACAGAATGGATCAAGGGCACAACAGAAATACGCCGCTACTTTCTCAAGACATTCACCTTTTCCGGTAGTTGATAATTCTATCTTCCAGGTAAAACTACTTGATCAGCTGTGGTATGGTTGCAGTAAATATAATGCTTGTTTCCTTTAGACTTTTAACAATGTTACCGTTTGTGTTGTCAATTGTCATCATGAAAGCCTGCAGTTATCCATTTTGTTGACTTCAATTCTTTGATGCATAAATACTGAAATGCTGGACTCTTGATGGGTGAATGTTTTCTCCAATTTGCAGAGAGCCATTGATCTTTACAAGAAGCATAGGGTGAAACTGCCTACTAAAGGAGATTTTGATATATTTGCGCCCCCCAAGTCCAACCAGATGCAAATTGACGAGCCAGTTCCAATTTCCAGTTTGGAGAATAGGCATAACCAGGTGCAAATGGACGAGTCAGTTCCTATTTCCAGTTTGGAGGATAGGCATAACCAGGTGCAAATGGAAGAGCCAGTTCCTATTTCCATTTTGGAGAATAAGCAGGATTCTGTCTCAGCTTCTGATGCAACAAAAGATGCGGCAACACCTGCATTACAACCAAAGGAAGTCGAAACTCTATCTCCGGCAAAGGAGCAGTTGGAAGAGTTCAATCAAACTTGCAGTCAAATGGAGCAAGATCGTGATTGTATCCATACTCTGAAGATAGGCGTGTCTAGTCCAACGTCTGGTCCCGAGAACCAAGAAGCAGCTGTACCAAAGGATGCTGAGGAAGACAATAGAGGCACATTTGATCAGCTGAATACAGAGGATGCTGAGGACGACCACTCTATTGCAGCAAAAAGCGAAGCACTGTTGGCCCCCACTTCGCATGAAGAGTTCGAAAACATGAATATCGATGAAGCTACAGTTACTGGTTTTTCCCAATATACAAATGAAAAACTGGATTTTGGTGACACAAAGGGTAATCCCTTAATTTTTGAGGATGGGTCTCCCAAAGCTTGTGATGCTTTGATGCCTGGTTCAAATGAGTCTGAGTCGCTAATTTTAAGCCGGATACATCATTCTCCTGAAAGTACACATTGAGACAATTTCTATTTCTATGCTTTTAATCCCTCAGGTTTTCAATTTCTTCCCCTTTTTTTTGTTGCTTCATTAAGCGAGGAAATAAAATGAAATGGCATTCGTATTCCCATAGAAATGCGCTTTTCAGACACTCCATGCATTTATTTCTTCACATTTCATTACTCCTATTTTAGCATTTGTTTGTGCATGAGCATGTCATGGAAGGTATAATATATCTCGTCTAAGTTGCATTCCGTTATGCATGAATGGAATGAGCTTAATTCGACTTGTAAGTTCAGTTTATTTAAATCAAAACTTCTTCAAATATATTTAAAGCCGGTACCAATCTTTGACTTATTTGGTTTTGTTTGATGTTTGTTGTGCTTTTACAACTCATTTTATATGTCTCAATGTTCTCAACCCACATTCTTTCTACACTTTTTTCACTGACCCTCTACTCTGCTTGGTTGCTTCGAAGTTTCGTTCCTTTGGTAGATATGGTCCCATAATTTTCATGTCTGTTTATTTCACTTGAAACAATTTCTGTTTTGCATGGATAATAGGCACATCTTTATAATTTTTTAAAGAAAAAACTATCTATTAAAAACTAAAATTTTGAAGACAAGGCTGTTTTGGTCTCCTAATATCATAGGATTATTTTATTTTTCACATTTTCTATTTTGCAATTTTGGTTTCTCTTATTTATTAAAAATCTGAAATTGAATCTAAGCTATTTTTTTTGTGACAAGTTTTACAATCAATTAATCATAAACTGTGACATCATTATAAATATTTTACTTTTATCTTAACCACCTTTAAATCACACAGATGAGTGATGCTCTCAAAGTGATTTTTTTTTTTAATACCAAATTAAACTCTCATTTATAAAGTTTAACCGCTAGAGCCTTTGGTAGAAATTGTAGTTTGTCTACAAAGATCGTAATAATAACTTTAGCCGTTTTGTATCATATGGGAATAGAATAAGACATTGTATTTGGTAATCATTAATAAATTAGTTTTTAAGTCGGAACATATTTGTGCCATTATCTTTTTTCATTCAACTCCATTAAATGACCGTTTTGATATTGTGGTGGCAATTTCAACTCTGGAAAGTGATATTTTGAAAATAATACTTGACAAATAAAATATCTTATTACATTGTTTTTATCAAATTAAAAATAATTAACTCTGGAAAAAACTCATCAGTTCCTTCTCCAATTTTATGTGGCTTTGAAGAAATATGAAATTTTCATTTTTAATTTGACAAAGATTTGAGTTTTCAATAAATTAATAAAAATTGTTGATATTGACTTGCCACCTCTGCGTCAAAATGGACACATAAGTAGATTTTAATATATTTTATTAAAAAAACATATTTGAATGAAAAAGAGTATTGGTGCAAATGTTTTATGTTGTAAGTACAAATTCAGTATAAAATTAATAATCTCAAGGGTTATATGTTGAAATTGATGCATATTTATAGAATATTCTAGTGAGGTGAAAATAGATAATCATGTATTTAAAGGTAATTAGAATCAGGGACGGATCCAGACGTTTAATAATGGTGTGGCCAAATTTTAAAGAAATTATAAACTAAATTATATTGAAAATAAGAAATAATATTGTTTAATGCAATACATTTATAATGAAAATCGTTTATAATCCTTTTTTTTTTTTGAAAATTAGCTAAAATAACATTAAATGATACATTTTTTATAAAAGTTACAAGGCAGCCATTTAACCATTAATCACTCATTTTATTACATAGTTGGCTAGTTTGTATCCATAAACTTTTAATTTTTTTTTTTTAAAAATCTCAATAACATATCAAATTATTTTAAATTTATGTAAAATTTTACATATATTTTATCTACATGGTAAATTTTTTTAATTTTAATGGTAAATTTTATAGGGTTAAAACGTCATCGAAACAATTTGATTAATATTATGCAGTTGTGGTACTTGAACCCACACCAGCCAGATCACAAGACCACCATTCTACAACCAAGCCGCTAGACATTTTGTGATCAATATATATATATATATATATATATATATATATATATATATATATATATATATATATATATATATATATATACCTATATACCTATTAAAAGTGAAAATTCCAGTGTGGCTAAGGCCACAGTAGGCCACCATGTGGATCCGCCCCTGATTAGAATAGTCTAAAGTTGACACATCTTTTTAGCTATTAGTGAGTAGATTATCTTACGGGATTTTTTTTTTGAAGAGGCTAAATTAGCCCACCAAATTGGCACCGGTGGAAAGATTATCTTACGGAATATAGATATCTAGTATTCCCTCATTTGAAATATTTATACTATTTATATATCTTGATTTGATCATATTTTTCTCTTAATAAATAAAAATACATATTAACATATAATATGTTGTGGATTCGTCTCGATGAATACTGTCAAAATATTAATTTTTTTTATAATTTTTACTATTATATAACAATAAAAAGTATTAATTGTCAAAATTATAAATTAAGATGCGTAAAACAGTCAATTGAGCCACTCGTTGCGAGACGGAGGAAGTACAATATAGTAATGTAGAAGAGTCAAACAAAAATCAAATAATTCTACTTCTAGGAGAATTTATATTTTTGGTACATACTTCTTGAATCTTTAAGCACTTATAAATGGACAAACTTATATTCAATTGTATTAAAGCGTTGAGACATAACGTCCTCCTATAATTAGTGAACTATTAATGTGTTCTTCTCTCTTGTTCTATGCTACTAAAGTATTGTCACCAGAAAGACCAAATGCATTTCTCAAACTACATTTTTCAACTCTAACTGACTTAAAAAGACCAAATGCATTTATCCTATAATAGATTGCTATACAATTTTAAAAGTAAATATTGTCGATAAATAAACATCTAAAACATTGTCATTATCTGGTACAACATATTGATCAGATGGACCAGATTGATTGAAGGCAAGAAAGGTACTTTTGGCGCCTCAAGGGCAATCAGTCAGATCCATCTAGGGCAAAGTATAGTATTAGTATTAGTAATTGCTATTCATTTCAGTTTCTGTGTTTCTCTTTGTTATTATTTTTTAATTATTATAATAGAAAAAACCTTCGTCAAATTTTCTCGAAGAAAATTTTAATTGACATGTGGCGCACATCTGACAAAGAAATATGATAAGTAGAAATAACAATTAGAACCATACTCAGTGGGTACCGCAAAATATCCATATTGGGTAGGATAATAATTCGCATTATAGAAGTAATTATCCACAAAAATGAACCTGCAAATATGAACGGGTATGAGTGCAGATGTGTGTATCTTAGTACCTGGATTGAACTACGGCCCAAACATGAATAGCATAGACCCAATAGCAAGATAGCCCAACTTTCTAATCCATGTAATTCAAATAAAAGACTTGGCGGGAAACAAAGGAAGAAGGTGACATGCCCTGAGGGCGTCACCCTCGCCAGAAGGAGCAATCGCTCATATATGGAACCGCACCCATGATCTATTGTACGAGAGAAGTAACTACCCACTCCCACCATGATAGCACCTCGACGGCACGACAAAAACCTCCATGATCAGGAGTTACTCATGGTGGCAGTTAGGAATTAAAACTCTATAAATAGTGGGATCAAGCTCATCATAAAAAAAAAAAAAAAGAAGAATATTATGAACAACACAAACAGGCGGGAAAGATCTTCCCATCCCACGCATCACCCCAGTCCCCAGGTTCTCCACTAAGCATAAAAGCAACCACCCACCACTCATGTATTCCACTACCTGCAGGGTAGTTATTTGATCAAAAGATCTTGACATTATTGATGTTTTATAACTTCAATCCTATTAGACTTGGTTAGGTAGTTAGGAGGTGGTTACATAACT
This sequence comes from Trifolium fragiferum, assembly GCA_954870985.1. NCBI lineage: Eukaryota > Viridiplantae > Streptophyta > Magnoliopsida > Fabales > Fabaceae > Trifolium > Trifolium fragiferum. The sequence goes on from OX940794.1 coordinate 53,056,504, forward strand.
ACCTTGAGTTAGTTAGTTATGGTTACTTGTGTTACAAGTAATAGATGGGTTAGGAGTTTTCCTTATAAATAAGCGTGTACCACATGCATTGTATACAACTCATTCTCTATTTTTTTTCTTATCAATAAAATCTTAACACTTTCCTCCTAGTTTTCTCTCTAGTTCTTACTTGTTATCTTCTTCCTCTTATCTTGGATTACCCTAACAAATTGGTATCCAGAGCCCTTTGGTTCTTAGTGTAGAAAGCACAAAGATTCAGTCTTGTTTGGTGTTTACATTTTCCTTCATTCAGAAACAATGTCAGGGAATGGTTTACCAAACAATCTTCCAATTCTTGAGGGCAAGAATTGGGAAAGATGGAGCAAACAGATGAAGTCTCTCTTTGGTTTTCAAGATACATGGGAAGTGGTGGTTAATGGTGTGCAAGACTTGGTGGGGAATGCCACTGAAGCTCAGAGATCAGCACACAAAGACTTAAAGAAGAAGGATTGCAAGGCAATGTATGCAATTCAAGCTGCAGTAGATTCTGCAAATTTTGACAAGATATCTAGTGCTGAATCCTCTAAGGCAGCCTGGGATATTTTGGTGAAATATTATGAAGGAGGAGAAAAGGTGAAGGGAGTGAAGTTGCAGTCTCTGAGAAGGCAATATGAGCTTCTGCAGATGGATAAGAGTGAATCCATTGGAGCCTATGTGTCGAAGGTTCAAAGCATTGTCCATACAATGAAGAGCTGTGGTGAGGTGATGACAGATAGGATGATTGTAGAGAAGGTAATGAGAACTCTAACTCCAAATTTTGATCATGTCATTGTTGCCATCCAAGAAACTGGGAATGTAGCTACATTACAGTTGGAGGATCTTGTCGGATCTTTAGAAGCACATGAGTTGATGATAAATGAAAGGAAAGGGGTTCAAGAATCTGTACAAGCCTTACAAGTTCAGGCTTACAAGAAAGCTAACAGTCACAAAGAAAAAAAACAAGATAAGGGAAAGAATGGCTCTCAGAAAAAATTTGATGGAAAATCTGAATCCTTCAAGAAAGGAGGAGGAACATCAAATTCAAAGAAAGGGAAAGGCAAGGACAAGAGTCACATTCAGTGCTATAACTGTGAGAAATGGGGACACTATGCTTCAGATTGTTGGTTCAAGAAAGGCAAAGAAAAGGGCCAAGACTCTGATGATGAAGCAAAACTTGTGCAAGAAAAGGTTGAAGACAAAGCTGTGACTTTCATGGCTGCATTATCAGAGGTAGAATCACAAGACAAAGTTGATGCTGAGACTTGGTTCTTAGACACGGGGTGTTCCAATCACATGACTGGTCACAAAAACTGGTTAGTGAAGTTTGATTCTGGAAAGAAAAGTAAAGTGAAGCTGGCCAATAGCAGTTCATTGCAGTCAGAAGGCATTGGTAACATGGTTATCAAGAGAAGCAATGGAAGCTCTGCAGTAATTGAAGATGTGATGTTTGTACCAGGTATGGACTGTAATCTTCTGAGTGTTGGACAGTTAGCAGAAAAAGGTTTTTCAGTTATCATTAAGAATGAGAAATTTGAACTTTATGATCCTGCAAATAACCTAATTCTGAGGACTCTTTTGGCCAAGAATAGAACTTTCAGAACTTTGATTCACACAAACACTGTTCAGTGTATGAAGGTAGTAACAGATGAGAAGTTGAATTGGCTATGGCACCTGAGATTTGGACATTTGAATTTCAAATATCTAAATCAGCTAGGGAGCAAAGGAATGGTACTTGGCCTACCTAAGATTGAAGCTTCAGAAAGAGTATGTGAAGGTTGCTTAGTTGGTAAACAACCTAGAAATGCTTTCAGCAAGAGTTTGCCTATGAGATCATCAAGTGTACTAGGTGTTGTGCATTCTGATGTGTGTGGTCCCTTTGATGTGAATTCACTTGGTGGTAATAGATATTTTGTTACCTTTGTTGATGAGTATAGCAGGAAGATGTGGATATACTTGATTCAAACCAAGGATGCAGTATTTGATGCCTTCAGAAATTTTAAGGCATTAGTTGAAAATCAAAGTGGAAAGAAGATCATAGCTCTCAGAACAGATGGTGGAGGTGAGTATACTTCCAAGAAGTTTGAGTCATTTTGTGTTGAACAAGGTATAGAACATGAAGTCACAGCTCCCTATACACCTCAACACAATGGCTTAGCTGAAAGAAGGAACAGGACTATTCTTGATATGGCAAGGTGTATGGTGAAGCATAGGAACCTGCCTAAAGCTTTCTGGGGTGAAGCAGTTCACACTGCTGTGTATGTGTTGAACAGGTGTCCAACCAAGAAGCTGAAAGACAAAGTACCTGAGGAAGTGTGGAGTGGTAGAAAACCTAGTGTAAGTCACTTCAGGATTTTTGGTGCTTTATGTCACAAGCATGTGCCTGAAGCAAAAAGGAAGAAGCTTGATGACAGAAGTGAAGTCATGATCTTGGTAGGATACCATGTCACAGGTGCTTACAAGCTGTATGATCCTGTCACAAAGAAAATGATCTACAGTAGAGATGTTGTAATTGATGAAGAGAAATCCTGGGATTGGATTGCTGGTTGTAGTTCAAGCAGAGCTCAATTGAATCCAATCATGAATGAAGAAGATAGTGATTCTAGTGATGAGAATGAAGCACCTGCTGCTGTGACTAGAGACAGGCCTGCCAGAACAAGGAACATTCCTGCTAGATTGCAGGATTGTGAAATTGTTAATGATAATGAGGTAAATGCAGATGGTGACTTAGTTCATATTGCATTGATGGCTGGTTCTGAGCCTATCAATTACACAGAAGCCTTGAAACACAAGAAATGGAAGAAAGCTATGGAGGAGGAGTTGGCTTCAATTGAGAGAAATCAAACTTGGGAGTTAGTTAAACTTCCATCAGATAAGAAGGCAATTGAAGTAAAATGGGTGTTCAAGCTGAAGCTAAATCCTGACAATTCTATAGCAAAATATAAGGCAAGGCTGGTGGCAAGAGGTTTTCTGCAGAGGGAAGGAATAGATTACTCAGAAATCTACTCACCTGTGGCAAGAATTGAGACTGTGAGACTTGTCATAGCTGTAGCTAATGCAAGGAAATGGCCTATGTTCCACATGGATGTTAAGTCAGCCTTTCTTAATGGTCCATTAGAAGAACTTGTCTTTGTAACTCAGCCACCTGGATTCATGATTGAAGGGAAGAAAGACATGGTCTACAGATTGAACAAAGCTCTATATGGTTTGAAACAAGCTCCAAGAGCTTGGAATAAAAGGATAGATGGATTTCTTGTGAAACAAGGTTTCAGGAAATGCAAGTCAGAATATGGAGTATATGTGCAGGAAGCAGCTTCAAGCATCATTCTGATATGTTTGTATGTTGATGATCTGCTAGTAACTGGAAGTGTCACAGCTGAGATAGAGAAATTCAAAGAAGTGATGAAAACTGAATTTGAGATGACAGATTTGGGAGAAGTGTCTTACTTCTTAGGATTTGAACTTCTGAAGAATGGTAAAGGTCTATTGTTGCATCAGAGAAAATATGCAGGAGAAATTCTAAAGAGGTTCAACATGATTGAGTGTACCTATGCTGCAACTCCTATGGAGGTGAACTTGAAGTTAGAAAAGAATGAGACAGAAGAGATTGTGGATCCTACAATTTTCAAGCAAATTGTTGGATCATTGAGATATCTTTGCAACAGCAGGCCAGATATATGCTTTGCAGTTGGGCTTGTAAGTAGATTCATGGATAAGCCCAGAAGGTCACACATGAATGCAGCTAGAAGAATACTTAGGTATATAGCAGGCACAATGGAGTTTGGAATTCTTTTTTCAAAGTCAGTTCTGAATAAGAAATTTGAGATTGTGTGCTACTCTGATGCTGATTGGTGTGGTGACAAAGTAGATAGAAGGAGTACTACTGGGTATTTCTTCAGATTTATGGAGGCTCCTGTTGCTTGGTGTTCTAAGAAACAACCAGTTGTTGCATTGTCTTCGTGTGAAGCTGAGTACATAGCAGGTGCATATGCAGCATGCCAAGCTTTGTGGATTGTGACTGTGTTGAAGGAGCTAGGAATTGAAGCAGAGAAACCTGTGGTTCTGCAGATTGATAACAAGTCTGCTATAAACTTAGCCAAGAATCCAGTTTTGCATGGTAGAAGCAAACACATAGAGGCTAGGTTTCATTTCTTGAGGGAGCAGGTGAATCAAGGTAGCTTAGATGTCAGGCATTGTGCAACAGATTCTCAGGTTGCAGATGCTCTAACTAAGAGTTTGAAAACAGACAGGTTTTTGAAGCTCAGAAGTGAACTTGGTGTGTATCAGGCGCGCGCGCCCAGCATGGCAAGTTCTGAAGCAGTTCTGAAGGACAGACAAGTTTGAAGTTCTGAAGCAGTTCTGAATCAGTTCTGAAGGACAGACAAGTTTGAAGTTCTGAAGAAGTTCTGAAGCAGTTCTGAAGGTCAGACAAGTTCTGAAGCAGTTCTGAAGGACAGACAAGTTCTGAATCAGTTCTGAAGGACAGACAAGTTTGCAGTTCTGAAGGAGTTCTGAATGACAGATAAGGATTTCTGAAGGACAGACAAGCTTGCAGTTCTGAAGGATTTCTGAAGGACAGACAAGTTTGCTTAGGCTTGAAGTTAAGGGAGCATGATGTTTTATAACTTCAATCCTATTAGACTTGGTTAGGTAGTTAGGAGGTGGTTACATAACTACCTTGAGTTAGTTAGTTATGGTTACTTGTGTTACAAGTAATAGATGGGTTAGGAGTTTTCCTTATAAATAAGCGTGTACCACATGCATTGTATACAACTCATTCTCTATTTTTTTTCTTATCAATAAAATCTTAACACTTTCCTCCTAGTTTTCTCTCTAGTTCTTACTTGTTATCTTCTTCCTCTTATCTTGGATTACCCTAACAATTATGTCTATAAATAGTACCTGGACCGAGAAGAGAAGGGATCAACAATTTTCTATCATTTTTACCCAAACATCATTATAGTGTAAAGTACTTTGTAATCCCCCTTAAATGTTCACCAGAACAGTACCCACCCCGCCCCATATCCGCATATATATATTTATATTATTTATGTACATCAATTTTAAGAAATAAAATAATATTATTAAATTATTATACATTTTTAATAAAAAATTGCTAATAATGCAAACACATTCTGAATATGTTAATAAAAATATGAATTTTAACATGATTAATAATAATTTTGCTTATAATTTTCATAAGTAAACATTAAAAATATTTGAAAACTTTTTAATTCTATTAAAATAATATCATATTTTTTAATTGATCAATTTATTTTTAATGTAATTGCGGATAATGTGAGTATGGGGTACTTAGATACCGAGAGGATATGAGTACATGTAAGTTTTGCAAGGTTGTTATCCATACAATCATAAAGTATTTTATTTTTCAAACTGCGGATACGGAGATGGGTACTATAGACTCATACCCTACTCATTATCGTCCCTAATGACAAAAAAAAAAAATAGATGGTAAGAATTAGATCATATTCAAACTAATGACAAAAAAAAAATAGATGGTAAGAATTAGATCATATTCAAACTCAGATTTAACAAGTGTTTTGTACTGCACAGAATACGAAATTTCTTTAATTTATGGGTGAGCATTGAACATGTTGAGTTTCGACCAAATCCGATAATATGTGGATACGTTTAAGCCGAGTTTATTTAAGACAAAATTGAATAAACCCAAAATATATGTAAAATATTTTTTAAAGACCATGTCACTACTAAAGAAAAGACTTTTACCCAAAACTAATAATTTTCATTAAATAGATACGTTTTAATCTTTGCAGCTAATACTGAGAAAAAAATAAATAACATTACTATTTACTTCCATAAAAATTTAAACCAACATTTTATATTTAAACACTTTCACGTCTATTTCTAAACGCATAATTTTTTCATTTGACTCGGTCTTTAAGATAAAAAATATTATCACATTATTCCGAAAAAATTGTGATTAACAAAAAAGTATTAGTTAACTACATGCTGAGGGTAAGGTACTGTTTTTTGTTCATGCAAAGTAGTAGATTTCATTAAATCTCCAATTAAAGAAAAGACATTAATTGGCTAAACCTATAATAATAATCGGTACAATGCAACATCAATTAGAATCTTTGTTTCTTTTCCAGTCTTGTTAGGAAATCAGTCACAAATTTACAGTAACTCAAGTGCAGCACAACAAAACAACATATGGTCCTTGATTTCCCACTCTACCCCAGTAGGGCTAAATATTTTGCTTAAGATACAACCATTCTGCTATTAACCCTTCCGAAAAACAAATTGCTTTCTCTTCATAGATGAGGTAAAAAGAGGTTTTTTTTCTTTCCTACTTTTACTAGTAGAAGAAGAATTGGAAAGAAGATTCGTCGACACAGCTTCTTTTTCATATCAGTCCCTGGCGCTGTAAATCAGTGTATGTCTTCTTATTATAGATGTTGCCTTCTTTGTCTTCGTACTCTTCCTCTAGATCTGGGCGCCACTTGTTCACTCCTTGTCTCTGTTGTATCTTCTTCCAGAGCTCCTTTGCTTCCTGCAACAGAGCATGGTACCATAAATGCCACGTTAAATAACAAATCCAAAACTAACTGAGAAGGACTGCAGAGTCCTAGAGAGAAACAGCACCGGTATTTCAACCTTCAAGAGAAGTTTAATACTTGGTGGTTAAGTTATATTTGTTTGGTTTGGACCAAAGAAAAAAAAATGTAACAGCAATTTAAATGAACCAACAACCGATATTAAATGAACCATGTCCACAGAAACATACTAGTATGAATAGATGGAAATGATTTATACACTTCCGAGATATGCTACATACAGACTGACTATCAGCATGGAAATTAAACTGTAAAAATGCACACCTCAATTGATGTGATTTCATTGAAGTTCTTTGTATTTGGTATACCAAGGCACCGCATCCCATGTTGGTGACGCCATTCTTTAAAATGTCGTTCAAAAGCACGACGCCCCCAATAACTGTAGTTCCCACATATCTCACACTTAAATTCCTGAAATGCATGTTATATTATTTAGTAATCAAAATATTGAGAGCCATAAAGAACCCTATAAATAACAAGTCTCTAACTTTCTTTCTAAGTCAATGGAGTTATAGATAACAATAATTTCTTTTAATAGCTTCCTTTTGCTTTTCTCTGCTTCTCTAGTAAAGAGAAACTTTGTAATGCCTGAACGACTTGAGTGACCTCAAGACTCACAAATAGACAACAATAACACCTACCCGGGATATACCTAGCAAAACTTCAAAAGAAATGAAGAATTCAGTTTCTAAAATTTTAATAGCAAGTAAATAATACCTGACCTAGACCATGTAGCTTATACAGCCAGTAAGGTATAGGCTTCCCATCCCATCCCATTGGTAATTTTAAGGGATTATAAATCTGCTGCTCATCATCTTCGCTTTCAGAGTCCTCCTGCGTCTCTTCCTGCAAAAGTTATTTAATGTTATGTAGTATAAATAAAGCCATATTTGGGAGAAAAGGAGCAGAAGTAAATTGTCAATAGCAGATAAAGTGTGTAATGTGAAAAAGTGGGGCAGATGAAAGCTTGAATCTTTTTATGCCTCTTGTTAATAATATGAACCATGAAACCTAAGTAATGACAATAAAGAAAACTTCAGTTTGTCTGAAGAACTTTTCAAAGCTACAAGGCAAAAAAATAAAATGAATAGTCACTTAGTGCGATCAATTAGGATTAATTCTTGTGCATCTTAACAGTTGATGCCACAGCTGTCTCCTCTCAAACCCATATTTTCAAAGTAAACAAGTAAAGTCTTTTACAAATAAATAAAACTGTGATGTGAAAAGCTAAGATCACAGTAACGGACTATGGATCTATAAAATTTGGAGGATTCATAAATTGCTTCAACTCACCTCCTCGTGTTCTGCTACAATTTCCTCATATGTTAGGGCTTGCTTCTTTACAACATTGTCTTTTGTACGAAGAATTGTCTGTAGAAAAAATGATAAAAATTATACAAGACAGAAATTTGTATACATGAAGTCATTTATTGACCCAAAATGTGTATATAAAGCCATCAAAGGAGCTACACTGAAGGAAATAATTAAGCATCATTTGCTAACCTCATCTAACAAATCACACAGTTTATTCAGCTTGGTCTCCATTAATGCAATTTCTTTTAAATTTCCTTCTTGTGGAGTAGAAGCCACCCCGTTTTTTTCTAAACCACGCGCCCCCTTGGCAAAATGCTTCTTGTCCAACTTTTCAGGAGGAGTATGCTGCATGAAAAACAAGAGAATATGATAAGCTAAGCTGTAAAGAAGGATTATGCAGGTATAGCTTAGGGGCAAAAAAGTAACTTCAATCAAAATTCAGGCAACCACATCTTCCAAGCAAATATGGAATTGGGCTTAAAGGGTTTCACTGTAATTTTTATCTACAATGTATGGCGGAAATATCACTTAATAAATATTACAATAATTTATGATTTTTTATTTTTTTTGACAAAACAAGAATTTATGATGTAATAACAATGGAACCTACAAAATAATAAATATTCTGAATAAATTCATATTTTCAGTACTTTTGATCAAATAGATCCCATCAGGAAAGCATAAAATGTCAGCTATCTAGCTTACAAGGGACTGTAATTATACATTGTATTATATTATATTATACGTGGAGTTGGGTTCCGGCAGCAGAGATGATACCAGTTAAAGCATTTTAGATTAGTTTGAACTCTCAGTTTCAGTCTATCTGGGAGATACTGCATGATTTTGACTCTGATGAAAGAAATCCCAATTTCTTGACTGAGCTTATGAAAATCAGCTTCGAAGGACATAGCGAGAATACATCTCCTACGGAACTTGTTTTAAGGTACTATGACAAAGATAATCCTTATATTCTTATTCCGTCCACATAAAAGACTATAGAAAACCAAAAATAAAAAGAAAGTGGAACCTTGTCCCGGGTAATGGGGGAAAATCACCTTTGTGAGGAAGAGCCTCTCTGCACGTTGCTGAACAGTGCCACCAGTCTTAAGTCCCAATGCAGCCAGCGCCTAGAAGAAAAGCCAGAACAGAAGGGCGGAAGAATAAACCAGTTATCAATAAATAGAGTTCTATTAAAATTAATGACTGGGTGGCAAGAAAATATGCTTAATCTTTCTATTTCATGAATATTGAAATTAAAGATATTAAGTTTATAAAAAGAGGGTGAATCTTTATATGTTGTGCATTATTAGCTAGATTGTAGTAGAATAAGCACACACCTATGTTGCATGGAAAAGGGTATCGTACTGATAGAGCTCTTAAAAAACTAGGATACAGGTACACTAATAATATAAACTTTAAAAAAGATACATATAAGAAAATTGAATTCTATATAAACATCTAATTTTCATAAAAGATTATAAAACACAAATAAGCATAATATATAAAATAAAAGGAACTTCAAATTATTCAACATGACAACAAAACATGTCCTAATGAAACTATAGTCAGTCAACATAAAACCTAAGCATGACTATGAATAGCATACTTAAACAGCGCCAATCACATCATTTTCTTAAATGTCATCTGTGACAACTTCAAATGAATTCCATTAATCTCCACCAATATCCCTTATTTACTAAGTGAGATTGCTTTTGTATCCAAACTGAGTGAGAACCCAATTGTTTGTGAATTGTTACATACACATGCAAATCAGGTACAAGTACAAAACCAATATTAATATGTAATGTAATAACTAATAATCTCATGCTTCAGACACACAAAATCCTCAATTTTTACCTCCTTTAACCTTTCAGGACCCACTTCCATAAGCTCTTCAACTGTACTGTAATAATCAAGATCAATTGCAGTGTGCTGAGTAGGTACATGTCCATTTTCCTGATTGACATTCTCCCACCCCAGTACCTTTCCAGTAGCCCAATTTTCTTCAAACTCGGTTGTTACCTGCCACAGCTATATCAGATCCCAGAAAAATAGAGAAGTGCAACCAATTCACAAGAAAACTAGATGGTACACGATGTACATCATTTATGACACACAAGGCTTAAAAATAGGAAACAATTACAATCCTCTCCCACAAGATAAGGCATAAGAAAGAACTCCCACCATTTTTATTTTAAAATTTACAAAGCTACACTCCACCCACAATCAATGAAAGAGAAATATGCATTTAACTTTAGTCAATTTCATGCATAGCCTTGCTATGCAAAGCTGTCCCACGCCTGGCTAAAAGGAGAGGATTGTGTTAGGCAGTCGATGGACAACGTAAACATAGTTGAATCACTATTAACCGATCCTACTTAGAGGGATAAGACTTGGTGGTTGGTGTTGTTGGAATTTAGTCCATTTTAATATAAATAAGCTTTTCATGGACACTTTCCTTTACTTTTTAATTCCTGAAATCATTAACATATCATTCCAGACACCTACCACCAACTATAAGACATTAGTATCTGAGCGGAAGACTTTGGGAGAAGTTCCAAAACTGATGAATGGGTATTTAAAAATGCATTTTATCTTTTAGATTCTTAAAATCAACAATAAAATGCTCAAAATTAGTTATCTGTAACATTCAAGCTGTGTAGAGAAACGAAAGATTTTGATGGGAGGTTCCTCCATAGTCTTACAATATTTACGTCGACCACAAATATCTATCAAGTTTTAACTTTAGTTCATAATTGTTTAACTTCAATATAGTGTTATAGAAAATGGAATCATATTCGGAAAAAAAGGGCCAAGTTTCTTGTAATACCATAAAAATATAGAAAAATGGTCGAATACATTGACAAAAGAATTATAGGCATATTTACAAGACACTTCGACAGCAAAGATATAGCCCTAAATTTCAGATGAGACAAAACTTTCAGAAATAAAAACTAACCCAGATCATTTAAAACAAAGATTCATTAAGTTTCTGCACAAAAAAATTCAGAGCTACTAGGAGGGAATTTTTTAATAAATACACTAACAAAAGAATTATAGGCGTATTTACAAGACACTTTGACAGCCCAGACATAGCACTAGATTTCAGCTGAGACAACTTTCAGAAATAAAAACTAATGCAGCTCGTTTAAAACAAAGATTCATTAAGTTTCTGCACCAAATAATTCAGAGCTACCAGGAGGGAATTTTTAATAAATAAATCTCATCCCAAGAGAAAAGTGAGACTCAAAATTATGCTAAAAAAAACTACAAGTTCAAAACAATGGCAAGATAAAATCAATCACCTTTGAAAAGATTCGATCAAGATCTTTCAGGGGTTCTGTCCGTTGGAAAAAATATATCAGATACTCCAAAAGATTCTCCAAGTACTCCCTGTACTGCCTGTAGAATTGAACAACAAGGACTTAGAAGACTAATGTACATATTCCATGCAAAACTAGGATGCCCATAAATGGCAAATGATCAATGTATTAGATGAATAGAGAGCACAACTCACCTGGTCATTTTCATTTTGCGTGGAATCTTATCTGTTTCAGAAAAGATATCAAGGTATGCAGAATACTCAATTGGCTCTCCAAATTTAGAATTGACATACTGCTGATATAGTTCATGCATGTCTAAGTATCGACCAAAAGCTTCCTGGAAAGCAATTTTCACATAATCAGTGACCAGAAAAAACTGTAGGAGCATATATTGTAAATGTGATATTGTCTCTCTTAACAATAGAATATTTTAGATTCCATCCTGCATATTCGATGTAATTATTTTCTCCAGAACAAATAGGCCCCTTAGACAAGAAATTCTTCCCTATATTTCAAATGAACATGTAGACTATTAAAATGAGGTAAACCCAAAAACCTTAATGACCTGTCGCCGCAATTCTTAAAAACAGTTGAAGAATTCCCAAATTCAGCATTTAACCATGTATCCTACATGCTAGGGCCTAGGGCAAAGTTTAATTTCAGCAAGAGCAATCAACAGTCTCTTCATATTCACCAAAGCAATGGTGATTACACATATACAAGTGGAGAGAGAGAGAGAGAGAGAGAGAGAGATACCTCTCCGCTAAACTCAATTTGAGGTTCCTCTTTAAGATGGGCTTCAAAATCGTCATTAGCATCAACAACACGTGCAACTGGGTGCTTCCTATGATACTCTCGTATCTACACATACCACAAAACAATCAATCTTTTACACAGACAGACACAGTGGATTCAAACAAATCTATGAGAGAACTTAGCTTCACAACATCCAATTATTTATCCTAAAACACAACAATGTTGATGGTCCAGAGTCCCAATTGATGATTCGCCTCTTGAAACTAAAATAATGACAATTGAAAAAAAAGTAAAACCTCTTTGAGTCTATCATAGAAGGCACTGAAAACATTAATCCCAGTTGCAGTTTGTCCTCCCAGAGCAGCAATCTCATCCTTCCTTGCATTGTCTTTATCGTCATATATCTCAACCTAAAACAAACAAACAAACAATCAATGTCATGATAGGAACACAAAATTGGGCATTAGGATAGGAGCAGAAGATGTAATAAAAACCTTACCAGCCTTTCAGTGGTTGAGGTGATGGTGTCAATCATGTTTCTAACACGGTGACTCTGAAACAAACGGTTCTTGTTGGATGTGGGCTCATTCTGGAGATCCTTCACTATCAATCTCTCCAGCCGCTCCACCTCCTCGTGTGCTGACCGAGTCACTTCCAGCAAAGTCGACGACATTATCCCAACAAACTACTTCCACACAATACACATTAAGTTTTGATTAGTCTTCAAATACAGTCAACCAATCAATCAATGCTATATAAATTATATTCCATCCATTTCACGCATATTTAACAAAAATGTATAATGAAATAGAGTACTAAATTACCGCAAGGTGAATTATGTTGAATTAAGAGTAATGAATATGCATGTCCCTACCAGGTGAACTTAAATCCAAGATACTGTCCGATCTGAAAATAAATTAGACAGAAAGCTAGAGGAGAAAGAGAGGATGAAGATAGTGATAATGAAACAACCAAAGGAGGTCAAAAATAGCTTGAAAGAGGTGGTGATAGATGGTGGTGCGGCGGCTAGGGTTGGGTAGATGTGAGAGCGTTTCACCTGTCTTTTACTGAGAGAGAGAGAGAGAGAGAGGTGGCAAATGAAGTAAAAATAAGAAATTAATAGAGGAAAAGTAAAAGATGTGAATGAAAATTAAAAAATGAAATTCTACATATAATTTGAAACTTTGAAAAAGTGGAAAATTAAAAGGAGGATTTTAATTAGAAATAAAAATAAATATTATGTGTACAATTAATCAATGGTTGAGATTACTTAGTCTAACAAATATTCTTATTTTTTGGTAAGGAACTAATATTCTTATTTTTTATATTGGGTGGTTTACGTATTCCACCACAAAAGAAGCCTGATTTGTTGTTGTCTTTTCCTATTTGTGTGGGACATTACTTTTGAACTTGAAACAACAATTAAACTCAGTTAATTTTTATTTTTTAGATGAAAAATTAAAAAAGAAGTAGCACCATTAAATAGTGGATTTAGTTAAAAAAAAATAAGAAGAGGAGCAATAATAATAAAGATTTGAATTAAGCTAACCAATCGTGAAGCTAACCAATGTGTTGATGCATTAGCAAATCTCGGTTGCATTTTGAACGCAGAAATATGTGTTTTTGAGTCGTGTCCGACTCAGTTTAGTCATTTGTCACGTGAAGATAATGAGACTTCATTCTAATTAGTCTTTTTAAGAAATTAAATCACAAAATAATTATACTAATAATTTATTTTGGCTACGAAAAATAATAAGACTTCACATTTACTAATTTTTTTTGGCAAAACAAAAATTAAATAAGAAAACATATGCTACTAATTTAAATACGGGAAAGATTTAACTATAATGTAATATTAAATAAGTGATAAAATTTCAAACTATAGGAAACATTTAACTATAGTTGGCTTTTTTATTGACAAATGTTAGTTGTTAGTGCATAGTATAAAGATGGGAAAATGTTTGTGGGTTTAGTACAAAAAAACTTTAAATGTATTTTTTATTCTAAATTTTCATTTAATTCATAATAATTTTAAAATAATTATTATATATAGTAAATAAATCATATATAAGATAAATATATGATAATTATTGTTGATCGATACATACATAAAATAATATTTGTTAAAATAATTATCATATACGGGGACAAGTTATGCTATTGATTAATAGTATTCATAACAATTTCAAAATAATCATTATATATATTAAATAAATCATACAAAAGATAAATTATATTATTGACTCATAGTATTGTATATAAGATAAATATAAGACAATTATTGTTGATCGATACATACAAAAAAAATGAAAAAATATTTATTAAAATAACTATTATATACGGGGACAAGTTATGCTATTGATTCATAGTATTCACAACAATTTCAAAATAATTATTATATATATTAAATAAATCATACAAAAGATAAATTATATTATTGATTCATAGTACTGTACATAAGATAAATATAGGACAATTATTGTTGATCGATACATACATAAAAAAATATGAAAAAATATTTGTTAAAATAACTATCATATACGGGGACAAGTTATGCTATTGATTCATAGTATTCACAACAATTTCAAAATAATTATTATATATATTAAATAAATCATACAAAAGATAAATTATATTATTGATTCATAGTACTGTACATAAGATAAATATATGACAATTATTGTTGTTCGATACATACATAAAAAAATATGAAAAAATATTTGTTAAAATAACTATCATATACGGGGACAAGTTATGCTATTGATTCATAGTATTCATAATAATTTCAAAATAATTATTATATATATTAAATAAATCATACAAAAGATAAATTATATTATTGACTCATAGTATTGTACATAAGATAAATATAGGACAATTATTGTTGATCGATACATACAAAAAAAAAAAATTGTTAAGATAATTATCATATACAGGGACAAGTTATGCTATTGATTTATAATGTTCATAACAATTTCAAAATAATTATTATATATATTAAATAAATCATACAAAAGATACATTATATTATTGACTCACAGAGTATTGTACAGAAGGTAAATATATGACAATTATTGTTGATCGATACATACATAAAAAAATATGAAAATATATTTGTTAAAATAACTATCATATACAGGGACAATTTATACTATTGATTTATAGTATTCATAACAATTTCAAAATAATTATGATATATATTAAATAAATCATACAAAAGATAAATTATATTATTGACTCATAGTACTGATTAAATAAATTCAATTATTTTTTTTAAAATTTATTAGTAAAGTGTAACTTCTAAAAATATAGGTGTAACCCGACGATACTAGTAACTTAAACAAATTGTAACTATAACGATAATGGTAACTTAAACAAATTGTAATTAAAATAAAAATACATGTAACATTACGACCCGTGCTATCGCACGGGTCTATCGCTAGTTAAAGACAAAAAGTTAACAATCCAAGTAGTAGAATGAAATAGATGTAAATAAAAGATGAAGTAGAACAACATCAACAGTAACGGTAACAAAGTTCAATAAAAATAATGAGTCTGAAACATCTCAATTAGTTGAAGAGATACCAAGTCATATGCCTTGGAAGGATGATACATATTCCAAAGTAAAAGGACTTGAAAAGAGAGGTGAACAGAGAGGACGCGTGCGTTGTATTGGCAAGATTCCTAAACCCAAAAAATTGAAAGCTTCTTTGTCTGAAAATCAAGAGTTGCGCGATAAACTTAAGCAAATGGAAAAAAAAACAAGATAGTACAAATGCGGTGTTGGCAAATGTGTTGTCATTGATTCAAAATCGATTTGCTGGAGAAGATGTTAATGACATTTTAAGAGCTGCAAGACAAGTATATTTTATTTTACTCTCTGAGTTCATATTTCGAATATTATGAAAACATCAATTAAATTGAGTTTATAACTTGATCTCTTTTATTTTCTATAGGTTACAGATGCTTCTAATGCCCCCGACCAAACGGATTCTCCGAGTCCATACACTGACGAAGATTGAAGAGAGAGATTGCTTAGAAGTAAACGGTAGTTCTTTAAGATATTTGGTGCAATTTTATTTGGAAGATTTATAGCTAGGTGACATTGTTTTGGTGTTTTAAATGTAGTTTGTTAGCAAAATGACTTTGTTTAGATGTTTTAATATACTCCGTTAGTTTGAGATGTTTGCAAGACTTATTAGTTTCTTAATATAGTTGAAATTATCTTTTATATTTTATAGTGAATTTTGTGTGTGCAAAATATGCATATTGGTAAATTATTATTATCCTAAAAAATGTACAATCCGTAAAAAAAAAAAAAATTCAAACCTATACCAAGGGACATATATGTGGGTAATTCAAACCTATACCGACGGACGTATTTGTGTGTAAATTGATTTACAATAGTTGTTAATGTCCGTGGGTATAGCTCTAAGATTTTCTCCAACGCCAAAAAATGCTGTAGCTATATCCTATTGCGACGGAAAAAAGACCATGGGTATAGCGAAATAAAGCACACGGAACGAAATGTCCGTCGGTATAGGTTTTAAGGCCTATACCCACGGTGTTGGGACCTTTACCCACGGATTATTGCCGTTGGTAAATGGCAATTTTGTTGTAGTGACAAATTACTTAAATATTTTCATTCTAAAACATTAATTCTAAATCCTATTTCAAAACTTTATAAAACACTGGCAATAGTAGCAAAAATATTTTCATTCTAAATCCTATGTCAAAACTTTATAATATGTATGATTGAGTGTGGCCATTGACCACTTTATCATCTTTATGTAGTATCTTTCTCTTCTGTTTATTTAGTATATTTGTCTTTACAATAACGCGTAAAGATATCTTAGTTTAATTGAATATTATTTTGATCCAAATGCAATATAAATAAAAATTTGTTAAGAAAAGTTTAAGTATTTTATTCAAATTTTAAATTAATACATCAATTTTCTTTAATATTTTTATTTATATTTAAAATCGAATAGAATAAATAATAGTTCAATCAAAAAATACAAAAAAAAAAGTAACATTTCAATTGAAAATAACCAAAAAAAAATCTTCTTCAATTCTTGAAGTCAACATACTAAATGTTTTACATTGGTTGGATTTATTGGTTAAAGATTTGAAGAAACCATTACCAAGCTTATTTTATAGTTTTATTGATGTACATAAATAACTAAATAAAGCAAGATATATCAATCAATATTATAATATGTAATGTGACATAGTCCACCGCCCCCACCACCATATTTGGTGACAATACAATACTAATAGTTCATGCCAATAATTTAGACAAACCAAAATCCGTTGACATGAACTTTCCCAATCCCATACTCATCCTATCTTTCATTTTCTTCTTCAACCTTCATCATACACATATAGTGGTACTAGCAACCATAGAAACATGTTTAGACACTGTTTGCCACACTAATCAACCACTAATCCGATTCCCATTCCATATAGAAGGAAAACAAGCAAATACATGTGGATATCATGGATTCAAAGTATCATGCAATGAAAATGAAAAAACACAAACACTTCTCAATCTACCTTATATGGAAAAACTCAACATCCAAAAAATAAACTATGCCAAACAAGAACTTTTGGTTAATGATCCCAATAATTGTCTCCCAAAACAACTTCTCTCACTTAACCTCTCTTCATCTCCATTTGATGCTGTTTACTACCAACAATTTACCTTTTTTAACTGCTCCTTTAACTTGAAATACCTTACCTCTAAGTACAAACCAATAGCTTGTCTAAGTGATTTTTCGAAATATGTTGTTTTCGCAACACCTTCTCGTAGTGTGTTTGTCCACTTGTCGTCTATTTGCGATTTGGTTGACACCGTAAACGTGCCAGTTAAATCGCCATTTTTTGATCAAGTGCTGTCGTCTAAACTAGACGATGACCTTCAGTTGTCGTGGAATTCGCCGGCATGTGCTAGGTGTGAGTCTCATGGTGGACGATGTGGATTTCAAGTTAACTCTACTTTTAAAATTGGCTGTTACAATGTTCCTCCACGACAAGGTACTAGTACTAAACAATCTCTACATTTAAATTTATGTCGAATTTGTTGTGGACTGTTATATTAAGTTGTACCCTAAAATTGTTCCTGCCTAGTGGATTTAATTTACATTTTGATACATCTACGTGATTGATCATTTTCATGATTTTCATGCATAAGATAGTAGTAGACTAGTAGTAGATTTTCTATTTTATGAATGAGCCCGATGAATAATAAGGGTCCGTTTGGCCTAACTTATTTTTGAGCTTATGCAAACAGCTTATTCAATTTTTATATATTATTATAAGTTTTTCAATGTAGTTTATGATAAAATACCTTATAAAAATTCAATTTTCACTAGTTTGAACTTACAGAATAACATAAAACTTAATTTATATTGCATAAACCATTTGCATAAGCTCAAAAATAAGTTAGGTCAAACGGACCCTAAGAGTATGTACTTATGTGTCACTTGTAGATTATAAATAATTAAATATTCTTTATGACTTAAGATATGCAAATTTAAAATTTAAACAGCTAGAAAAAAACAAAACTTATTTGTCATGAATTTTTTTTAAAGTATAATTAAGAAAGAAATTGGAGCAGGTTAATAATTAAAATACTAATGTGGGAGATGAGTCATGATAGAGGGCAGGCCATGTCTTGTTTAACTTTTACTTAGTCCTCTCTTGCCTTATATAATTGTTTGCATTTGACATTTTTTTTATTAGTATACAAGTTATGTTAAATCCAAAACTTTAAATGATCAACACAATTACCATAATAATTATCCTCTGTTAAAATAATGAACCATGAAATTTGAAACATTGACAGGGATTTCCCGTGGTGCAAGTTACATCATAGCCATATGTGTAGGGGTGCCATCTTTATTGTGCTTTATTTCACTATTAAGTTGGATATGCAGCAAGTTAAGATTTGGGACTCATGGTTGGGCTTGGGCCTGGGCTCATGACACGGTGGCAGATTTTGAAGCTCTACTTGATCCACAACAATATACCAACATTTCAGGTCTTGATAAATCTACAATTGAATCTTACCGAAAAATAGTTATAGGGGATATCATACACTTGCCTAAACCTAATGGCAAGACATGTCCTATATGTTTGTCAGATTATATGCCTAAAGAAACAGTGAAAACTATGCCTGAATGTGAACATTGTTTTCATGTACAATGCATCGATGAATGGCTTTCGCTAAATGCGTCGTGTCCAATTTGTCGAACTTCTCCTACATGTGTACCATCGCAAAATCTAGCTGAATATTGACCACAAGGCTTAACTTATATTGTTTCAGTATACCAGACAAGTTAAATATTGTTCGGAAATTGAGAGTAATTTATAAATAACATTACACTTTTCAACTTAACAAAATGCTTTTTGTAAACGACAAAACCGTTGAGGTCTTACATCCGATACAAACAATACCATTGAATACCTCTTAAGATAGTGTGACTATTATTTTTTTTAACTCGTCGTTTTTAGGGCTTTATAAAGATTTTAGGGGGTTCCTTGGGCTGTGTAAACGTAATGTCAATTTGGCGAGTTGTGGTTTTTGTAATCTTTTTTTTTCTTTTCTGAATGGTAAATTGTTAGTATATTTACAATATTGTAATCTTTGTCTATTGATCATTTGATCGCATCTTGTGCTTAGATTGTGTGGTTTTAACCTTTAATATATCTTTAGCTTTAAGAATAATATAGGATTTTTTTGTTGATTTGTTGGTTTAGTTATTTGACGGATAACTAATTTCAAAATGGAAATAGAAAGATTGAGTATCTTAGGCAAGATCAAACTATAAACGTATTGTAAATAATTTATAGCGTGTAAATTCACACAATTAAAATTGAATCAGGTCCCATTTGAATTTAGCTTATTTTTGAGCTTATAAAAATAACTTATGCAAATAAATAACTTTGTGTTCTAATTCATGAGTTTTCAATAATAAAAATTGCATTTTTATAAGTTTTTTTCTTCTCATAAACTACATTGAAAAACTTATGATAGTACATAAAATAAAGTAGCAAAAATAAACCAATTCAAATGGAGCCTTATTCGATAACATTTTTTTTATGAAACTTTTTTACTAGTTTATACATTTTTTTTTTTTTTAAAATTACTTCAAGTAGCATTTTAAGTCTAACATATATTATTTTGTATTCTCAATTTTATCTTTATTATCTTAATTAAAAAGAAAAAGCAAATATGAACTATAAATAATTTTTTCTTTTTATCTGTTAATTCAACTACTAATTTTACTAAAAATTATAAATTCAATATGTTAACTTATTTGACAACGCTAAAACTCATCCGGTGTATATTTTATAGATTTGGATATTCTAAAGTAAGTAAAGTGTAAAGCGAAAAAGTTGAAGGTTATGAATTATGATCATAATGACTCGCGATTGGTTATAATATATCTATAATATATACCTTTGATTTATTATTTAATGGTTTATATTATTTACTTTAATGGTTTATATTACAGTGTTTACTTTAGACCCTAATAAAAGTGAATCATTCTGTTCCATGAGCGTAGCTCAGTAGGTATGACATTTGTATGTAAAATGCAGGGATAGGGGTTCGAGTCCTGGTACGTCCATTTTTTCACCGTACATATGTGAGAAAACTAATAGGTAGCAATTTATATGAAATATAATTATATATAAAAAATAATTACATTTGGATGGAAGACAAACGGACAACAAAATGTACCGGGCAAAAAGAGTTAGCAATTGTTTTTTATTTTAGTTTTTTGATATTGACCTTCTAGTTCAAGGAAAACAACCACAATAATTGAGAGTTGGCTATGAAACAATTAAAATTTAGCTAAAAACTATTTTCACCAGTAATTGAGTTTGAGTTAACTTATAGTATTATTAACTAATTTTTTCTATAAATATTTATCATTGTCAGTTTACTTTCACACTATCGTTGAAGTTTTTTTTTTTAATTAATATTTATCAAATAAACTATCACCCTCTTTTCAATTTGATCATAAACTACCCACTAGTGTCTTTGGAAGGAGGTAAATGTAATTACATTTGTAAGTGCTCTTTGAGCCCTAAGATCTTTCCTGCCACTGGGGCACCATCCCCTCACCCTAAATTTTTCAATATAAAAAAAGGCTTAATTGCAGTTTTGGTCCCCCTATTTTCAACTTTTTGCAGTTTTGATCCCCCTATTTTAAAACTCGACAGTTTTGGTCCCCCTATCACAATTTTTAACGATAAATTGATGATATGATATGATTTAAACGATGTGGTATATGATTCTATGATGAAAAAGATACAAACATCGATGAAATTTTAATAAAAGTCATTCATAAAGTTCATTTAAAACATGTTGCACCATCATATTTTAGACAAAATATGTGTTTGGGGGACCAAAACTGTCGAGTTTTAAAATAGGGGGACCAAAACTGCAAAAAATTAAAAATAGGGGGACCAAAACTGCAATTAAGCCTAAAAAAAAAAACTATAAATATATTATTTTACTTGAGGGTGTCCGGTCCCGATCTAGGCTGTACAATATTTTTAAGATTTTGAAATGTCATTCCAAAAGAGAAAATGAAAAGCTCAAATTTCACATGATTTTTTTTAGAGAAGACAACCTTTTTTCCAAGAGATAATGATATTTTATGACTAACTTGATGAATTTTAATTAATTTATACATTATTTATTATTATAGTTCAACGATTAAATTAATATCAATCAAGTGGTTTGTAAGATCTAATTGGACATACAAATATCAATATTATTAAATTAAAATTTATATATATTTGAAAAAACTTATACACATTTAAATATGAAATTTTGCAGTAACATGCATGAATTTGTACCATACTTGTCATTTCTCTAAAAAATTAAATTAACAACAGAGTGATAATTCAGGAACCAAGATGACGGTGCAAATCGCAAAGTGTGTGCTTGGTAAATAAAATAGGGTTTTGTTAACTAGTGCATCCGGTGCACTAGTTAATGAATTCAAATGTTGTAAGTTTTACATTGAAAAAAACATAACTTACACATTAAAAAAGTTGGTTACACAAGTTTCAAAACAATTTTATTATTTTTAGTTCTTTAACTAGTGCAAGAGGTGCATTATTTATCATTTGGCAATAAAATAAGTTAGCTTAAGTAGCTTATTATATTAGTTTATAAACTTGTTTGATAAAATGAAATGTATTTGGTAAAAAACATTTTTCATTAGTTTATAATTTTTTTTGAAATGTTATTTCAAGCAGTGTTGAACTTATAACTTTTTATAATTTGTTTCATTTTTAACCTTTAATTTAATTATTTTTACAAAATAAAAAATTATTCACTAAAGAAAAAAAAATTATCCACTAAACATCATGTCATTTTATGTTAATTTATATTTATCAATTATTTAAAAAATTAATTTTACCGAACCCTTTAATTTCAATTAATTAGCTTTTCAGTTGTTAAGTATAAACTAATTTTTCAACTATAAACTAGTTTATAATTTAATTTCACCAAACAAACTTAAAGTGCATTTGTAAAAAAAAAATAAAAAAATGTCCTGAAGGTTAAATACTTAGAAAAATAAGCGCTTAATACCCCAAAAAAAAAGCGCTTTTCCAAATAAGTTAGCACTTCTCCAAGCCGTTTAAAGAAGAACGCAGAAAGCAACAAAATCATTGAATCAAAGTGTTTTAATTTTATTTTACAGAAAGAATTGATCGAAGTGGTTGGTAGCAGCAAAACTATTACTCTCTCTCCCTTGGTGCATTCTCCACGTGCAACTCGTGTATATATATTATATCTATACATAGCTGTATTTTCAATGCTACATATAGTGTGAAGGATTCAGATTCAATAACAATAAACCGTTGATCGCATCCATGGCCGTGTAAGTTCTTTCATCAATCACCACCTTATCAATTTTAATTTTTCTATTTACTCACTGGAATTAATTTATATTGACAGGGTTGCTTCTGCTCCTGGAAAGGTTTTAATGACTGGTGGTTACCTTGTTTTGGAGAGACCTAATGCAGGCCTTGTTCTTAGTACAAATGCTCGTTTTTATGCTATTGTTAAACCTGTATACCCCGAAACTAAACCTGATAGTTGGGCATGGGTCTGTTTTTTATTCCTTTACTTTTACAATTTACTAAATTGTATCATATCGGATACACTGTCAACAAATCACAACCAATCATATGTGTGACGTCAGAGTGGTTATGGTTATGGTTAAAGTTATATGTTTTTAATGATCTGACGATTATGATTGGTTTGACAGTGTAAAATAATTTACAATGGCGGTGTATATGAATTAAATCTTGCGTTATGTTATATGTGATGTGATTGCTTGCTTTTTGTTCAGGCTTGGGCGGATGTTAGATTGACCTCTCCTCAGCTCTCTAGAGAAGCCTTGTATAAATTAGCTCTCAAAAATCTTACCATTCAAACTGTTTCATCAAGGCAGGTTACTCGGTTTTGTCAAATCAATTTTTTTGCAATTATATTTGGACCTTGAAATTTACACCTTGTTTATATTAGCAAGTCAGGTAGAAAAGTGTGTTAATTAATAATAATTGGCATCCTCAAATTGCGTTCTTTCTAGTTTCTCGCCGCTATTTGTTTTATTGTTTGGATTTGAGTTTATCTACTGCAATAAGTACTTTTCAGATTGTTTGGGAGAATTTATAGAAACAACTTATGACACGTTCGTAAGCTGTTTTCAGCTGATTTCTATAAGCTTTCCAGTATAGCTTATGAAAATAGCTCAGTTGATATGAAAACTGTTTGAGTTTATTTTATCTTTTGTTATAGAAATAACTTACATGTAAACACTTATACGATGAACACTTATGCTATAAACATTTAACTAAGTAGTCTATCGCAACAGAAACATAGTTAGGTGAGGCTTACAAGAATGGGTTTGTTATTTCAGTGAAACAAGGAATCCTTTTGTGGAATATGCAGTGCAATACTCTGTAGCTGCTGCTTATGCAACATTTGACCAGAATAAAAAGGATGCGTTACACAAACTACTTTTACAAGGTATTGTCTTTTTTTTTTCTTTCTTCTTAGCCCTTTTAATTAATGAACGTGTAACAACAGCTTCAAACATTTTATAAATGGATTGGTCATGCAGGTCTTGACATTACAATTTTGGGTTCCAATGATTTTTATTCTTATAGGAATGAGGTAATTTGCTCTTGTTTGTATTCTTTCTGCACATCATTTTTCTCATCCTTTCTCCTTTAATTTGGATGGCCTGAAGATTTTCATATTATAGTATTTAAAAGAATAGACCAAGAAGTTTGTCTTAATAAATACTTCGGCAGATTGAGAAGCGTGGTCTCCCTTTGACACCAGAATCATTGGCCACCCTTCCGCCTTTTGCCTCCATTTCCTTCAATACCGATGATGCGAATGAAGGAAACTGTAAACCTGAAGTTGCTAAAACTGGTTTGGGCTCATCTGCAGCAATGACAACAGCTGTAGTTGCTTCTTTACTTCATTACCTTGGTGTCATAAAGATTTCATCTTCAAAAGATCATCAGGACAGGAAGGATATTGCAGATCTTGATATGGTTCATAAAATAGCTCAAACTGCACACTGTATTGCACAAGGGAAAGTGGGTAGTGGGTTTGATGTAAGTTCAGCTGTGTATGGCAGTCAACGCTATGTGCGGTTTTCGCCTGAAGTGATTTCTTCCACTCAGGTATTTACCCTTTCCTCTTCTCATATGTATCATGTTTTGAGCAACAATACTGCAATTTTCATTATTCAAGGTCATCAGAACTGGCACAGTGCACCCTGGTTTATTTGACCCATATTTGACTTCCATCTCAAGATTATTGACAACTATTACCAGTGAATTTTTGAAATTCCCTAGAGAAATATGTGCAATAACAAATATATTACGTATGCTTAGTTAAAAAATAAGGCTATGCAGTCACCATTGTGCATTGCATTCAATTTTTACAAACTTATAACTTTGGTACCATGTACCTTGGATATATTTTTTTTCTTGAAGTGAAAAAACTAAAATCAAGGTAACTTTTTTTTGGACCAAAAATCAACGTAACTTATTATTGCTTTAGCTGCATTATTTTTAGTTTATAACAAACATGCCACGATTCTTCTGTTTGTTACGTCTCACATTGATTGACCAGCAATGGTTTGAAATTATTAGAAATGTTCCAGAAACATCAATGAATTCATTGATTTTGTAGGTTGCAGCTACAGCAGTGCACTTGCCAGAAGTAATCACTGACATTCTAAAAGGAAATTGGGACCATGACAGGACCGAGTTCTCTTTACCACCTTTGATGACTCTTGTAAGCAACTTAACCTCTGCATATGTTAGTATTATTATATGTTAACATGTCTGGTATTTATTGCTAGAACGCTTACTCCTCCCTGTTCTACCGCCCTTCTCCCCCGCTATTTCTCCTTTTTGATTGAAGGGGTGAGGGTTGTAGGGTGTACCTAACTCTATATTTGTACTTGATTTGTATTCAATTACCTGATACCTGATTAAATGGTTACAAAAAATGGTCTTATGTATTAGCCTTCCTCTAGGTTTCTCAAAAAATTGAGTTTTTTGTTGCACAAACATCTTTTTTCTCTCTTGGCAATCCAGTTTGAAGTTATACTAATACCAGTAGCTTTCTCCTTCACAAACCGCTCTAAGTTTTTGCATTTCTTTTATTTAACACGCTATCATTTAGATTCGGACTTTTCATTTGAATATCGGGGCTCTTTGTATATATGAGAATCCAATACATTTTAGCTACTTAACCTTATGTGATATTTATTAAAGATTTGGATGGAGTATCTAGCTAGTACTTTCTTGTGGCAATTATGTGAAGGAAACAACTTATAACACTGATTGAAGAGGTTTTAGTTCTTAAGAATCACCGCTGTTGTCTTGATTTGGAGTTTTTTTTGAATGACCGTGAGACTTGGAGGCTAAGAGTAATCAAAGGCTTATATATTATTACTATGTATTTTTTGTGCTGTTTTATATTATTAATATTGTTGAAAAATATATAGTTTCCTATTTTATTATTTATAGGAGATTCTAGTTTTTTATATGTTTTCTATTATTTCCTTTTATAGCTGGTTGTACTCTTATTATAAATACCAGCCTTGAGCTGATGAATCAATAACACTGTATTCACATATTATTTTCTACAATGTCAAATAACCGATTATCCCAAAAGCTTAAGCTATTAGGATTTGGCACATCAATGGTTTTATATTATTTCTAACACGCCCCCTCACGCAAGAGCCCACTTGGGCTTGAAGCGTGGATAATGCATAGGCTCCCCTACCATATGCTTAAATTCCACTTTTAATTAGAAAGTGAGGGGAGCGGGAATCGAACCCAAGACCACTTAGTCATAGAGGCTCTGATACCATGTCAAATAACCGATTATCCCAAAAGCTTAAGCTATTAGGATTTGGCACATCAATGGTTTTATATTATTTCTAACAAATATATTAATATTATGCTTTCCAATAAATATTTGCTGTGATTTTTAGCAGCATCTCTAAACCTTGAAATGATAATGACCTGCAAGACAATAGGATTCAAGTAAGGGCGGATGAAATGGATAATTACTTCTAGTTTAATTTGTGATAGAAAAGTATCATTCAAGTTTAGAGGAAAATTATGTAGAGCTATAAGACCTAAAGTGCTGTATGAGACTAAATATTGAGGGATAGTAACACTGGTGTACCTCCTATCCTGAAAAGATGGCAGAGTCTCACTTTTGGTCTTGTATGGGAAAAAACCCATGGAAATAGTAATAATACTGGTAGGCGGTAGACCAAATAGAGGAGAGTCCAATAAGTAAAGGTAGTTGGAGACCAAGGAAAACTATTTGTCAAACCATTAAGGTTTTGAATTTGAATGGTTGTTGTCATTATGCATAATTTATGATGGGACATGATACTATCATTTGATCCATGTAGCTGATGCCACCTACTTCAACAACGCTTTGGTTATTATTGTTATTGACAAAGAAATGGGAGCTTATAACTTCTTTTGCAATAATAGTCTACTAAGTGAGTAGTACATAAAGTTGAACCATACGTTACAATAGAAATTATCTATGTGCCCATGTATATACTAGCAACAGTTAGTACTGTACTACTTTGCCTCTAGAAGTCCAATTTTTTTAATTGATAAGATATGGATAATTTTTTTTCTTCCCTTTTACCTTTAGTTGATAATTTTACTATCTTTTCGTATTAAAGGAAAATGTGGCATCTTTCTTGCCTCTTATCATCTTCTCGTTTTGTGACTGACTTATGATACCATGATTGGACAACTATCTTATGGCAATTAATCCCTCTCTCTCTTCCCTCTAATTTCTTTTCTCTAAGCATTATTTTGATTTTATGGTCTGTAGCACTTGAACTCTCTTGATACCCACACTAACATGTTTATCCTTTTAGGTACTAGGAGAACCTGGAACTGGTGGATCATCCACACCATCAATGGTTGGTGCTGTCAAAAAATGGCAAAAGTCTGACCCTCAGAGAGCTCTGGAAACATGGAGAAGATTGTCAGAGGCAAATTCAGCATTAGAAACACAACTGAATTTGTTAAGAAAATTAGCGAAAGAACAATGGGATGCATATAAATCTGTGATTGACAGCTGCAGCATCCTCAGATCAGACAAGGTATTTTGTTGAGATCATTTAAGGTTGTTTATTCAATAGGAGTAATTTGAAAATAAGAGAATTTATTCTTATGCAACTAAAGTATATTTGTGGACAGTTCTCACCATTGTCTCAAACAACTTGAACTGTGTCCCAATTTATTTTGTTTTCTTTTGCATTGAGGATTAGACTTCCACACTTTGTTCTTTCTATTGGTTTTTCATGAAATATGATATATTTAATGATTAAACTCACACGTCTCTCCCCTATTACTTTTTATGGGACCTTGGTTTTTCACAAAGTTTAGTAGCCATTTGGACCTTGGTTTTCACTTTCAGATTCTGAACTTCATAAGTAGATGCGTGATATGATTTTCTTGAGGCTGCTCTTGCATGACATGAATTTTTAGTAATCTTTCATATATTCTGTTGTTTCGTCTTGCTTTTCGTCTTTCATGTTGATGTTTGAAATGCAAATTACATAATCAGTGGATAGAACAAGCTTCTGAACCTAACAAGGAAGCAATTATTAAAGCACTACTAGGCTCCAAAGAGGCCATGGTGGGGATCAGATATCATATGCGCCTAATGGGTGAGGCTGCAGGTGTTCCGGTAAGTTAGTTTAATTGATCACTTATTTATATGTTTCTCTGTTTGTATGATATCAAATTTCTTTATATAAATGTGTATGTCGAGGTGGAATATATGTTGCCCTTATGAATTTGTATTTTTCGTTGAAATTTGGTGATATTTATTAACAGTTCGTGAGGTACCATATCTTATCTTTCTATGGAATAAGAATGATTGCCAAGCTAAGGTTGGAAATTCTTCCAATCCATAGTGGTTTCAGTATAATGAACTCAATAAAAGTTTGCCATAATACACAAATAGATAACTGAAAAAGTAAAAAAAAAAAGTTACTGGTCAAGATTTCTGACATCATAAAATGCACCCGATTATTCATGTTAGCTTAGAAAGTACAATTTACTACCTATGAACCTGCTGTATGGATGGTTTCTTTTTGGATCTATAATCAGATCATTTAATAAAGTAACCATAAAAGAAAAAGAACTCTGGTTCAGTTGAAAAAATAGTTGCTTTGTTTTTTACTTGTTAATGAATTCCCTGATCCATTCAGTAGACCGTTTTTACCGTTCAGATACTATCTACAATGTGTTTATGGAGCATATTAGCATAAATGCTATACTTACATGGTGTTCAGCTTTTATTATCGTTATTGATTATTGAAGTGGAGTCAGAGTTTTGGTGTTTGAAACTCGCATATGCTTTCCTGATTGATTAATTGATCATTTCATTAGTTGATGAGTTCAACAATCTCATCATAAGTTGCAATGTATACAGATTGAACCAGAATCACAAACACAACTTCTAGATGCTACAATGAACTTGGAAGGAGTATTGTTAGCTGGAGTTCCAGGAGCAGGAGGATTTGATGCAGTCTTTGCCGTTACTTTGGGAGATTCAAACAGCAGCCTGACAAAAACATGGAGTTCACTTAATGTTCTTACCATGTTGGTTAAAGAAGATCCTTGTGGAGTTTCATTAGAAAGCGCTGACCCACGAACCAACGAAATCACATCAGCGGTGTCTGCTATTCATATAGATTAAGTTCATTTCCATCGATAAAATTGGTCACCACAAGAAATATTCTGTGGAATGTGGCTTTTAGACTAGGCATTAGTTTCTTTCCAATTTTAGTGGAAAAAAATGAGTGGATGATTGAAAAATAATCCTGCGTTTTTTTTTTTTTTTTTTTGTGTCCCTCCAATAGTGCTTGGGTTTCTAAATGAGCAGGAAATTCTTTGAATAAAAACTTTCATGTGTATCATCATAATTTCAAATGTGTTGTCCAAGATATTCCTTATATTTATGAATCTATCCACTTTTCTGTGTCTGGTTGAGAAAAATCATTAACATTTTTTTTTGTCGTGTGCAACTTTATTTTCTACTCTCTTTCCCCGTTTTGGCCTTCTTTGTTTAGGTTGCGTTTATTGCATGTGATCGAGTGAGATGACACTAAACAATAAACAGTCTGTTATTTGCTGAAGAAATTAAAATTACAAATCAAAGCATAACTTTGGAACAAGTATGTGGAAGAGAAACAATTTTTCAAAGGATGGTTTGTATGATTAGGGGAGAGAGAGAGAGAGAGAGTAATAAAGAAACAACAATTTTTTTGTCCATGTAACATTTCAAATTTCGTGGTTTGTTATAGACTTATAAAGTAGTAATAAATTATTATTTTTTAAACGATCAAAGTTAGTAATTAGTTGAAAACTTTATATTTGTTCTTTCCCCAATGTCAATGATTTTGATGAACAATTTTGTTGTAAAATAGATTCAATTTATATAGTTTGAAAACTTTTCTACTATTTTATTTAGTGGAACATAATAAATTGAGTGTTCTGGTGCACCAAAGCCACATTTTAGTTTGTGAAATCTCTTCTCATTTTGAAAAACAGTTTGGTGCGAGTGATACCGAAATAGTTCGGTTTGGCTCAATGCACGTTAGAACAGTTCAGTTCGGTTCAAACAAAGCCAATGAAATAAAAAAACAATTTGGTTCGGCTTTATGTATAGAACCGGTTCAACAGTTTAATGAACCAATTTGGTTTGGTTCAAGTTGAACGATTACTGGTTCGGTTTGGTTCTAAGAAACTGAGAAAACAGTTCAGTTCACTTCGCATAAACTTCTCTTGTCGTGTAAACGGAATTGGAGTACCTCTTGTACTTTTCTTTATAGTTAATATATTTTGTTCCAAAAAAAAGTGCAGCTCTTATATAAAAGAGAGATCACAATAGTTACTATTTATAGAATGACAATTTTTTTGCCTGATAATTCGGAAGATACAGAGAAATAACCAATAATCATCGTGTGATCACACTATACAATTTAACATATAATGATGCTCATAGATATGCACACCCTAAACACCATGTAGGAACTCTTAAAAGAGGAAGAAGGCCAACATTGCAAAGATGAAGCTGGCGAGTTCTAATGGCTTGAAACTCATCAAAAGAGAATCAACAATAAATATTCGGAAAAAAAAAAGAAGAAAATCCTCACCAGAAACACATTGTGATACTAAGTTTCCATGATAATGAGTATTTCTCCCATACTTCAACTACCATTTCATTTTCATTTGTTGATTCAGGAAGACGGCGGTTGGTGTTTCTCCAAGTCCTCATGCCAGTCCTTGACAAGGAGCTAGGAGCGAGACTCCGTGGGAAATGGCCATATGTAACTCCAAAGTGTTTATATATTTAGATTAAGATATTCATTGCCAACCCGAAAACTACTACACTCTGCCAAAGTTTTTGCATTTAGCTCCCTGCCATATTTGCAGACATAATTCAGACCCACAAGAAGCTCGGTGATTATTTCTTCTGTCTTTTCTTGATTTGCAAAGTAAAGGGTTTGTACCAGTAGCACATTCGTTCGTGAAACAAAGCTCTGCTGCTCAAAACTCCTCTCAGTTTGCCATCTTATCATGTTATGAGCAAGTGGTGCCAACCATTCCAATATGCTCGACATTGCTTCGTTCCATTCCCCTGCTAGACTTGGGTCATAGACTGATGACGACGCCATGGTCTTGGTATATGGCTTTAATTTGGCCTTGAGGGCAATTCTCACACGTCTAGGTAACATGTTGTACAGGTCATCTCTTGCATCAAGACCAATCAAGTGTGGAGAAGCCGCTAACTTCTCAATCACAATGATAACATTTGCATAGTGCAAGGATAAAGCAGCAGCACCAAGGGTTTCAGGTGGAGGATTTAATAGCTTGCACAGAGATTTAAAGACCGATTGAGTATGATGAACTACTTTGCCAAGACCAAGAAGGTTTGAATTAGCTTCTCTGGGATTTTGAATTCCATAATGAACGCCACTTGCACTCGAATGACAGTCAATGACAGAGGAACTGTCCCAAGCCATACATCCTTTGAAAGGTCCTACTTGAGTCATTCGATTATGTCTTGTGTGAGTTTCCTTCCCAGTTATGGCGGCAGAGTGTTTATAAAAGTTCAAAATCTTGCTCAATGTTTTTGTTCTAGTAAGTGGAACCGATTGATTCGTGTTCCTTCCAAGGGGGCCTGAGTAATAATTGACATTTGTATGCTTTCCTAAAATTGGGCCTGACTTTGTAGATGAGTCACCAAGGGGACCTGAATGAGAAACACTGCTTTTATTTGTTCTAGCCATTGGACCTGAATGAGAAATGCTGGTTTGATTTGTTCTAGCCATTGGACCTGAATGAGAAATGCTGGTTTTATGTGTTCTAACAATTGGACCAGATCTAGCAGTAATAGTGTTAAGGGGTCCTGAAGAAAATCTGGCAATATTATTCTGTGATGGTGGATGGAATGAAGATTGAAATAATGCAGAAACCGATTGACTTCTAGAAATGAAATCGTTATCTAAGACACTTGAGTTATTTGCTCGACCATCATCTACTATCTCTTGAATTCCAAATACATGGTTGATCTTACAGAATATTGTGAATAAAGATCTTGCTAAAAGATATATTGTGTAATCATATGTCTTGTTCCACAGAGACGCGTCCCGCAAGCTCTTCACCTCGTGCCTCTTCCATGCAACTTTCTTCTGATACTCGCTTAGACTCACACCATCTGTCTCCCCATTAGGCTTCACTCTTGCAAGAGTCTGCTCCAAATCGGTAAGCACCTCCATCTCTTGATACAAACTTGCATTAGTTGATATAAACTTTTCAAACTTTTTAATCTTTTTTTCCATCTTTTTGAAAGTGAATTCCCACCCATACGGATCCGCACCCGTAGTGATAAACCCATAAAAGGTGCTCTCAAAACCTTTCAAAACAGGATCATTGCATTTCTTTGCAAGCCTAGCCACAGACTCGGCCACATGTGCCATATTTTCAACTATCTCCATACAGATCAATCGTTCAATGAAATGATCATCGTCTGAAACAAGCTTTCTTATGCCAATTGAATTTGCGATCTCCTCTCTTAACCTAGCAATATGTTTATCACTCAATGATTGCCATAAATTAACCAGCTTGGACATCAAGCTTGCTATTTCAAATGCTAATACCCCAATCACCTCCTTCTCAGAATTAGCATCATGCTTCCGAGGAGTCCTCCACAGACTACGAAACCATGATTCCGTAACCATTGCTTATCTAGGAACAGCAAAAAAAACTATGCTCTTTAAGGCGAGTTCTTCATAGCTCTGAAAATAGAACACAAAATAGGATTGTTAAGAAAGGTTATACATCAAATATAGATTTCAGATGGCGTTCAATCAAATGTCTTATGATGTTCAATGTGATATATCTCATAATATTTAAGAAGGTATTACAAAACTACTCATATGAACAACCATGTGATTGGACTCAAATGGTTATTGAACTCTAGTTAAGAACGAATCGTTCGGGAGAACCCGAGTTCAAATCTTGCCTTGAACAATCCTTGATCAGGCTTTACTAACATCTCGGTCAAACTCTGGATTACCAGGACTCATTTCCCATAAAAACCAGGGTGTTAAAAAAACGAACTACTTGCACGAAAGGAGACGAAATGTGTTTATAATGTCAATATACTTGTCAGTAAAAAAATAATCTGACAACTTATGTACTATCTTTTTTCCTTTTACCATTTAGTCCAACACCAAGAGAAGTGGAGTGAGTGGAATTGAGCATACATTGATTCACTTTGGGATAGTACATTCTGGTTAAGTCTTATTTTAGTCTGTGCAATATAGCATCATGATATCTTATAGTCATGCAAGTTACTGAATACTTTTAGTTCAAAAGTAGATTATGTTATCTTCTTTCAAGTACAGACATAGATTTGGGAAATCAAAAGTATCTGTTTCCTTGGTAATAAAAAAGTATATGTTTCCTTTTCTATAGTTAAAATTTATTACACATAATGAGCATTTTGAAAGAATGGATAGATGAGCCTGAGGTACACTGTCTAGTATCACATCTTAGATTTATTCTGAAAATTATAGCAAAATCAAAATACTAAAATTTGAAATGAAAAAATTATGGAGATTAATCAATAGGTAATATGATAATATATGAATAAAAAATATTGAGGATTAAATTAAATGGAGATACAATGCTCACATTTTTTTTCATTGTTACTCTTTTTAGTTTAACCTTGAGCTTTCTATTTTCTGATGAATAAATTTGCTTAATTAAGAAGCAACAAAGGAATACAAATTTTATCCACAAAAAATTAATGAAGAATATATACTTAAAATAGAAAGCTACACATCAAAAACTAAATATTGATCCATTTCTACATTTTTCTAAATAAATGGTCTAATACAAATTCAAACTAAAATCACAACTAGAAATGAAAAAAAAAATTAAAAAATGAATCTTAAAACCCCAAAGCTAAACCCAAATCTTATAAACAAACCCAGATTCCAAAAACTTTATAAAAAATAAAAATTTAGAAACTTTTTGCATTGAACATACTTTACAAGACATTATGGTTATATGGGTCAAAAAGTTTGGCAGCAAAAAACTCAAATCTGAAGAGCATAAAGTGATTATAAGAAAGAAAAGGCAAAAAGAGTGTGATAAAGCAGAAAACTCACCGATCAGAGAAAAGAAGAAGTGGCATAGTGGAAGATGAAGGAAATGAGATGGGAAGGTGCAAGCAGTGTTGCAGCACATGGAAATTGGAATGGAATGAATGCAAACAAAGTTGAGAGATTGTGAAGCAGAGAGAGAGAGAGAGAGTGAAAACGAGTGAAAACCAAAATAAAATTATATTTTATTTTCAAATTAATACTCAACAATATTCTACAGCTCATTTTTTATTTTGTTTTCAAGATTGGAATATTTTAAGAGGAGTGTTATTTGAACACCCAAAAAAGTTGTCTCATATGGATAATTAATTTTTTCTTTTTTCACACGCAAATCGAAACAGGCCAAAAATAATAAAAAATAGCAAAAAGGTGGCGGGTCCCATATTTTATGGTTGTTGGACAACTATTTGGTTGTCAATATAACATTAGTGATATTTTAAGATATAGTTAGCCTTTTTTTTTATAGTATTCTTTATTTTGTATTTTAGAGTTCTTACAGTTTTACTAAAGTATTAATGTTTTATTGCAAAGAGATAGTTGATAAACTGGTTTATATTGAAGAGTTTATTGTGGATAAATTAGTTGATTTAATTTTAGTATTAAATTTATGATTTTTATAAATAAAAAATAAAAAATATATATGCTTGATTAATATTTTTTTTTCAAATAAGATGACATAAATAAAATTAAGAGATGAGATGATAAACTAATAATTATTTTTTGTTAAAGATAAAGAAAAAATTATAAACTGATTGAATTAACTTATTAAATTAAAGTATAAATTAGTAACAATAAATTATAAGCTAGTAAAAAATATACTATCTACTTAATATTTGTTTACCATATAAGCTTATATAATTCTTGTCTATTCTCAACACAAGACAACTAAAGTACAAGCTATGCAAAATAGCAAAATAATTTTTTATTACTAAACATCTTATAAAATTTAAAATTATTTATTTCTTAAAAATTTCTGTTCTATCTTGAATTGTGTTGTTTAGCCTTACCAGAAAAAAAATTGTATTGTTTAGTAAATATTTTTTATAGATCAAACATAAGTTTAAAATTAAGTCAATTCAAACGAGTCCTAATTTTACAATAGATTTACTTCTGACATCCTATCAGTTTCTCGCATGCTCTACATCTTTTTCGTTTTATCCTTCCGTTACTTAAGTAGCGGACGCCATAAAAAAACAATTACGGTAGAGTGTTTTTTGGTGTATCCGCTACCTTAGTAGCGGACAGAAGTATTTTTGTAAAATCGTAAGACACACGAGAAAATGAAAAGGGTGGCAAAAGTAAATTCCATTTTACGGTCGAGGTTTGCATTAGAAGTAGATAGTCTCAAAAAAATTTGCTTCAGTCATGGTTGCTTCATCAAATCAAATATAGGTTGCTAGTAGGTTGATGGGTTGCACGTTCGGCACGCATGTTTTGGCCTTGTCTTTTGTGTCAATAACTAAAAATAAGTGACCTAACGGCCGCCGTCCGACTAAACATACCATTAGTCGTCAAATTCATATGGGCTACCGAGGAGTAAGCAATGATCTTCTTAAGATTGATCTGTCTTAAAGTGGTCAAGGAAGTATATATTATAGCAATCGCGCTTGAAGTATAAATGAAATGAGGGAAACAAAGTGTTGCTTCGGGAAACATGGGTATTGAAAATCTTAAAAACACGTCTTAATCATTGACGGAAACGGGCACAAAGTTGTGTCTTTTACTTTTATACCCCTCCTTCATTTGCTCCATTGTCAGGGAGCGTCGTCAATCAAAGTCGTTAAACTTAAACTCAAGATCCGGAATTGATAGGAAGTTTATCCTTATCAAACTACAACTAAGCTAAACCTAAAGAAAGACAATAAAAACTACACTAAGATAAAAGATAAAAACATTCATTTTCATTTCTTCCTTTAAAGTGTGCCAAAATACTTACATATATAATAACTCTAATGGATCATAAGTCTGATGGGTATAATGGGCATAAAGCCCAATAAGCAACCCAACAACATAAATAATATAAATACTATATAATACTAATATTTAAATTATTCAATTAACTATTACTTAATTACTATTAATTAACTACTACTAATCTTCTATCATTGCCGCGGGGTTCACTTCAACCTTGTCCTCAAGGTTGTAAAATTATTATCGGATCCCATTGTTTGAATGGTAAGACTTGAGACACATCTAATTCTGATCCAGAAGGCACACATCCAAAGCAAAAAAATTCGGCCCAGCATTTTAAGCCAAAATCAAGGTTTCCATTGAATGATTTCAAGTAGACAATAGTGGGCACATAGGATGAAAACTTTGAATTCTTGAAATTGGACAATAGTTGGCACATGGGGATAGTGGTACGGTTGTATGTGTTGTGAGTTTTGGTACACTTGCAAAAATAATGGGACATGTGGCATGTTTCTGTTTGGTGGGTGATAGGTGGCATAAGGAGGGATGTATTTTGTCCCCTGGTGAATTGATAGTAGTCAAAGCCTAGTACCAGTACCAACATTTTCGGTTGTAATTTTGGATCTGGTGGTGCCAGCAACGACGGAGATGAACAGAAAATTGTGTCCGATGGAGGCGTCTGCGGTAGAGAGAAGACGATTTTTGGTTGAAATTGGAAATCCGGTGGTGGAGCTTTGTCTGGTGGCTCCGGCGACGGTAACAATGAAGCTGAGACTTTAGTTGCTGTCATGGCGTCGAGAACAGAGGTTAACAGCTTGTCCGGTGGTTTTGGCGGCGGCGGCGGAGTTGCGTTTTCCGGTGGCTTTGCAGCAAGGTTGTGACTGAGCAAACAATGGCATATCAGACGTAAGCGACATATGGTTCTGAGAGGATGAACTTGATGCCGGTGACTTCAGAGGTGTTGGCTTCAAATCTGGATCTGCAACATCCCTTGTTGCCATTATGGTGCTGAGAAACTGAGATTTTTTTTCGCTCTCTGTATTCTCTTGATTTTCTTCAAAAGTTTTTTGTGGATTTTCTCCAACAACTATCTTTTGCCTGCTCTCTTTCAACTTTGTATATTTGTCAGAGATTTGTTGGAGTTTTGCTTCGAGAGTAAGACGAGAAGCTTGCAGTTTTGCATCAAGAATTCTTCGAGACTCTTCCTTTTTCTGTTGATATTGTTCATCATATTTTTCTAAAATTTCAGACCATTGTGACATAAAATTCTGACTAGTCTCTGGGTTTTTAAATGTTGCAACAGGTTGAAAGCAAGATGAATGGGGTTGTTGTTGATAACAGTATACGGGTAGTGCTGGTTGATGTATGGAATAATGTTGGTTGAGGTGTTGTTGGTGATTGATGAAATTTTGGGATCCCCAAGTTGGTGTTGGTGAGGTTGCGGTGATGGTGTGTATAGGTTCATGGCAAATGTTGGAGTTGTAAGATGTGAAGGTGGACTGTGAATTGGGAAAACCATCATGGTGGTGACTTAGAGAAGTGGAGGTGTTGTTTGGTTGTTGGTAGAAGTTGTAGTTGCTGGAAAAGGTATAGAGCCTGTTTGTTTCAGCTTTAATAAAAATGGATTTTTTAAAAAAAAATTTAGAGATTTTTTTTAGAGATTTTGAAGAAAATCTAAAGCTATTTGCCGTTTGTTTACAATTATAAAAATCTATTTTTTTAAGATGGTGATGGATGATGAGTGATAAAAAAATATATTTTGATAAAAGCTATTGAAAATAGATTCTTATTTTGATGAAAAAAATAATTTTTTTACTAAAATAATTTTAAAAAAATCTGAAACAAACACAAGTAGGATAATTTTTTTATGAAAAAAATAGATTTTTTTTCACTGAAACAAACGGGCCCATAATCATATGGATAAGAAGAACCTATGTATGACGTGTGTGGGTTGGGTAAGGGTGATGCAGGAGTGGATGAAGGGTAAAATGAAGATGGCGAAGGTGAAATGGTTGGTACGGTTGAATAATAATGCTAACTAGTGCTAGTTAAGAATACCCAATATAATAAAATTATATTGAAGTTTGTGCAATCAATGTTTATAAAATTTTAAAAGTGGTGTTTTCAATGCAATAATTACTATTTTTGTATCCTTAACTAGTGCCCCAGAACACTAATTAGCATGACCCATATTTAAATTATTCAATTAACTACGGAGTATTACTATTAATTAACTACTACTAATCTTCTATCAGGAACTCCCAAGCAAAATGTTTTAAGATTGTTAGGTACTACTTTAAAAAAATTGCTAAGTAGTAGTCTTTTTCTTTTGATCCAAAATCATCATCCATATTATTTTTTCTTTCTAGTTTAACTAATATTTGTGATTTTCATATATTTGTCTTAGTGCGGTATCATTTTTTCGTCTTGTCGCGGTGTTTATTTGCTTAAAGTTTGAAGTATTGGTTTTGATCTAGTACAAATTCAATCAATAATTTTGAGGAATATTTCGGTCAAAGATAATGTGGAGGAGCATAAGAGCTTTCATACTTGATTTTTATTTTTTTCCAACAATTTAAACACAGAAATGATTTATATTCATGTGTAAGTA
This sequence comes from Trifolium fragiferum, assembly GCA_954870985.1. Lineage (NCBI taxonomy): Eukaryota > Viridiplantae > Streptophyta > Magnoliopsida > Fabales > Fabaceae > Trifolium > Trifolium fragiferum. The sequence continues at coordinate 53,095,322 of OX940794.1, forward strand.
AGTGACTTCAACCCTTTATGCAAGTGTTTGCGAGTATGATATGTTTCTTGTATAGTTGCATGACAAAAATCCGGTGTTATCCTGTGAGCTTAACACAGTTGGTAGGACATTGCATTATATATGTAGGGAGTCGGTGTTCGAACTCCGGTAATCTCACGTATTCACATTAAGGATGAAATTTCTAACCATTAAACTACTTGACAAAAAAAAAATCAGTGTTTTATATATTCATCAAAAGAGATTAAATGATTGTGGAAATTCCATAGCAATTATAATTTGATTTAAAAAAAAAAGTGTGAGCTAAAATATAAGCATGCTTTGAAATAAAAAAAAGAAAAAAAAAAGAAAATAAGCATATTATAATTATAATTGTTATTAAAAAATAAGGTATTAAGGATGAGATTCAAGATGCAGAAAGTTATTTTAAGTTTATGATCATGCACCATGAACTTATTAAACAAAACAATATAAATGAAATGGAAATTGGGGAAGAATGGAATGGAGCCTACGTATGTAATTGGTCAAATCCTAATGCTTTTTGATGAGTGTTTGGGTTTGTAATTATTGTTACCATACAGCTGTGTTAGGTCACAATTTGATTAGGTTTGACTAATTCGAAGGTTACATTGATTAGTTTTGTTGAGTTTATTATTTATTTATTTATTTTATACTCCTTTCATTTTAAAATAAAGAAAATGAGTTAAGAAACTAAATAAAGTAAACAATTATTAAATTATTTTTTTGACAAAACAATTATTAAATTTTGTATAATCTACTTTTGTAAAAGTATAAAGAATACTACTTTTTTCAATATAAAACTTACCTTTTAATGTTGTTAAAAAAACTTACTCTTTAATTTCCTTAACTAGTTTCCTTAAAAGTTTGCTTATTAAACAAAAGTTATCTTCTTTTAATTTTTTGGAAACAAAGAAGGCATACAAGTCCAAAGAAAGAAAACTACAAAACAACAATCCTAAGATGTAACATCCCTACAAAATTAGCAAAAAGTAAATGACTAATTTGAGTTAGAGGGTGCTCATAAACAATCAAGTTTGATTCACTGCTACATCCCAACGCCCTTACGCCACAGCTTCAGAATCAATATTCAACTCGGTCTTATGTCACACGTTCCACCCTGACTCAACTGATCGGAAATGAATTTAATCCAACCTGAGTGTACTGCTGCTCGACGATATAGTGAAGATTCTCCTATCACTAAACAAAGTTCTCTTTCAGTTTGTACAAAACAATCTTAAAATATACTCCCTCTGTTCCTTTTAATTATACTGTTTGGAACACCAGAGTGAGAGAAGATCCAAAGAAAAGCATATGACTAAGTATGCCAAAATAGGATAACTTAACCTCTCAGTATTGACTACATGTTAGATAAAATACCAAACCTTAGAAAAACAAAGGGAAGAAGTACCAGCCTAAATTCCTCATTTTTCGGGTGCAAGAAAAATATTAACAGCATTAAATCAGCGAAACTAGCTAAACCTATAGCTTCGTGTTTTTTTTTAAATGTAACCTATAGCTTAGAACAGTCATGTCAAAGTGCTTCTGGATAACGTAATTCTGCTGGGCCAGGGCCTAATATCCCTTTCTGCTCGCTTATCTTGCCAATGCCTACCCCAATAGAAGGATCTACTACAAGTCCGTTTATTTCATCCTCTCGCCAAATTATTCCCTGTAAAAAATGTACCGTGCAAATGCAAGTGAGTACCATCGACAAAAAATTAAAATATTTTAGACACAAAATAATTTAATTTTACATTTTATATAACGATTGAAAAAACAGAAGCAACAGGTAGAAGCATCTGCGCATAATTCCTAAAGTATAAGTAATTCAATAAAGTCACATGAAGGCAAATGAGAAGTAATTTCAGAATTTTCAGTCCTAAAGAAAAAAGCTCATTAGTTGATTGCTTTTCCCTTAAGAAAGCTAGTTACACGAAAAAGGGCGGAGTCTAAAGTTAACCACTTTAGATTGATGATTTTGATAATGGCCTTTTTACCTTATTATATATCACTTCAAAAAAAACTTCTCCACCTATTTTGATCTAATTGTCAAAATTTATCACTGAGTTCAGACTTTTTCACTTATTCTCTTAAATGACTTGCCAATGTATTGGAAGATTTACTAGTTTATTTACAATTAAATAATATAGAGCGTCGCCCACAATGTGAATGACTAGAATGTTTAAAAAGCATGGCATGTCATATGATATCACTTGTTAAGGGAAATGATAAAAAGAAACAGGCACCTGATACATTCTTGATTCTAGGAAAGTAAAACCAAAACTGATCAAAATATAAATTCTTATAAAAGTAGTACTGCATTGAGGTAAAATAGTTCATAATAATCATTAATTACCTCGTCAAGATTATAACTAGCATCTTGCAATATTGGAGTTGCAATTGGTGGTGTTATGTCTGGGTCAGGCTTTTGAAATATAAATGTTGTATAGAGACCTGCATTGGAGTGGAAAATCCCATGAGTATTTTCATAAACAATTGTTGAAAGTGAAACAAAGACACGTACAAGCAATAAAGTGATAAAAAGAAATGATTAAGGCGTTACCAAGCACGTCATATGATCGAGGAAGAAGTCTACCCCTAGTATCCAAAAGGTTTGGAGCATAGTTTGTAAGCAAGCCTGCCAATTGTGCTCTTACAGCAATAATCATGGAAAGTAAGTTCAATAAAGTCTTGCAATTTGCAAACTCCAAAATTGTTAATAATACAAATTATATAATAACGATTTAGCATAGAAGCATCAGTATCCTCAGAGAAGGTGATACTAACCTGTTGTCATCATAAAACTCGGTTAAATTTTGGATCTCTACATACTCTAGTCCAGCTTCCCTAGCCAGCCTGTGTTTTATGAAGCAATAGATACATGAGATCTATTTTAAAAGTCATGATTGAAGATACGAACCCAAACAGGACAAGCAGACACCGATTCCTTCAGAATTTTAAGTTTTGTTATCCATATCTAACAAAGTCAATTGCAGCACAATTTGGAATTTCTTTATGCGTGAAATCTAAGAAAATCAAGCTTTATCATTTTATAAATCAGATTTGCTAGGTAATTATTACACCAGAGTGGAATTTATACATTGCATTGGCCAAACCAGCAGATTAGAAGGATACCTGATTAAACTTGGAAAGTGAACCAAGCAATGAGTTTCAGCAGAGACATCATTAGCAAACTTCAGCTGATATTTCTTTCCAAATAATGGAAATCTGGAAATGTTAAGTAGATTCAAATGAATAACAATAAACTGTAACTGAAAACAAATTATAAGCAACATGCAGTTAATACATTGTGGAGATGTGTACTTTTCTTCTTCAACTTCAAAAGTAATCATGTAATTCTCTGTCCGGATGCAGTTGGGAACAATGTTTGGCTTCATGCCGCTGCCTTTGTTGTGATAGGATTCAACATTCTTCTGATACTTGGCCCTACATGCGGATCATGTTAATATCGTTCGGTATATTCGTGTGAAAATATCTTGCGCAGATTTTATATGACCTCTAGGAGAATAAATACTCAATTTTTGGTCCTTAAAATTGTAAGACCATATAAACCTAGCCCTCTACATTATCAATATTCTAAAATGATCCCTAGAATTCCAATTTTGGAATATTGTTAATGTAGGGGACTAGGTTGATACAGTCCTACAATTTAAGGAACCAAATTGGGTATTTACTCAATTCTCGGAAAAATAATAATGAAGAAAAAAGTAACAGAGCTCAGCAGCAAAAGTGACGTGATGGAAAATTAAGCCAAACAAAGCAAACAAAAGGATTTTTTGCCATTCAAAAGAAAAAAAATCTTTAAGAGATGAAACTAAATAAGAGGGGCAATGTACTTGGACGTCTTTTATTTCCAGGACACGGTTTTTCAGAATAATGGAAACATTTTTGGTTGCAGTAACGATAAAAAAACAGAAGAATTCAAGAAAACTCAAATTCCAAATATTGAAGCAGACCTATACAATGCTGACAAAGTAGTTCATTCAAAATTGAGTGTACAACGACACTTTTATTTGATGCATGTTATGTCAAATGGGTAAACCCAACCCCAAATCTACAAAAAATTGTTTGGACACCATGTGTTATAAATTTTCTTCACCTGATGGAAAAATATAAAGAGAGCATGCAACTAAACGGGTGAATAATATGCCTTCGACAATCGAGTCCCATACCATATGGTAGATGAGTCAGGAGTAATACCGAGAAAATATCCCCCTGGTTTCAGTAGAGATGACACGTTTAGAAGAAGTCTCCGTGCTTTCTCTTCAGTTTCAAAACACAACTGCATTAGAGATATTAATCAGAAGAAGAACAGCAAGCAAATCCGAGGGGACTAAATGTCAAGAGAGCAAAAAAGTGTCAGAAATGATAATGACTATAATATCTCAAAAGGAGTTGTTGAGACATTGCCTATCTGCATTTACTTACTCTATCCTCATTTTTTAAGAAGACTTATCACGCAGAGTAAAAACAAAGGGTTATAAAATAAGACACTCTCTAATAATGAGCTGGACAATAACCATAACTCCGTGTAAATAGACAATAGTAAAAGAAGCTTAAAAAATTAATACAAAATAAATATGAGACCTGCAAATGCTGCAGACAGCAGACAAAATCAGCTGTATTGGTCTTCTCCTCCAAATGCACTTCTACATTTTCCTGTCAAGAAAAATAAGTTAGTATTAACAATAGATACAAAACAGAATTGTATTGTATCAAACTCAGCGGTTTAAGGCGAGAAAACCCCAAAAATGCACGACTCAGCAGTAGAAAGGTGGTATCATAAGAAAATAAAATATTGATTTAAACATGATTTTGGTTTTCATCTCTATAAGTTTTTTTATTAGGTTCAGTCCTTGCAAATTCAGAAAACTATTGTTTTTACTTTTTAGTCCCTGAAGTCATATGTGGCCTAATATAATAAGGCCATGTTGCCAATAACTTGACATTCACATTACATTAGGGACTAAAAACAAAAATTTTGAATCAGCAGGGACACTGAGTCCAAACAAAAAAAACTCGTGGAGACTAAAACCAAAAAACACTATAATTGCAGGGACTAAAATCATATTTAAACCTTTTAATCCATTTACATCGAATAAGCAACATGTTCAATCCATAAAACCCTAATTTGTTTATTGCTATGAGTTCCAATAAGCACCAACATATTTTTAACAAAAAAAAGTTAAAAATTGAGTATTTAAGTGTCCCTAAGAAAGGTTTAGGATAAAGCAGTAACTAACCGTGGAAGGATCAAGCTGAAAGAAATCAGCAGAGTAAGATTTCCTGTTACTTTCCCATGCTTGTCGAATTTGTTCTATCCCAGACGAAGAAACATCTGCTTCAATGCAATGCAATGCAACAACAAAAATCCATTAATTATTGATTAAAGTTAAACAATTGAATTGAAGAAGCATATGTTACGTACCGATACCAATGTAGTGGGCAATTTGGGCGTCGAGCCATTTATGAGCATCAGCGGCAGCACCACAATACAACTCGCAAACAGTGGCGTAGGGGTGAGCGAATATCTTGATGAGAGCAATTTTCGCAAAATCATAGAGACGTTGATGGTTTGAATCGGTTTTCCCCACCAATTGATTACTCATCGTTCTCTTCTCTTCAATCTTGAATCTTGTTGTTGGTGGCGGAATATTTAAAGAATGTTTAATTATCATTTTTGTGTATATTCTTGAATTTTTTATTTTAGTCCTTGCATTTTTTAAGCTATATTAATTAAAATAAAATTCATAAGCTATTAATTAATAAATAAAATAAAATTCCATTTAAAAATAAAAATAAAAATTCAAACAGCATATATTTAAAAAATAAACTTCAATATACTTTTGGTTTCTGCAATTATGTCTTATTTTGAAAAGAGTCTCTGTAAAAAAAATGATTTTAATCCCTGCAATATCTCAAAACTTTTAAAATAGGGTTAATAGGTCTTTACCCCCTGCAAAGTATACGAGTTTTATTTTACCTCTATAATTATATTTTTTTAGAACACCCCTGTAATATTTTATTTTTTTGTTCGTAGTGTATTTGACCCCCATGTAATGTTGTTTTGTTTTACCCGGGATAAAATGAATTACCAAAAAAAATAAAACATTACAAAGGGGTGTTCTAAAAAAAAATAATTACAGGAGGTAAAACAAAATTCGCCTACTTTGCAGGGGATAAAGACTTACTAACCCTTTGAAATATCCTCTGATTGGATTTCTTCATAATATTGCAGGGACTAAAATCATTTTTTTTTTTACAAGGACTAAAATCAATTTTTTATTTTTTTACAGGGACTATTTTCAAAACAAGACATAATTGCTGAGACAAAAAATATATTTAAAAATTAGTCACGTCATCTCTAAATTCAGTCAGGGGCTATTTTAAAAGTTTTTAGATATTGCAGGAACTAAAATCAATTTTTTTTGCGGGAGTTGCTACTCCCCGTTTAATTGCTTTGTAATTTTTCCTTAGGGTCTTTAGACCCTCTTGTTTACCAAAAAAAAAATTTTTTTTTTTTACGGGGACTTTTTTCAAAACAAGGCATAATTGAAGGGACCAAAGACATGTCTAAAAAATAAATTCGAACATAAATTCATGAATCCGAGAATGGATCCTCTCAATTTCTTTTCTCTCAATTTTCCTCAATTTTTACATCTCAACCATTAACTAACTTTTTTCTTTTTTTTCAAATTCCAAATCTATCACTCATTTATAATATTAATGGTTTAAGATTCGACGTTATTCCCTCAATTATTTTTTACAGCCTCTCTCCATGAATCCAGTCCAGTAACCAATATCGAGAGATGGGGGCCCACGAAGAAACCTTGTTGGAAGCAGCGCTCCGAGTCCTGAACACCGCCGACCCGTTCGAGAAGGCCAAGCTCGGCGACTCGGTGGCATCGCGGTGGCTCGATGGCACCATCACCGAACCCTACAACCCTTCTATCGACCTTCACATCCCTGATCGTCCCGCAAGGCTCTCCAGCGTCTCTGCATTCTTTCCAATTACCGCCTTTGTTGTGTTCGATGAAATTCCTCACTGACGTGAATCGTTTGTTTTGTTTTTGCAGGTGAAGTTGGTAGCTCCGAGTCTCATGCCGAAACTGGGTAAAGCTGGAAGCTTGCAGAGCAGGGTAAATATTGTGCATAGTCTTGCTCATACTGAAAGCTGGGCCATTGACCTATCTTGGGTACTCTCTTTTTTCACGCTTTGTATCTTTTTATATTATATTTTGCAGTGCCAATGACTATATACTACAAAGCGCAGACACCGACACAACACTAACATGTATAGTTACATTTTCTCAAATTATTATTAGTGTCAAGAGTGGATTCCCCACTGGGAGGGGGACAGGAGCGCCAACCTGTTAGTGTTGGTGTCTGTGTCCATGTACGTCTTCATAGACTGTGTCTGTTTAGTAACACAAATAAGTTAGCTTTTAGCTTCTAAGTTTGTTCCATAAAATTACAAGTGTTTGGTAACAAGCTTTTCAAACCGGCTTATAGCTTTTTTCTTATGATATTTCAAGTAGCGTCTGAGCTTATAGCTTTCTATAATTATTATTTTTTAAATAATTATGTACTTTATGTCATTTTGTATGTACAATAGCTAAACTTATTAAACACTTAAATTCAATTAGATAGCTTTTTAGCTATAAGTCAATTAACTATCTGTTATCAGCCATAAGCTAGGTTTTCAGCGATCAACTAGCTTTTTAGCGCTTATAGCCTAATTTGACCAAACAAAGCCTACATATGATACTTTTTATTGCCTCGGGCTGAAATAATAATGATGTGTAATTTTAAATTGGTTCATCTGCACATGTTTTAATATTTGGTTTATGGCTGTGTTACCACAATTATATTCTAACAACCTCGTATAAGTATAAAACTATAGATTAGGTGTATCCCATAATTAAAAACCTTTTTTTTTTTTTATAGAATTCTCCTCCTTTTGTCTCTCTGTCTCAACCTTGAAGGAAAACTTGTTTTATTTGGAGAGTGTCATGTATGTAAATTGCAAATTTCTATGCGGAATTTTGGTTTAAAATAGGTTTTGTTTAGGGCTGTGAGCTACACAATAGCAATTGAGCTGGACAATTTTCAGCAATGGCATTGTTGGGTATAATAATTTAGAACTAACAGCCTCAAAGCACGCGCTTTTGTATGTTGAAAGAGTATTTTTTTTTAACCTATAATGGTCACATGGAATGTACACGATGCAATATGAAATATCACCACGATGATGTGAAGTACGAGAAAACTTAAGAGAGTAATAAGAAGGTTTGGGGACTGTTAACTATAGTCTTGCCTTACGACGGTTTTCACTGTTTTATGCCCCAAAATTGTTATAGTATCAATGTCGTACATGTATCATTGTCCAACAAGGAGTATCCTCCATTTTTTTAAACAAAATATTAATTGATACATTCGGGATACAATTCTAAAAATTAGTCTTTAAGCTTAATGTGAGCAGAATTAGAGTACATACTCATTTATTAATCTTCGATGATATTAAAAAAAGAGAAGTTAGAGACAGATATGGTTGTGTCGTGAGATATATTGCAAATGTACATATTCTATTTGGATCCCGGTGATGACTGACTTCTTGAATTGACAGAGTTGTCTCTTCCAGAGTTAGACTTGGGATTATGCTTTCTTGAATCATGAGAATGGGGAGATGAAAATGAGACTTTGTGACATTGGTTGAGGAAAAATGCATTTGTGACATTTAAAAGGATAGGAATATATCTTTGACATGGATAAGAGAAAGATATTTGTCTATGCTCTTTTTTTTGTTATGATCACAGATTCACAAGTATCTTTTTGCAGGTTCTGATCATGATCTACATATATAGTTATATAATGATAATAGATACCAATGTCTCTTTCGAAATATTATGTGCCATATCTACTAGGCCATATCATATCTTTAGTTTTTAAGAAATCCTTGTATCTCTGTATCTATGCAGTATCGTATGCATAGCGTATTAAGTATACGGGCTTTGTAAGTTTTATACGGGGTCTTCATGGTTCCTCTTTGCACAAAATAATGGAAAAGGAATTTTATCATTTTCTGTGACTTAAGCTGTGGTCTCGATATAAATCTTCTTTGGTGGCAAAAATATGTGATTCTTGTTTCTGCATAGTTTTTTACCGTACCTATTTTCTTGTCTAAATCAAGTGTTCAGGAAAAATTTAACTTTTGTTTTGTAAGCCAAGCCCCCGAAAATTTGAGTAAGTTGTACTTTTAGACGTAGAGTATGAACTACTAAAGTTTAGTTGGTTCTTTACCTGTGCTTTTGTTATTATCCGTGTGGAAAACATTTAGTTTTTCCATACAGTTCATATGCTGGTAGCCTGTTACAAACATTTACTGGTTGAAGTATTAAGATGTATAATAAAATCTTGCAGGATATAATAGCTCGTTTTGGTAAGCAAGAGGCAATGCCTAGAGAATTCTTTACAGATTTCGTGAAGGTAGCACAGGATGAAGGGAGACACTTCACTCTTCTTGCTGCACGACTTGAGGAGTTAGGTTCTTATTATGGAGCATTACCAGCTCATGATGGTCTTTGGGATTCTGCCACTGCCACCTCTAAAGATTTATTGTCACGATTAGCAGTTGAACATTGTGTCCACGAGGTGCGTCTTACATTGAGCATTTTTGCTTTTATGTTTATGATGAATTGATGCAATGCAATTAATAGGGTTGCTTGCCAATGATATATTTATGGTTTTTTCAAGAGGGTGGGATTGGAGTGGAGTGCTTAAGAAATTCTTGGGGAAAATAAATAGACTTTTAGAAGCTTTGATTTTTCAAAAAGAAATCAGTGTTCCATATAGTAACTAGTATTTTTGAAATGATTTTCCTTTGGTGAACTGAAGAGTGAAGCTTTCGAACCCAAGTTACAATTAAATGTTTTATTGGCAAAGTTTTGAAGCAAATGAAGATTTGTCAGCAAGTGTTTTTCCCAATAGAATTCAAAACCAAAATTCATGTTATTTGGAATTTTGTTATTGTGCATAAACCAATACAAAAACTTAAAATGTCTAAAGGGAAGTCAAATTAATATTGGTGCATTCAGTTATGTACACATGTTAATCAGTCTACAGAGTTTTCTAGTGTCGGCCAAAAAATTTATGATGTCTTTTTACAAGTTTGACATATTATGTACTAACTTTTAAAACGCTCAAACTCATCAATTGAAGTGTGAATACAACTTCGGTTGATTATAATAAAAAATTAAACTCAATGTTCATTGTTTGTTCACACATGGTTCTACATCACATCTAAATGGTCTTATCTAAAATGTATCCCTTGGTTGAGTATGAACACAGGCCAGAGGACTCGATGTGCTGCCTACAACAATCACACGTTTTCGCAATGGTGGCGATAACACTACAGCAGATTTACTTGAAAGTGTAGTTTATCCAGAAGAAATTACACATTGTGCTGCTGGCGTAAAATGGTTCAAGTATCTATGCCAAAGGTCTAGAAATATTCCAGACTCAGATCAAGAAATTTGTGCAGTGGAAAATGGAGCAGCAACGGAGGGGAATGAAGTGATTCCAAAGTTTCACGCAATAGTGAGGACATATTTCAGAGGACCTTTAAAACCACCTTTTAATGAGGCAGCCAGAAAAGCTGCTGGATTTGGTCCTGAATGGTATGAACCTCTTGCTGTTAAAGTGGCCAATGCACAATAACCAACAAGGCAGCATGTTTCTTTGATTGTAATTAGGAATTTAGGAGTTTCTTGCTGCATAGTATATCTTGTGCAGCTTTGCATTGAATATCAGTTTTGGCCTTATATATATATTTATATTTCAAAATTTTGTTATTTCTTCTATTTCAGAATATTGATGTTTTAATTGAGATCTAATACAATCTTCTATTTTTCCTACTTCGATGAATGAAAGAGAATGGATCACCTCATGTGTAATTTAAACATCAGAGAATAAAGTGTGATCTCTCACCATTCAGACATACTTATCTTTATTCTTCAAGATCACTTTACTCTCTCATATGTAAATTACACATGAGAGGATCAATTTTCATTTCATTATGAAGTCGGAAATTCAAAATGTTACGCCAATCAAATCAAAGAAATTTCACCAAAATAATAACATGAAATAATAAAATTATACGATATTGATTAATACTTTATGGGTGCGTTTGATCTGCTAAAAAATAAGAGACTGGACAGGACAACTCAAGTTGTGCTATGTTTGATTGTAAAACTGTTTGGGGGACTGGACAAACTGAGAGGTAAGGGACAGGACGAAATTTTTGACCTCAACTAAACCACAGTACAATTTTTTGTCCGAAGTACAAGTTATTTAAAATATCAAAGTATCATTTTATTCACCAAACATCATGTAAGACAAAAAAATTGTTCAATATCGTAAAAGTTTGTTCTGTGCTGTTCTGCCATGTGTTGTGCTGTATTGTCTTGTGCTATTCTGTTCAGTACTTACTCATTAACAGATCAAACGCACCCTATAAGTCTACATATGAATTTTTATCCTATTTATAAACATATTTTAATATATTATTCATAAGGTTTTTTTTTTCAAATTGTTTTGCATATCTTATGTTTCTCCACAGTGCAAAAGATTTGAAGTAATTAGAAAACCAACTTTAATATGCACACTAACAGCCTTTTTACTTGTGCAAATTTTTTATTTATAAATGCCTAAAAAAGTTATGAGTGATTTTAACTTGTAATATTTAATTAAAGGCTGCTATTTTCTGTTATTTGTAATTTAAAACAAAGCATAACAATCATGTATATATAATTCAAGAATAAATTAAGAATCTGGCACTATATCCTTTTTTGTTTTATTTATATGATCATGATCAACTAAAATCTGCATTTTAGTCCATCCACCTAACAGCATCTGCATCTGGTGCAGTTTATAACTTTTCAGTAATCCTAATCCAATCATTTTTTATCAAAAATAAAATTGTCTATTCTAATTATCATTTCACACTTATTATTTATTAAGGTGAATAACTAAAGCCGTCTAAAATTCAAACTAAAGATACATAATTTTTCTTTTTTTGATACATAGAAGAATTGACAAAATAAATATAAGAAATTCTCACACAAGTGAGAGAGCCGGGGTTCGAACTCCGGTCATGACGTTCATGCCTTGCAATTTCGGCAAATTTTTGCCAGTTGAGCTAGGACTTATGGGACGATACATAATTATTTTTATTATTTTTAAATTAAAAGTATCATCATACGCAAAAGTGCATAGATTAATCTAAAACCTATCTAAGAGGTTGATGCATGCAAATAAATATTTTTTATATACACCGAACTAAATAATTATAAGTATTTATTAATTGTGTTACACTATGCAATATTTTTTTTTCTCGTCTTATATTAAGTGATAATTCAGTGAAATTAAATTTACATAATTGTAAGATTCTGAGTTCGAACTCAAGTCACAATGTTTGACCTATTAATTTCGACAATTTTTATCAGTTGAACCAAGACTTATGAACCTACATGCAATATTTTAATCAACCCACGTTCTAGATGTCTTCGCTTTCAGAATCTTAATGTCAACGGTCAATCTATTTTTGCTGAATCTCGTCGATACACGTTATAACTTAGAAATTTTTATTATTTTTTAAGACATATACTCTTTGTTCCAAAATATAAGTAAAATTGGATCAACAAAAGTTAATGTATTTGGACTAAATTTTACACCAAATACATTAACTTTTGTTGATCACTTTTTGCTTATATATATTTTGGGACCGATAGTATATGTCATTGTAAAGATATATTGTATCTACGAAATAAAACGAAAAAGGAAAATATATAACACCTTTTATAATGATACTATATTGTTTTCTGAATCATATTTTCATGATGTATACCACTACCAGTCTACCACGTACACTATTATTCGAATTTTGTGGTCACCTTTTTATTTTATGAAGATGAAGATTGTGGTCGGTCACATTATATATCTTAGCTGCTTTACACATATATATTTTATGAGTATATATTGCGAAGTAGTTCTTTATTGTTTAATGACCCCATCTACTGATTATAGAGAAATATCTGCCGTTCGTGTGGTGCTAAATGGTTTGGAGGATTTCTTGCACTAAATTACTTTCACGTGTTGCATGTGTGCAATTGATCAAATTATTTAATCTATATATATGCACTTTTTTTTGTAAGAATATATATATATGCACTTTGATAGTGAGTATTGCTGATTATATTTTTGAAATTTTTATAAAAATAATAAGTTTAATTTTTTATTTTTTTTTATCAAATTTGACTTTTTTTAAGGATTATATAAATGATGATTTATATAATTAGTTGATGGTATACAAAATTTACAAAGACAATACATCAAAATTATTTTCTTAATCAAATTAAGCGTGCCTTAATTGATTTGAATATTTAATAATTTAAGGTACTATTTGATGAATTTATATGGAGTTGTCATTTTTTTCAATGCAAGAATATAACTTACTAATTCTAAAATAAACTTGCCATTCACACATTTCTTCTTCTTTTGTAAAAAATGTTTTAATGGAAAACAAAAAAACATAAGTACCTACACCCTCCGTCCCATATTATAAGCAAAAAAATCATTTTTTCTTATCCCAAATTATTAACAAAAATAACTCACTTTCATCATTTTCAAGATTTACTTTTATTTAATCTCATAAAATTTAATACAAATTACATTTAATTTACTCTCTCTTTTTTTTTTTTTTTATAATAAATAATCAATAAAAATTCTTCTTACATCTTACTAAAAAAATTATTTTAAGAAAAATATAAAAAGTCATATACTTCAAATTATCACATTATATTTTTTTTTTTTAATAAATATGATTTTTTTTTTTTCTTACAATATAAGACGGATGGAGTAACTAAGAAAAGCCAAAACAAACCAAGATAATTGCATCATGATTGACGAAGTCCTTTTAGCATGTGAAGAGCACAATCATTATCCCGTGCAATCATTTAACCCGTGCATCTATTGGCTTTGTAACAAGCCTCTTAATTACGCAACTTAATAAATAAATACTCCTTCCGGTCTTAAATATAAAAAAAGATTTTTTTTTAGGTTCATTGAATCCTTTATGTATTTGGTCTACATTTTAGTCCATATACATAAATAGTTCAATGAACCTAAAAAAAAAAATTTTTTTATATTTGAGATCGGAGAGAGTATAGGTTAATGTTAGTCCAAATTTATTTATTGGGTTGGATAATTTTTTTTCTTCTTCTTTCTTTCCTTAGAACCAAACAAAAGTGATCCATGGTGTATAAGTAGTGCATAACATTATAATGAATATGAATTTTAAAAATTAATCGTTTGACTGAAAGTTTATATTATATAAATTAGTCATTTTATTTATTAAAAGGAGAAGTAATATTAAAAATTAATTATGATAATATTAAAATGCTTTTTTGAATATGGACAAAAATATGTTTTGTAGTAAAATTTAAGATTCAATATTAATATTTTTATAATATACTAGAAAAATTTTGGGTTTAGGGTTTATGGCATGGCATCCCTTGTTCACATGTTATTGCTGGATGTTTTTATTCTCATCAAACCTATCAACCGCACATTGCTGACGTGTACAAAGCCGCAACTGTAGCTTGCGTGTATAATGAAAGCTTCGAAGTGGTTCAAAGCAAAAGATATTGGCCTAAATATGAAGGTGACGTAGTTTGTCCCCATCCCGATATGAAAAGAATCAACAAAGGACGTCCAAAAAATAGTCGGATTAGAACCGAAATGGACGATTTCAACAAAAAGGATAATCTATGTGACTTATGTCGGACGCCGGGTCATAACATCAATGCTTGTCCTTATGCTGCGGGTCCCTCTATGTAACTCTAGTTTTCTATTTTATGTAATTTTTTTCCAAAATTTTTCTAGTATATTATAAAAATATTAATATTGAATCTTAAATTTTACTACAAAACATATTTTTGTCCATATTCAAAAAAACATTTTAATATTATCATAATTAATTTTTAATATTACTTCTCCTTTTAATAAATAATTAATAATGATATTAATTAACATTTAATAAATAAATAAAAAAATTCCAAACCCCAAAAAAATTAAAATCCTTAAAATTAAATTAATTAACCACCCACCACCCCACCCCCCCCCCCCCCCCCCCCCCCCCCCTCACACATTTTCACGTAATCCATGCAGAAATAATTAAAAATAGTGGTGGTCCCATGGTGGAACTGGGAGTGTCGCCATCCCTTTGTAGATGGTGGAACTCCCAGTGTCGCCATCTCCCTCTCCTCTGCACGCATCATAACTTGTCCCCCAAGAAAAATATTATGGGAATTTTTTCAAGAGTGAGATATTGTGAGAATATTGGGAGCCAAAAGGGATATTATGGGAAAAAAATCCACAACTTTTGTTTGGAGGAGATACCCATAAAAGTAACAAGCTTAAAAGAAAAGCAACTCCACATAGCACATACACCATCCCCTTATAGTATTAATAGTATTAATTAACGATGAAGACTACCACCAGCAACTTTAACATGTGGCGATCCGTAAGGTCAATACCTTTCAAAACAATGAAGTTAGTGGTCATCTTTACTTGTTGCTTTCTCAAAAAGGTAAAGTTATTAACACCATCTTCAATGTTGTACCTATTATTATAAAAATTGATATCATTCATCGGAACAATACATAAATTAGGATCTAATAGATATTAAGAGCATTTATAATGGAGCTCTTCCTTTTATAGTATTAAAATGGATCTCATTTGTACACATCATAAATATATAATTTTTTATTAGTAGTATCTAATAAGTACTCAATTCCTCTAAACCAATACCTCTTAAAAAATTTAAAATGGGTTCCATCAATAACATATCTCACCAATAACTATACATAACTATAAATGAATCCCACAAAAATAATTTAGGTATCACTTATTATTGTAGCAGTAGTACTTATTAGGTACTCATTTATGTTTTGCTCCAATGGGAGTAGCTATTAGATACCAATTCTTAAAAAATAGGTACCCACCATTGGAGATGGTCTAATTCTACAATAAATATTAGTATTTATTTCACTTTTGTGAGATGCATTTATAATGATGTATAGTTATTGGTTAAATATATTATTAATGAGATCATTTAAAAAAATTTAAAATGTGTTAAGTTGGAGTAATTGAATATTTATTTAGTACTATTATTAAAAAATAATAAAAGAATGATGTGTATATGTAAAGTCCAATTAAGTATTAAAATATAGGAGCTCCATTGTGGATGCTCTCAATTTTTTTACTAAAATATTTAAGTCAAATGTTAAATAGTGCCCCCGGACATTCTTTAAGCCTTTAAATAGTAAGATTTTATTAAAAGGATTATGAAAATGTGTGAAGTCAACGCATTAAAAATTGAAATGTTCAATTTTTAAAAAGAATTATTTCCTTAAATTGAATCCTTAAAGAGTGTCCCTGGGGCACCATTTAGCGATACACAATATTTAATACTAGTAATATATATCAATACAAAGACATTACTTTCTTAAAAAAAAAAAATTAAAACCAGAATTATTGAATTATGTTAATATGTGCCTTAATAAAACATTATCTTTATAATTTTAATTATCGTAATCCAAGATAAACATTATCTTTATTATTGGATTATGTTTATTAAGGCACGTCGGGGAGAGTGACTTTACTATAAAACCTGTTTCAAACATTATAGTCCATCTGATTTTAAATATAAACATTAATTATCTTTATAATTTTTTTTTTTTGGGTTATCTTAATATTGAATCCCCACATGCTCAAGGAAACCAAAACCTTTACCACTTGAACCAATTCATTGTTAGTGATTAATTGAATAATTTATGTATCTAGTCTAAAAAATGTTGGCTAAATACACAAACAAGAGACACTATAAAAAAATTCCAAAAAACAAAAGCACCCACAACGCCTTAGAATGAGAGCAACTCCTGAAATCCGGTTCAGTCACTATCGCAAGAAATTTATGTATCTAGTTTAAAAGATGTCGGCTAAATACACAAACAAGATAATATAAAAATATCCTAAAAAACAAAATCTCCACAACACCTTAGAACGAGAGCAACACCTAAAATTCCTAAATAAATGAAAGTTCAGAGAACAATAATGGTTTATAACGCTTTGGGGGTAGTTCTTCTTCCCGTGCTTTATCAGAGTTTAGATATATTTTGAAGAACTTCCCAAGTTTTCCTTGCTTTTTTAAGGTCTTCGTCAAAAGTCTCTCGAGAACTTAAGTTGTCCAAATTGTGCCCTTTTTTCCAATTCGAAACTTTCTTAAAACAATCTCCAATTGGAGTATCAAACAGGTTGATGAACTCTCCTCATTTACTTATCAAGAGGTATAACATTTTCTATTATCACATCATCTACCGTAGACTATTTATCTTACCTATTTATTCTCTGATAGAAAATATCGCTCTTTTTTAATTTTTATTGTTTTTGCTTTCATCACAAGTTCAATCTGGTTTGGGGGTCTTCTGACATCAAGTAGTTCTAACCCCCTCTCGATCGTAGTTGCGGGAATTGAATCGTGATACTCTCTACCAAGTTCAACGTCAATCACCACTGAATCAACTAACAATTTTGATGATTATAAAAAAAAACTAATGATTTTGATGAAGAAGATTATTTTCCGTGCCGTTTAATGTGGGCACTTCCAATCTCCCCTCTAATTATGAATATGAATTTTTCGCATTGCAAAAATTTATCATATTTCGATAGGCTATAATGGATCAGATTGAACGAAGTCGATATATTATTAGAAAAATACTAATTATTTTTGTGTATAAAATTTATATTAATTGCATTTATTTTTTTTGAAAAATAAAATTTATATTAATTGCTTTTTTTTTTTTTATGGCAAGATGAAGATGAACGGCATCAAACCCTTAATTTAAGTATTATTTTCATTCATTCATGTGGAGAGAGAGAGAGAGAGTGTAGAATAAAATTGTTATAAATTGATGCATTGAGAATCCATTTATTTTCTCAAACAAGCAAGCAAAGGGACAGAGACAGAGAGATAGAAAGAAAGAGTTTTGTCTGTCGTTTATCTAACTTCCGGCGACTGAGAAAGTAGAATCATCACCGACGACATTCATACCGGACAGGCAAATCCTTCTCTTTCCTTTTTTCTTTTCCATATTCTAAATAAACCCTATTTGCTTCTTTCTGCTAATATATTACAATTTTGTGCTTTTCAATGCTTCACTAATATGTTACTTTATTACTCACTCACATGTTCAACCTTTTCTCCTGGTGTCACCGGTTATTTATTATTCACTTATCTTATTATTATTAGAATATATAAATCACCTGAGAAAATCAATCTCTTTTGTTTCTTTAATCATCTTATTTTAGCTTATGATTTTATTCATACATATTCTATTTTTCTAGTAACTAGACAGGATGAATGAATGATCCATGCTGCAATTTCCATAATTTCTTATTGTTAATGGAAACTCATACCAATACCATGCATGCTGCATACTCACTTCTGTTTTTTTATTATTAATTAATCAACTAACTAATTAATTCATTTTAAGTATAAGATTAACCCACTTGGGTTGGTTTGGTGGTATTGGCTTGGAACCTGGACTGTGCTCCTCTTAAGGTCCCAGGTTCGATTCTCATCGGTGCCAATTTAGGTGCGCTAATTTAGCTTCTTAAAAAAAAAACAAGATTTTAAGTATAAGACTGTAATCCCAAGTTCAGCCGCAAGGTAAGTAAAACCCGACTAAGGATTATTTCTCCCAGGAATCGAACTCAGGATCTGTCGAACTATTCATTCTAGGGAGAACCCATAAACCACTTGAGTCCAATCACTTGTTTTTTTTATTTATAAAACTATGTGTTCTGTACTCTTTGTCAGTGGACAAAAGACAAAACTTTAGTTTATAAAACTAACTAATATTAAAAAAGAGAAGATTTGCAATGCTTTTAAGCTTTGCTACATTGGGTTTATGTTTTTGTAAACAGAGATACCTTTGCTTGGATTTTGAAACTGATTTTGTTTGGATGTTGTTGTTTTCTTCCCTTTAATTTCTGCTCTGCTATTTGCTTTTGTGAGTATTGATATTTGTTTTCTGAGTTTAAGTGAGAGGTTTTTTTTTTTGTTCTCTGTTGTCTTATATATATCATTGTTTAATTTTTTGTGTGACAACTGTTGTATTTATTATACAGAGACTGGAGCCAGTGAAGAAAAGGGTAATCTATGGGAGACGCCGTAGAAAGAGGTTTGGAATGCCAGAAGACTATGGATGGGAAGGAGAGTAAGAGTAATGGTTTAGAGAAGGAAATTCCTTCCTGTTGTTTGAAAGCCATGGCTTCAGCACCTGAGTTGGAGGCAAATTGTCACTCTACAGTTGTTTCTGGGTGGTTCTCAGCATCTCAAACTTGCTCCGGTCATTATCAGCTATTTAAATTCGTATTCCTCTATGTTTGTCCCCACTTCCATTCTACTCACAATAATCTATTGTTTCATTGTGTGGCATCATCTTTTTACAGGGAAATCTGGGGAAGTTGTTTATTTCAACAACCCAATGTGGCCAGGTAACTGTTATTCATGCACATGCAGTTATTTATGCTTCGTTTATTATTGCCTTGTGAGATCGGAGTCGGTGTTTTCCTTCTGATGTTTGATAACTGAAATTGCAAACCTTACAATTAAAAGACGATCATATATATTTTTAATGGTTTTCTTGTTTATTGTAAAATTTCAATAGCATTGATTGAGTCTTTTGGTAACATACATTTAGGAGAAGCCCATTCAATCAAGGTAGAGAAGATATTGTACAAGGAAAAGTCAGAGTACCAAGAGGTCTTGGTTTTTGAGGTTTGACATCTTCCTTTATTGTTCTCTTTAATTCTACCTATAAGTGAGAAATGATTAACACTTATCTTCTTTTTACAGTCATTAACATATGGGAAAGTTCTTGTACTTGACGGGATTGTTCAGTTGACTGAGAAGGATGAATGTGCTTACCAGGAGATGATAGCTCATCTTCCCCTTTGTTCCATTCCGTCCCCCAAAACTGTAAAGTCTTTTGATCTCATCATCACATTCACTGTATTGGGTCTCAACTTATATTGTATCTCCTTGTTGAACATAAATTTGAAGTACCGTTGGTTTCAATTTTAAAAATACAGTTCTCTATATCACTTAGGGAAAATGTTAATGCAGAACTATGTACTTCCTTTGATATTGAACAGTTTCACAGTTGCTTCTTCCTGTTCTATTCTTTAATATTTGTATCATCTTGACAATGTATTGCTTGTGGCTTTAATTCATTTTATAATTCCTTTACCCGTTACTGTTTTCATTATCTACTAAATGATTTTTTTTGTTGTTAATTCAGGTTTTAGTTGTTGGTGGCGGGGATGGTGGGGTTCTGAGGGAAATATCCCGCCACAGCTCTGTGGAGCATATTGATATTTGTGAGATAGATAAGATGGTTATTGATGTAAGTTATGGCTTATTTTAATATATCTCATTTTAATAATGAAATGAACTTATTGCAATTGTTATTTTGTAGGTTTCTAGGAAGTTTTTTCCAGAGTTAGCTGTTGGGTTTGACGATCCTCGTGTACACTTGCATGTTGGTGATGGTATGTCTATTACGATAGTCTCATTTTAAGTTTGTTATGTTATCAACTGTGGCTTTATATTTACTGATTACAAACTGTTTAGGTTATGTAAGCTTTTTCACTTCATATTCTCCCCACCCTTTTTTTTGCAGCTATTGAATTTCTTAGACGTGCTCCTGAGGGGAAGTATGACGCCGTAATTGTTGATTCCTCAGATCCTGTGGGTGAGTCATTTCAATTCAAAATGGTTTGTCCAATATATTCAGTAAAAAATGCATAATATTCGAATTACCACTGTACAGAGCATATGTTATTTTGAAATGAAAAAAATTGTGTTTTGAGGAGTTATTATAATTTCTCACCAGTTTGGAAATTGCTTAACAAGATCGTTGACCTGAACTCTTGTAACTCAATCTGCCACACTTGTTTCGTGGGTTTTATATAAAAAGCGGACAGAAATGATAAAATCTTGAATATTATTGATAGTAACTGGATGCAAAAGACAAATTACTAATCCTTATTTATAGGGAAACAAGACTCCTAATCCTAAATAAATATACAAATCAGAAAACAAATCATAAAAATATCTAATATAAAAACCAATCCTAAGAGATAATCTAAGATACTCTAAAATTATGTTCTAATCCTATGAGATAAACTAAGGTACTGTAATATAATGTAAAAGGTATTATAAGATATCTTTTAATATTCTAACAACACTGTTACATATTGGGGCCGTTCTGTACTTGGTGTTAAGCCTTCATTTCAGTGACGACTTTAGATTGTTTCATTGGCTGGTATGCTTGACATTCTGCGTCACATACAATTTTGATGTGAATTTTTTTTTTTGGTCAAGTAGCCTAGTGGCTAGAAAATTCACCTTAAAGATGAATAAGTGGAGTATTCCGGGTTCGAACCCAGGCTCCTGCACATATAGTGCGATGTCTCTACCAACTGAGCCAAGCTCACAGAGACATTTTGATTTGAATTTTATTGTAAAGCTTAGTTTATTTTATATTGTTTTGTTGTCTGGTATAATGATTAACTATCTATGTGTACATTTACATTACATAGAATTTTTCTTTTTTTGAAGAAGCTAAATTTGCCCACTTAAATTGGCACCGGTGAGAATCGAACTTGAGACCTTAAGAGGAGCACACTCTCAGGTCCCAAGCCAATGCCACGAGACCAACCCAAGTGGGTTACATTACATAGAAATATGAATTTAATTTTATCCAAAAGCTTCATTTTCCTATGATTTTCTCTGAACTTTCGTCCCCAAAATATTTACATTGAAATTATACGCTAAACTGAAATTGATTCGCAACTTGCTAATTTTATGTGGTGTTAACATATTAAGATTCTTCCTTTGTTGGTTATTTTTATCAACAACTTACATGATCACTTTTGTAATTTAGGTCCTGCCCAGGAACTTGTTGAGAAACCGTTTTTTGAGACTATATCTAAGGCATTAAGACCTGGTGGAGTTCTTTGTAATATGGCAGAAAGTATGTGGCTTCATACACACCTTATTCAAGACATGATCTCCATTTGTCGAGAAACATTTAAAGGTTCTGTTCATTATGCATGGACAAGTGTTCCAACATATCCAAGGTATAGTTTACAATGGTCAAACATGGTTTTGATATTGAGAATCAATTCTAAGTTGAAGTTACTATTTGTAGCTTTTACACTGTGAAGTAGAATCAGTTCTAACTTTTACAACGTTTTATATACACGTAATTATTTTTTTTGTGGTAAATTACACTCAAAGACAAATTTGATCTAAAATATCTAAACAACATCAATTCATAAAAATCATTTATACGTGAATGCATCCAAACAAACCACTTTATATTCAACTCATTTTTAACCAAAATCTATTCACTCAACAAAATAAATTTTCACCTCAATTTTCTTGTTAATTAGTATTTGGTTCTACTTTGAAGTTCCTTCAATTTTACTTTTAAATTTTATCTATTTTCCAAGTCTTCCATTTTCACATGCTGCAAGACTAAGGGTAATTTTTCTTACAGCGGGACAATTACACCTTATAATAAAGTGGATCCCACTGATGGGCCTACTATAATCGTCGGTCCCATAAAGTATATGATTATGACTGGTGTGTTGTTGAAAAAGTTATTAAGAATCATGAACCTTTCTTTTTCCACTCTTTGAAAATGTTACAAATTTGTATATAAATAAGTTAAAATTCAGGAAGTTAATCCTAGCTTTTTTGGGTTGTCACGTTGAAAATGTCATTAGTGTATGCTTCAAGGTTGTGGTAGATTTTCACATTACCTTCTTGAGAGGATCACTTTGTTATAATTGAAATTTTGGTTTAAGAAACCTTCAGATTTTTACTTGCTTTGTTTGGCATTTTGGAACTGTGTAGCTATAACAACTAATCGGTTCTCTGACAATTGCAAAACATGATTGTCATTTTGGTTCATTTCGATAATATTGGTAATTATATGTTGCTTATCCTATCCCTTTCTTGGCATGTAGTGGTGTGATAGGATTTCTTCTATGCTCAACAGAAGGGCCGCATGTTGATTTTGTGAACCCCATCAATCCAATTGAAAAGTTAGAAGGTGCTGATAAGCATGGAAGGAAACTTAGGTTCTATAACTCAGAGGTAAGTATATGGTCCATATATCGCATTCACTTATTTATATTTATTTATTGGTTCAAATTCTGCAAAAAATATTAGGCCTTTAAGTGTGAATTTCAGAAGATGGAGTATCAACACACATGAAAGATCTTACGACCTTTTTCTTTTACAGATGCATTCAGCTGCTTTTGCACTGCCTGCATTTCTGAAGAATGAGGTGAGCTTACTCCGTGATTATTCTCGTCAGTAGCAATGTTTGTTTGCATATTGTACCGCTAGTCATTCGGGGAAATAGACCAATGTGGGAGATATAGGAACTTGGTGTGCTCATTTATGGAAGAAATAGGAACCTGGTGTGATTATTTATGTCATCCAATTCCGTTTGTGAACCTATTTAGCTTTGTTAAACTCTGGGCGATTTTGGATGGCGTTGTCTCTAATTTATCATATTATTAGCCTGTGGTTACGTTTAAGCTTGAAAGCACGCATTACTGGTTACTATTAATGTATTGAAATAATTTGGGATGCAGATTGTGGATTTTAACCAGTATAATTTTGTATTTGTCAAAATAAAATATAATTTCCTATTGAAATGTTTATATAGCTATTGTGAATTTGTAATGTGGTATGTGGCCGAGTTGATAAACCATGTATGAGATATATTGAGAATCAATTTTTATTTTTTTTGAGAAGAATATTGAGAATCAATTTGTTGAGTACAAATATTAAGATGTGAAAGAAATACTGCCTCTGATCTTATATATAAGCAAAATTCTACTTTTTAAATTCGTTCAATTATTAATGTATATTTGACCTATAATGTGAACCAAATACATCAATAAATGAATGAACCTAAAAAGTGGAATTTTGCTTATATTTGAGACCGGAGGGAGTATCATAACTAAAATGTATATTTGACCTATAATGTGAACCCAAATACATCAATATTATGGTTTACAAACTCAACTGTCATGTGTATCACGTTTGCATAATGGTAATTTCATATTAAGATCTAGAAAATGACATATAATAGATGAAATGGCACAAACTGCTTGAAGTTGCTAAAAGAGCATCAATATGCTAATTAAGTTATTTCACATGCATGCATATTCAACAATTAGTTGAAGCAAATTCTGAGCACAGGTAGTTAAAATGTTCTATCTAAGCAGGGAATTTTGATAATATTATAGTTTATCAAATTATTAAACTATATATTTTTTAGTTTTGAAACTACTTCCATAACCCTAATGTGATTTCAACATAGCTTTCATTGACAATTTTAATTGGAAATGACTAGTATGTAGTAATTATATAGAGAAAGTTAGTTACAATTCGTTGAGGTAGTTAGTTGGTTACTTTGTGGGTAACTTGTGCCACAAGTAATTGTACTAATCCTATAAATAAGTGTGCTTGTAATATGTAATTCTAATTACTCAATGAAAATTCATATTTGCACAAATCAATCTCTCTCTAATTTTCTTTTACATTTCAGTTTTGTTTGGGTGTTTATTTTTGTTACTCATCTTCTACCTTAGGTCGTGTTTTTTTTCTTACTCTTGTTACTTCATTTGCAAAACTGTACCCCTCGGTTGGTTTCATTTTTAGTTTAATCATTTAAGTGCTTATTTAAACAAGTGTTTGTTTAAGCTATTTGTTTAAATTAAATGCTCTTTCAAAAGTGCTCATAAGTGATTTTTTTTTTCCCATAAGTGCTTCTTTAAAGTACTTTATTCAAATTTTCTTCTCTCTTGTGATGTTATCTAGTGATTTATTTTACTTTATTCATTCATCCTTGCATGATTATGAAGGTTTCTCTCCCCACCCCCCGTCGTTCTTTTTCACCCCCAGAAATCCAACTTTACACTTGATTTTACCCCCGAAAACTTCGGTAAACGCGTACCGAAGTTTGTCGATATTGAATAACAGGTGTTTTACATCGTTAAAAACTTCGGTACACGTGTACTGAAGATTTTTTTCAAGGTTAAAAATGGAAACACAGGGGGTGAAAAAGAAAGACGGGGGGTGGGGAGAGAAACCTTCCATGATTATGCTTGATAATTGATATATGTTTGTCTTAAAATGGATTGGGCTTTTAATAATGGATTGACTTCCTTTAAAATCTTCTTGTTCAACTTCCAATTGTTGTCAACAAAATGGGCCGTCATAGACATACAGCTGAAGTTTTGGCAAGCAGTCCAAAAGTCAGTAGTTAGGCAAACTCTACCACAATGTTGGGAAATGAAGGTCTTCAACTTTGTTTTTTCGCTGTCCCACAATGATAAGATGTCACAGGGTAGTGTAGTGCATGAGGGAATCTTAAATTGCGGTATTTCAAGGTTTAGAAAATGATGTTGAGCTTCATGGTCCATCTTTCTAAAGGGAAGCTCTAGACCTATGAACATTTTCACCAATACTTCCCGAAGTTCTACTTGATCAAACTTTGAGATTATAGAAGAACTCCCTTCCATATTTTCCGTTGAGGAAGAACCAGATTTATGCCTCTTATTCGCACCTTCCATTGGAATACTTTGGCATCTCCGTCAATGAGCTTGATGAGAGTACCACAATAGTAACATTTTGCTTTCTTTACCTCTCCTGGCTCTATTGTAAAGTGATCCCAAATTTCAGAACGGTTCTTGCGTTTTTGAGGGCGAGGAGGTAAGGGGTTAGCTGTGTTTGAGACAGTAGGAAAAGGAGTACAAACTTCATGTTCAGATATCTCGGAAGCGCCATGATGAGCATTCATTTCAACACTGCTAAATACAGTACATGATTTAAACATATATAGAAGAAACACATTCATTAGTCATAAACCTCAACAGAGTTGTATCATTTACAAAATAAACAAAAAATTGTATCATTCTTTAGTGAACATTATGACCAAAACAGGAAGATTGAATTCAGCATCCCAAGAATGTAAAAATTATCTATCAGCATAACATTTATCTATCAAGCTAAATTTATCTATCAGCATAATAATCTAATACCTAATAACATATTATTCACTAGAGTATTCACTAGATTCAATACCTATGAACATCATTGAAAAGATTCCAAAAACTGATCACATTACTTTCAAGAGTTAAAACATCATTCATTCAATAACAAGAGTATTAGTGTTATAAAAAGCATTGCTTCACATTGGTAAGAAGTAAAAATAAGATTATAGAAATCATTCATTCAATAAGGACTAAAGACCGAATTATTGTGTTTGGAAGTTCATAGGTATAAATTAATGTGATCAGTTTTTGGAGTTATAGAAATCATTCATAATAATCTAGTGTTATAGAAATCATTCAGCATAATAATCAAATAACATCATTGAATTCATAGTATATTCACTAATCTAATAATCTAGTGTTATAAAAATCATTCATTCAATAATCTATCAGCATAATAACAGATTCAATAATAATCTAATAACATCATTGAATTCATAGTATATTCACTAATCTAATAATCTAGTGTTATAGAAATCATTCATTCAATAACACTAATTCAATAACACTAATCAATAACACTAATCATTTGAATGAAATAGAAATCATGCATTCAATAACATTAATTTGAATAACACTAATTCAACAGATTATTCACATTCAACAAATAGAATTACTCATCGTACCATGATGAAGCCATGCGAGACATCGTAGCACGATGGCATCCCATCGTACTACGATGGTGCGTGAAAAGCAAGTCAGGAAAGTCCATCTTATTTTTACAACATCAGAGCAGAAAAGTCCAACAAGAGTTGGAGAGCAACAAACATCCAAAGAGCAAGAGAGCAAGGAACTCTCAAGGGGAAGGAATACCTCCTTCAAAACGGGTACCCTTCAATTTTATGGTAAGGTTACGATGTAATTTTTTAAACTTCTGTTTAATTATTATGTATGAATAACTAGATCTTTTGGTTAGGTTTGCTAGACGAAAGTCCCTATTATTATTTGAAAACATTTAATTGGTTAACGCGTAAAGGAGACAAAAACTTCTCAGTTAGAGGCTAAATAAGATTAACTCGTACACTTAATTAAATTATACATGACTTAAACTACACTACTTAGGAGTGGCAACATGTTGTAACATGAGTCGCCTATTAGGGGTTTGTTTATACCTTTGCAAGAGGTTGTTATTGGATGCGAATAAGCACAATGCACCAACACCATTAATCTTCTAGGAAAATAGAATTATAATTGCAGCTATATAGTGCCAATTATCAAATAATAACAGGGGAACTAATTTAGGCACACCTAACCAACACTCTTACCTTGATCTCCAAATTTGATTGTCTCCAATTTATTTTTTATTATTTATGTTATCAACTTTCAAATTATAAGCGAATGCAAAATTATTCCAATTCCTAAACGAATTTATGGTTTGTTCACAAGATAACAAGGATGCCTTATTTCAATCTCCAATATTATGGCAAAATTGTAATGACAAAATGTCTATAACTTTTTGGATTTTAGCCTCATTTTTAGTATGATCATAGAGGAACTTATTTTCTTGCCAATTTGGCTTATTAACTTCATTGATAACAATTCCTTAGCTTATTTGATATCAATGGGACATAACAAGAACACAAGCACACTATCACAAAATGAAACAGAAAACAAGATATATTTCATTCAATAACCCTATGTCATTTCAACATAGCCTTCATTGACAATTCTAATTGAAAATGAATAATATGTTTCATTTTATTGGAATTCAAATGTAAAAGTGAAGATTTGTCAAACAAAATTATGTAAAAATGAAGATAAAGGTTTCTCCAATTCCTTCACTTGTACGGTACCATTATCCTATGACATTTGCTTTAGATCTGCGGCTGCTGGATCAATATTCCTCTCATGTTCCATGTAAAACAACTGTGATTTTTAAAGCTAT
This sequence comes from Trifolium fragiferum, assembly GCA_954870985.1. NCBI lineage: Eukaryota > Viridiplantae > Streptophyta > Magnoliopsida > Fabales > Fabaceae > Trifolium > Trifolium fragiferum. The sequence continues at coordinate 53,123,511 of OX940794.1, forward strand.
AATTTGCGGATGTGTTTGATATCATGGTTGGTTTGTCAAAAACACTAGCATTATTCAGAAATATATAATCACCATCATCAACCATCACAAAGCGCAAGAAAGAGGGAAAAAATAATTTTATTTCGCACTGGTTCCATTCATGAATGAAAATCATTTTAGCAACAATCATATACGTATATATACAACTTCAGAATCAATATTTGTATACACATTCTATATTTTATACTAACTCAAAAAATAAAACAAATGACACTTGGCTGGCCTTCCTATCATAATTTCATTGTAATTTTTTTCAGTTATGTCACATCTTTTCTTTTCTTAAAACAAAAGTCATCCATGTCCATTGATTACACTATTGCTCTTCAGCAGTAAAATCCGGTTCAGCAGGCTTCTGGAGCATCATGGGAGGTAGTCTCTCGGGCACCCTAGTCTTCCTTGTGCCATTTCTACGTATAGCTCGAAGCACATTAGCAGCAAATCTTGAAGCATATATTGTCGCTCCTAGGCTAGGTGAGCTACCACCTTCCTTGGCCAATGCATCTTGCAACCTATTCTCCTCTTCCCTTAGAGACTCTTCAAGCTTCTTTTTACAATAGCGCCTCCATGCTGCTTGTATGAAACATGCAGCCCATGTACGCCATTGTTGCGAGTAAAACCTGAAAGTGTGGCGAAGCTGCTTACTGTGAAGGCGCCGAAATTGAGATGCAACAAACTTCAAATCCTCAGCTTTTAGAGCAAATGCTTCTACTTCTGAAAGAGTTTGGACGGTCCTGGTTGAGATGGGAAGGTTGGATGAGGAACGGGGATCTAATGCCCATGTCAGAAGCTCCTCTCCACAAAAGTCACCAGCCTTGAGGTATTCAGAGTTGAAGAAACCTGTTCTTCCACCATTAGTTGTCACGGTCAATAGTTTGCCACGCATTATGAAGAGCATCTCATCAACAGGATCGCCTTCGCGGACAATGCAACTTTCTTTCGTGTAAAGTACTGGTTTGAGACAGTCACATACTGCATCCAAAAGCTGCTCATCCATTTTCTCAAATATTGGCACCTGAAAGTACATTCAATAAAGATAAAAAAACTAAGTTTAGCTTCAAAGCTCCCAATAGCAACAGTCTGAGTGGTTTATTTTTCAAGGATCATCTTAAACCAACTATATTTTGAATATCAATTCTTCACCAGGAAGCATGCCATACACGCACAAACCAATTTTAAAATAAATTCAACGTGACTATATTTATCATCTCTCATAGCAATTCAATTACAAGACAAAAACTTTATGACTACTGGTAAAAAGCATGATTAGCACTAATTCAAGAGAGTTCAAATGTATATACAGAATGTGTTCAAACAAATGACATTGGAGAGCAACAAAAAAAAAGCTGCATATAAAAATTTGTTATGGCACCTGTATGTTATACACTTATTCTGCATGTTCTAGAAGCAGAAATCCAGAATTAATTTTGTGCATACAAACCAATGTTTGTTAGTTTTGTGCATACATATATAGTATATACCATACCTTACTAACTAATAGATATTCTATCAAACGCTCCACCACCAAACAAAATAAATGAAAAAGATGATAGGAAAAATAAATAAACGAAAAGAAGATTGTATTTAAATAAAATCTTCTTTTTCATTTATTTGTTCATTTTGAGGGACCTGTTAGGCATTATACGGACAGAGATGCTCAGCAAAAATATTCACAACCACTATAAATCACAGATAGTTAAAGAACTTTCCAGAATGAAAAAACCTAAGAGAAAGAAAGATCATTGAACAAGTAAAAGAACTCCTGAATTGACATAATTTAAAAAAGAAAAAAGAACAATGGAGAATCTCACCCTCATCAGCAAAGCCAAGCAGAGATGACGCTTAATGTCCCTTCTTAAATCCTTTGGAAGATTGCGAATCAAATTGTCTTCATCAACTCCTCTGGTTTCTTGCCATTTGTACTGCTCATGTCGTCTGATTCTTTCTCTCAAGCTATCAGGGAGTAGTCGATGAGACATCCACTGTTCTGCGTCTCTCCTTTTCACTCTCATCTCCTCCAATCTCGTAGTTGTTGATTGCAAATATGCCTGTTTCGAAAGAAAAATATAGTATAACGGATTAAAACGGATCAATAAATAGTACTAGCCAGTATTGATGTCTGATTAAAAAACATTATACATAGAGATATTCGGTACTAACCTGCATATTTCCAATGAGGAATGCAAATAATACCAAACCAGCGATGGAAATGAAAATTGCAAAGCAGATTTCCCAAACAAAGGTACTTGTTGCCAGGTTCTGACCAAGAGAACTGCAATAAAAAGGATCCCCCAAAAGAGGGTGGAGGTATACTCAAAGAATGTTAGATAGTAACTTGGTTAATATACTCAAAATCAACATATAAAAATACTATGGGTGGTTTCTTTCACAACATGCAAAAAAATCCCCAGAAAAAGTGACCTTGGGATGTAAAGTGATGTGATTTATTTTTTAAAATCCCTGATATTATTAATTACGGAGAATGTAATTTACTCGTGTTTTCCTTACTTTTTTTCCTATGTTAAAGAGTGAAATCATATATTTCCATGAGAATTCTTAGAGTTTGGGTTGGAGGCCTAATTCAACCCCACAAAACTAGGTTGTAAGGTGAAAACTGCTCAAAACCCTCATAATCACTACTTAAGCCATATCTATAGCCAACTCGGATCAAACACATACCCTCACGTGCACTACTTAAGCCATATCTCTTGGTGATGTCAAACTAAACACACCCTCACACACTCAACAAAACGACAATGTTAGAAGTTGTAATTAAGGCGGCCAGGTCCAGACTGTAATTAAACCAGTTTTCCAACACGCGCTCATGCCCATGCTATGGGCCTGGAGTGTGACAATGCAAGTGGCTCAACATTAGATCTATCTATGCCACGATTTAATACCATCTTAGAATTTGGACTTATGATCCATGTCACCCATACAAAACTGAATTGTAAGTGAGGATCGACCAAGGCTTGTATACGCTGCTCAAGCTATATCTGTAAGTGACGTTGGGCTAAACACCTCCCAGCAAACTCACATCCAACATAAGGTGGATGTAAGGAGGCAATGAAGTTATGAAGGCAACCAAAAATTAATGTGATTAAGGCAGCTTGGGGAACACTGCAATTAAGGTGACTTTCCAAGAGGAATAGAAGTTATTTTCAAACTCAACAATTGAGACAGAATAATTGTTTCTATCTATATTATATTTAGAATTATTGATAGCTACAACATTTGAGCTTGTTGTGTCATATCCTACAACTCCAGTCCAGAGGATCCCAATGTTTCTTTGTCACCAATAGATTGTCTGCCACCTTAGGACCATTTTTACTGCATCAATGCCTGCCTTAGATTTATGCTTGTTGAGATCTATAATGTCTTGTTTCTAGTTTCCACCACATTATTTTTTATTTTATTTTCAATTTCTGAAGTAAATTATGTACTTAGCAAAAATATTTGTAAATTGTACTTTTTGGACAAAATTGGGTTATAGTATTCCCGAGAACACCATTCCTGATTGAAACAAAATGCCCCTCTAACATGAACGTATGCAACTCCGAAATTGACACGTGACTAGCAGACCCCCAATTTCCCCACTTAGTGAGGCATTAACTATGTCCAAAACTTAAGCCGTTTTTCACTTTTCACCAAATCATGATAATGTTACTTAGTAAAGTGGCCACAAACATCATATAAACACATTGCAGCATATGATTACTTCATAATCCAAAAAAAAAGCATTTACTAAAAGAAAAGTTGATGAAGCAAACCTCAAATTCTTTAGACCCCACCAAAAACAATAAAAAAATTTCTGTGGGAAGTCTGTTGACCCAACAACTCCAGATTGAAGTGCATCAAGGAAAATTCCAAAATTAAAGAGTGTTGTATTTGGACTCTGTATTGGGCATGAAGCATTCAGGAATGTTGCAATTGCGACTGACCCATGATGATCATCACAATACATATTTGCTTTTATACATGTAGTATTTGTTCGACATGCCCTTTGCCAACACGTGGTTTCTCTTTCTATAGAAAACAAGTACCAAAAGGCTCCAAGAACCTATGAACAAGTAAATCAGCAATTAGAAAGATATGCAGATGATATAATTTTGAATTTTCATTAATTTTGTTTTTGAAAAGTTAGATCATATAATTTTTATTTTTAATTCTCATTAATATAAGAGCACTTTTATTAAAAAGACAACAATTAAGTACAATTTAAATATGCTACTTCGGGAACCAACATAGAAAGATGTGGATCTGAGAATTTGAAGGAAAAAAAATGTACAAAAAGCTGTAAGAAGAACGGAAACAACAACAATGAAATTTTTTGCATATTTTGCATAACATCAGACACATGTGTTCAATATGTGTATCTGTGAGTGTCAAACAAAAGTGTCCAGCGATATGTCCAATAAACACACGACCCCTTTAATAGTTAAGTGTCTGCTTCATGGTGACCTTCAGCAACATTCTAATTAGGAGATAGAAAGTGGGTGTGAGAAAATTTATTCAGCTTATTAGACATGATTTAGAAAAGAAATGAAAATTAATTCATAACAAGATCATATCATTATCAGGTGGAAAGAAAAGGTCCGAAATATCAATTTTGCACACAACTAAAACATGAGAACCCTCCCCCCTCCCAATCCACATTTTATAGCTTTGCAGAATTTACGAAAGGTAAGCATCAAGCATCATATAATTCATCATATAGAGATCCTGTGTTGATTAATTTTAACCAATATTTGTATAAAGTAATAGACATCTCAGTCATGTAAATTGTACAGATGGGATCATAACCCAGGGGTGTCCACATAGTCACCACTCCACAAGGGCAAATATATGTGCTGTGCCTAAAAAATTTGCTTGTTTAATCTATTGATCAGGAGAAATGAAATTTAGTGTAGTTGATAAAATATAATCACAATACATCAGAGACACTTAAAATTTAAAATCATTTTATTTATTTAAAAAAGGAAGGAAAACCAAAAATAGCATAAACATACATGACTTGCAAGCATGTAAAGAAAGAGATTGAATGCAGCTCCAGCCCATGCTGTTTCAGTGAGAATGCCTGATGTCCTTGTAACTTCTTTATATAGTGGAACTATTCGTATAAACCGTGGCACATATTGGAAGAAGACACAAAATTTCAGCAAGTTTTTCGTGTTCAGTGATTCTGAGCCTCTCAGCTTCGGAATGATAAATAGAATCACCACCTAGCAATGTAAGAGCAAGTTGTGAGCAAAACTAATATCCCTAAATGAATCCAATAATTATGCACCTAAAACACTCGGGAAATTAAACATGGAGGGCTGAGCTTATTCACTAATTACATATTTACATTGCATGATGGGTTTGCCTACATGCTATGATATTGGACTTCAATGCAGTAACTAAAAAAATTAATGCACCTGCGGGAGGGGAAGAACGGCAAGAATGTCAATTAAGAAGTATGAAGACATATATCTCTTTGCTATTGCCCAAGAATCTTCAACCAGAACACCTCTTCCAAATACTCGAGATGAGGGAGCAATGAATCCCGTACGAAATTGGAAAATTATATGGATAATATAAAAAATGTCGGAGAAAGACCTTAAAACTGTTGCCGTAGTTTCCATTTTTCTGTCCCGTGAAAGGCATTTCTTGCCATCATCAATCACAGGGATATAGAAGAACAAAGGATCAATTGATACAGCAATAAGACATGACAACACAAATATTTTGTTCCACTTTTGAAGAAAAGGACCCTGTGGATCGAGGATTTTCTTTCTAGAACTAAAAGATCTAGTAAGTAAACTGTTACGGGAAATAGATTTGAATGGTTTTGCAAATCCCTTTATCCTCTCAGAACTAGATTCAAACCCCCTTTGAAACTTCCTGGAAACTGTTTTTAGTGTAGTTCTAATTCTCCCTGACTGCGTTACGTGAATTCCAGGAGAGTTAACCTCTGAACTCCAGTCCTGAAATCTGAACATCGTATAAATAACAAACATAATCTCAGTCCAAAATGCTGATCAAGCAATAAAACTTCTAAGAGTAAACCACAAAATCAGACTCTGACATTGTAAGGTGCTCTCAAATAGGTCCATAATTTTATAAATATTTCAAAAAGGTCCCGCGACTCTGTTAAATATTACTCATATTTATCCTTCAAAGAATGTGTTAGGCACTAAATTAATGGTAAGTGGATAAACTTAGGGACTAAATTGATGTGAGTTGCTAAAATATAGTAAGTGAATAAATATAGGAATCAATTTGGCAGTTTAATAGAATCACTGAATCAGAGACCTTTTTGGAATACTCATAATCTCATGGGCCTATTTGAAAGTGTCCTACAAACTCAGGGACTAATCTAGTAGTTTACTCAAACTTATAAAGCGACAGAGTCAATGGAAATCACAAAAATACTTGCCTCCATTGACAACTAAACTGTTTCTAAATAATAAGTAAAATCAAATATAGTAAGTATTACAGATAGTAAATAAAGGTAGGTAGCACTAAACTAACCTAACAAATTTATCTTGCTGAAAAGTCATAATAATTATGATACAGTTCAAAAGCAAGACCAGAACACAATGAATCCGTGTTTTGTAATAAATCAGCAAGCTTCTCCTTCAACTTCAATTATCATAACCTACAACAAGACTACAAATTAGTCAACCCAAGTATTAACATTAATAATTAATATTAATAATAATCAATAAAATAGGGTAAACATATATAAATTCAACCATATAGATAATAAATCCAAAAGTACAATTATTATCCTAAAATTAGTCAGCACACACAAAACAAGTACACAGCGCGTATAGCTTATTGGATTAGCTTATAAGCTTGTTTGAAAAATATATATGTGTTTGGTAAAAAGCTTTTCTCACTAGCTTATAGCTTTTTTTGAGATGCTATTTGAAGTAGCGTTTGAGCTTATAGCTTATAGCTTTTTACCGTTTTTTTCATTTTTAACCTTTAATTTATTTTTATTTTTTTAAATAAAAAAACTACCCACTAAAGAAAAAAAAACTACCCACTAACACATAATGTCCTTTTTAGTCATTTTATATTTATCAACAATTTTAAAAGCTAATTTTACCAAACACTTTTATTTCAATCGGCTAGTTTTTCAGCTATCAGCTATAAGCTAGCTTCTAGCTTTTAAGCTATCTAGTTTATAGCTTAATTTTACCAAAAAGAGCCACCGTAATATGGATGATTATAGTGTAATTTAGCAATAATTACGGAAAACTAATATCATATCATTGATAAGCACAATGAAATTATACCTGTTTTATTGGATGTAAAAAAAGTATTAAAACAAAGATTAGATTAATAATATCAACAACAAGAAGAAGGAGAAAGGTACCATAGGTAATAGGTGAAGTCTGAAAAGAAAGAGCATAGATATGATTGGTGATGAAAAGTGTTGAAGCCTGAGTCGAAGTGAAAGAGAAGGTTCGTGGAAACCGGTGGAGGAGAGAGGTTATTTACAGAAGATAGCGACGGAGAAAGAGAGAGTTTGCGTTTCGTTGTGTTGCGGTTGAAGTTGAATACTGCTTGAGTTGAGACAGAGTCATAGCCAGAGAGAAAGAGAAGAAAGTCCACTCTGGCGCGGGTCCCACTTCCCTCTCAATTATTAAAATAGAGGTGCTAATAATAGAAACCCGTGAGAGTTGGGCCGTAACCCATTATCAGGCCCAATCCACTTATATTCCACCGAATAAACTAATTTTTGAAAGCGAAGTGTCAGATTTTTCTTCTTTCTCCCTGTAACTGTCATAATTTCTTCATTTCCTTCTCTCCTGTAACTGCCATCATGAACTGAAGCTGAACATTAAAAACGAACTTTCTCTCTCTTCTCTCTCTCTAGAAATGGCGTTGCTATGGCGAGTGATTGATTTGATAAAGGATTTATGGAGAGCAATCTTTTTCATTTGTTCGATTCAATTTTGGAGAATGGCGTTGCTATGGACATTTTCTGTTGCATATTCTCACTTTCAATTGGTAAAAGATTCGCTATTTTTTTCTAAGAAAATTGTACCATATCCAAGGTCTTCACCTTCCACGTTTCCTAATAGACCTGTTTGTGTCATCACCGGTGTAAGAAATCTCATCTCTAACTCAATCTCTATAGCTGTTTTGATTTTAATTATGATAAGAACAATATCAATTTGTGGTTTATTTATTTGTTTATTAATTTATTTTGCAGGCAACATCTGGACTTGGATTATCAACTGCATGCAAGCTTTCTAAGGAAGGTTATGTTGTTGTCATTGGTAATTCCTTATTCTTTTTGTTGTTTTTCCCCTTTTTTGCTGATTATGCTACACATAACAAAATAAAATAGCTTATGATTGGTGTCATTGTTGTTATGTCAGAATCACGGTGGCTCACTGTAATTTTTCAAAAGCTACACTCTACGGCTTTTGTAAAATCACGGTGGATCACCGTCATTTTGAATTAGTCATCGTGTCATACCAAACATCCACATTTAGTACATGTTGACTTTCTAAAAACATTTTTACTTATATTTTTTTTGAATTTGTGTTCATGTAAAATAGTTATGGAGATGAAAAACTCATGTTGTGAATAACTGTGGTTCGAGAACAATGAAAATGATAGCAATGTTTTGATGGCTAGTTCTATGGTGCACAAATGACATAAGTCTTGCATCATGCACAAGTTAGTTTTCATCATTGGATTAAATGAGATAAGATGAGACTTATTGATTCAATGATAAAAAACAAACTTGTACACGGTGTAAGACTATCTTGTGCACTATAGGCAAAGCCTGTTTTGACATTTTCATTTTATTTTTGAAAACTTTTGAAAATGTTGAATTTGTTTTCAAAAATCGCAAAAGAAAATGGTAAGAGAAATATTGGATCTATACGGTCTTATGTTTATTAGTTGAAATGAAAAATAGGAAACACGGAAACTATACGGGCTTCTTTGATATACTAACAATACACTATTTTCTATATTCCGTTTAATACTAAGTGAAATCCATTCCGTTTCCACTAATAACTAGTTTTCAAAACACTATATGAAAATATGTGTTGCTAGCTACTAGTATTCTTCTTCTTTTTCTTCTAGTTTGAGCAATATATACCTAAGATTCCAATTGTGGATTATGCAGTTGGAAGATCGGAGCAATTGTTGTCGGAGGTATTTTTCTACATTAATTATTAGCATTATGGTAGTGATGATTCCATGCCTTGTAAATATCTTACCAGTGTTCTTCACATTGTTTGATAGACCATAGCAAAGATCAAAGGTTGGCATGAGGATGCTCAACTCAAAGCTTTTCAGGCTGACCTTTCATCGATTGAGTCGATTATAAAGTTCAAAAATTCTCTGCGGCAGTGGCTTTTGGATTCCGATTTGCACTGCTCAATACAAATACTAATAAACAATGCTGGAATACTTGCTACATCTCCCAGAGCCACAGCTGAGGGCTTTGATCAGTAATTACTTTTTTCTAATCTCCCTGGTAGTGTTAACAAAATTCTATTTTTATTGTTGGAACTTCCATGTGCATGCTTGCTATGCATAACACAACAAAAGGTGCATAGGTCACACACTTGCAATTGCAAATAATATAACTTTCCTACTTTTAATAATTTATTTAAGCTTTGGGGATATGGTAATAGGTATTTGTTAAAGGATCTTGCTAACCAATGCCCTTAGAGCGCTCATTGGCATTCTCCTTGGTTAAGGAATCCATAAAAGGAAATTTTATCTTGAAAATATAAATCGTTACTTTTGTATCTTGAAAATATAAGTCGTAACTTTTTGTCAATGTAATAATTACACCACTTTGTATGCAAAGTTTTCTTTTGGTTTCTTAACCAATGTCCTTAGGGGACTCATTAACATTCTACTTTGTTAAATGTCAAAAATATTGAGACAGTGTTGATTTGCATGATCACCGCAAGGTTTTTGGAACACAAAATTGAGAAACATCACTGATATAAGTGTTTGTATGCACTATGAATGCATTTTTTATGGGAGCCCTTGATAAAAGATTGTTTATCTGTTTTAAATTTGCTCCATGTTTGTCTCTTAGTTTCCAAATTAGTAGTCAATTTTAAATCCGCCAACATTTTCCACTCTTTATCCCACAGGATGATTGGCACAAATTATATCGGCGCATTTGTTTTGACCAAGCTTCTGTTACCACTTCTTGAAAGCAGTCCTGTATCTTCCAAAATTGTGAATGTAACATCCTTTACTCACCGAGCTGGTAGGATAGTAATTGTAGTTCTCACTTTTTGATTTATATTATTTTCCTGTGATCCTACTCTTTCAGTTTTATTGTCATCCATAAATGCATATCAGATTTCATTACAATAGCGCTCCTATAGAACCTTATGGCTCTTTTCTTCAGTTACTGGTATGCAGGTTGATGAGGGAACTGTATCTGGGAAGAGATTTTTAAGTTCAAAACGATATCCATATGCTCAGATATATGAGTATTCAAAAAGTAAGCTGCATATTCTGGATGAACTTATACAGATTACATTGTTTCTTTAGTCCTAATTCCTAACTAGCGTGTAATTTTGTTGAAGTATGCTTACTTCTCTTCTCATTTGAGCTCCACCGACAGCTTTGCCAAATGGGTAAATCTCATCAGATATTTGTCAAGTATGTTTACTTAATCAACTTTTATTTCTTTTCACTATCTTGTTTCCAAGTGCCGCGTGTCTGTATAAAGATAGAATATTTGTTTTTGTATAGGTTAACCAATTAATGTATTACTGTCATCTTTGTTGCTCGATTATGTTTGTCTGATTGCTTGCATGACTTTCCTACAAAATTTTGTTTCCCAAATCTCTTTTCTGCACAACTCATGGCCACTTGCTTTTTCGCAAATGTATATGACAATATGTACACAATGTCTTGGCTGCCAATCACATGCCAAACTTGTAAATCTCATCATGACAGAAAAATGTTTAAGCGGGAGCAGCTACACTCTTATGAAAACTCACTTCAGTCACTTGTGCACTTGTGCTTCGGTTTGACCAAGTGTTGCATAAATAGCACCAATAGGAGTGAATTTGGGCTTGTGCTAGTGTTGCAAGGGGAATAAGCATGAGTAAAAAGTTGCAAGGAAATGAGAGAGAGATGCAAAATGTTTTAAGCTTTGTAGATAAATCTTTATTATATTTCTGGTTAATAACTATGGGTTCTACTCCACTTCAATATTCATTTTCTGTATTGTTATGCATCAGTGTTGCAGATCCTGGAATTGTACAAACAAACATCATGCGAGATTTCCCAGCAATCCTATCTTGGTTGGCATTCTTCATACTGAAACGCCTACGCCTATTGCAATCTCCTGAGAGCGGGAAAGAGGCAATTATTGATGCTGCTCTTGCTCCGCCTGTGAGTACTCTTTTTGCGGTCTTTGTCAATATCATTTTACATTCTTATCGCATGCATTGATGTTTCAAAATGACCAAAGGTGTCGTCCTTCTACGTCGATAATTCATTGAGGACCAAGTTGACTGTCTGAAAACATATCATGACCAAAATGGCTGATAAGTTGTACTCATGTCTAAGGTTTCACCTGATGCAATATCTAATGCCTTGTCCTCTGGTGTCGTAATTCATCTTGAACTAACCCTTGGAAACAACATATTGGTCAATTATTTACATAACATATTAAGATTGCACACACAAATCAACACATTCAGGTAAAATGATTGAAAGTAGCTCTGAGAAACAATCATGAAATTAAATTTATCATAAATAGGAAACTAATATATATGTTCAAAAATATATATGCTTTCTTTCTTGTTACTCTTGAACTACTAAAATATGTTCTTCTATATGACTAAAACAGTAAAATATTAAAAAAATAATTATACACTTTTTCCAGGTAGAAAAATATATAATTTGAACAGTAAATGTTGTCTAAATTCTACTTAACCTTATTTTTATTTTTTTTGGTTAGTTCCTAATAAACCATTTTGTTTGGGTTACATTCATTTTCAGTCTGGCTTTAATCTTTCCCTAATTTATCTTGCAGTGAAATTTATATTTTCTTTGTATTGTACATGACCAAACCATCTAAGCTGACTTCTCCTCATTTCCACCTGAGTAATGATTATCAGAACTAATTGGAGGCATAAAAAAGTCATCTTATATTGATTACCCCATTTCTTATAAATTAATTTCCAATATATCCTCTAGCATCCTTTTGTTTTCTCCATTTATCTTCTAGACTGCATAAAAAATACAAGACATTAGGGGTACCAATCCCCTTAAACGTTCCCTAACATCTGGGCTGGGGTCTTCAATTTTCACATCTTCTGCAGAACCTAGGCACTGTGGCTTATACTTTCAATCTCACTATCACCATTGTTTTGAATAATTGATCTAAGCAAATAGTTATCCTCAATCATTGGTCTTATGAATTAGCCTTAACCGGAGCCATTGATTTCAAAATGTTAATAAGCTTACATTTTTTGCAGGGAACATCAGGAGCTTACTTCTTTGGGGGGAAAGGTAGAACTATAAATTCTTCAGCACTTTCACAAAATGCCAAATTAGCACACGAGCTTTGGGAAACTACACGTAATATGCTATCAGTGACCCCGTTTGATAATGAGAAAGACAGTTTTTAGCATCGGCCTGTATATCATGATGCCGTGTAAACAAAAATAATTAGTGGCACTTACCTAATGTAAATTGATAAGTGGAACTCCCTCTGGTTTTTAATATAAGCAAAAAGCACATGTATTTGGTAAATATTTAAACCGAATGTATGTACCTTTTTGTTTATATAAAAAACTGGAGTAGTGACATATGATGTTTTTAGATAGCAAATGTAAGGTTAATCTTGATCGTTTGTACTGAACAACCAAGACATGTGTTTCTTTGAAGTCTGTCAATATTGTGTGAAACCCTTTGTAACAAGACGTGCCTTATATCGACCAATGAAAGCCATCACCGTTTCTCTTTATGCAAAACAACCATTTGCGTCCAACAATATTTTGTCTTGCCGTGAGAGATGCGAGAAAATGTGTCATGTCTTATCAATGCTTCAAATTCATCTGCAATTTACTTGTGCCAATGAGCATGTTTCTTGGGGCCGGACCTGAATACAATGTACATTCTCTTTGCCTTTAGGCATCACTTATCAATGGCCCAACCTACCGATTAACTATTGAGTAAATATGAGACGGATAACAAATTCAAGAGTAAGGAGGGGTAGCTCCAATTAATATTTCTTCCATGGTCATATATGTTCAGAAAATCGAAAATTTGAATATTTTTTTACTGACTAATAGAATGATATAAATTATTAATCTAGCTATACAAACTTACTATTTAAGGGACTTAAAGAGTAGAATTATTATTATTATTATTATAACAAAATAAACGTTTTGGGTTTTTTTCCCTTTCTACTTGCATTCACTCCTTTCCTTTTACTTCACTCACCCCACACACTACACATGGAGTCTTTAGAACTCCCTCGTGTCTTTCTCCATCACCACCCTCCAACTTTGTCTTCATACCAAATAATCCAAGATTCATACCTCAACTGAATTTCCATTCTAATAATTTCAAAAAAGAGTTCTGACTCACTCACGGCGGTTCCACTTGACTCGTGGTGATTCTGGTTTTTTTTTTTTGTTGTTCATTCCTTACTTCCAGTAAATAAATCAGGATGAATTGATAAGTGTTTGGACGAATATGGTACTTTCATTGCGGCAGTTGAAGAGAAGGAAGTGTAGGCGGCGGCGGAGCAACGGCTGGGATAGGCAGCACAGACAGTAAAGTGGGTTTCACGTTCTATATCATCTTTTATTGTTACTTTTAAATTTTGAAAAATGAGCACGTGGCAGCTTATATAACGTTGGATTCATCGCCACCCTGGCTTTCGCGGGCAAAATGGGCCAGGTAAGACTGTCAAATGTTAAAGCCCAAATACCCGATCCTAACAAAACAAACGATCCACTATTAATTCAATGTTTGTTCATTCCACAAAGCAAAAATTAGGATTCCAAATAACAAGACAGAGCTTTGAAAGATGGAATTCGAACCACCACCACTGTGCGTCGAGGAGGAGGATGATGATTATGACTTTGATTATAATTTTTATGATATTTCTGACAGTAATTCTGACGATGATGATTCTGATTATTATGAAGTCGAAAATCATGAAGATGAATTCCACGAAGTTCCTCTGTCCTCATGGTGCTATGTCTGCGAAAACTCTTTCAAGTATGTTAAGGTTAATAAAAAGAAAAAGGTCCATACTCCAACTGTTGAGAACGTGAACCATGATCACAAGGATGACGATGATGATGACGACTATTCTCCATGTATTTTATTTCACTACCTTTTCTTTTTTTGAGTTTAACCTAAAATCAATTAGCTACCTATCATGGATTATATTGAATTATGTTTCATTCAAATTATTATTAGTATCAACGAAATACATGGAAAAACAAGTTTTCAATCTACCATATCCTAAGCTAGTCGCAGCCGGTAGTCCCAAACATTGACTACTTAAGTTGTATTGTACTCCTTCAATTTCTTGTTAATTTTTCAAGTTAGTTTTTAGGTGCTAAAGGTGAAAGTGAATGTCTTGCCAAACCTCCAATTCAAAGTATCCTATTAGTCGCCGAATGCCTTGCTCAAACCTGAAATTGAAAGGCGCGACCATATTAGTTACTAAATCGAAAGAAGGATGACCACTTCTGTTGTCTTTGATTACACTTTTTCCGCTCACCGAGTTCACTCTTATAATTACTAGTATAATTTTTTGGGATCTTTCTGTAGATGATCATTTTAATATTTTAACTATATTTAGCTACTACTTTTCAGTGAGCTCTCAGTTGCTGCAGACTCAAGCTGCTCGGCAATTCAGGATGCCAGATATGGAATCTGTAGTGGGAAAACAAGATCAAGGTGCAATAGTTGGTGTAGCACAGCCTGAGGAGGATGAGGATGAGGATGAGGAGGAAGAGGAGGAGGAGAAAGAAGAAGAGGTGGAGGTTGATGAAACTGGTGTGGATCCCAACGACATTGATTTGATCATTTCACAAACAGAAGTGTCTAGGAGCAAGGCTATCAAAGCTCTCAAGACTAATTATGGGGACATTGTTGGTGCCATTATAGAGCTCACTTCTTAATCGGTTGGATTGCGTTTAATTGGGATGGATAAAAATCGACCGATGATTTGTTGATAGGTTATGTTCTGGAATATTTAACTGTTCTTGTTGAGGTTCTGGTTGAGTACATAGTAACTATTTAATTGTCTCCTTAATTATCTTCTTGATATCTAGTTTGTAAATTGTAATTGTAGGAGTCATAACAAGTGATAACCTTAAATTGATTTAAGTATAAAATACAGAAAATCTATCTAATTACTCATGATTCTTGATATCTAGTTTGGAAAATCTATCTAATTACTCAAACATTTTAACGATTTTATACTGTGACTCAGACATTCCTGAAGATTTTGATGATTTTCTCAATCGGGACAACAGAGATGACTAAAACTACTTACCATCCTCTAATTACGCCGAGGCTGTTTATAATGCTTCCACTTGTTGAAACTAACATTATTTGGTCATAACACAAGGAGGGGTGTCTAACTCTAAGAGCAAGGCTGTCAAGGCTCTCAAGACTCACAATGGGGACATTGTTGCTGCCATTATGGAGCTCACTATTTAATTGGGATGTTTCAAATAATTTATCTAATCAAATAGTTATCCTCCATCATTGGTCTTTCTTACAAATTAGCCTTAACCGTAGCCATTGAGTTCAAAACTATAAATTTTTCAGCACTTTCATGAAATGCTAAATTAGCACATGAAATTGTGACGTTCCAATCGAGTCATCGATGCAATTCAAGACTAAAAAACCTACTCCAAACATCTTGAGAGATAACCATTTCAAAATATTTTCATTTCTTCGGTCTCATAACACATGTGTAACTGTTTTCATCTCTTCGTCATATCTAGGCCATATATATATATATATATATATATATATATATATATATATATCTTTAGTCATTCTTCCGTGATGCCTTTCATCGTTAGTTAGAATATTTTTCATGAGCTATTTTCTATATATAAAAGAAATGCTTCCTACCCTTTCGGATCCCGCCAAAACCATATATGTTGGTAAATTTCATGATTTTTCTAGCGGGGCTACGCTTCCTATGCATGATACAATAAGCAACTTTGAGTAAGAAATTTGAATATGAAGTAAGGATTCAACAAGGAAAGTCATATTTGTCATTAGATATAAGCTTAATTAGCGTGAGTTTTTCACAAATATCTCGAGGAAGAAATTGATTGAGTAGTTTCCAATTCCGACCGTCCACAATATAATGAGAAACCGAAAATTTCATCTAATCAAAGGGAATGCCAACAAAAAAAAAAGAAATTTTTAAAATATATTTAGCAAACGGGTCACAAACTCAAATTTAAACATCTTTCCATAAACGAACATGATGACTATTTTTAATACGCAAGTAATGTTGCTAAAAACATTTTTCCAATGATCATTAACATTAAATGAATTAATGTATTATTATATAAATATTATTCACTATTATTGAGTTTATACGTATCACTACTTTTTAATGTGTATAGTATTCTTTTTTTTACAAAATAGATGTAATACAAATAAAATCCAACATGTTTTTAAAAAAGTAATTAAACTCAAGTGATTTGCGAACTATTTTAGAGACGAATTATAAAAAAAAAAAAAAAAACAGAGTTCAATTTTTTTAAAAAATGATAAAAGGAAAACCTAAAAGGTCGAGGAACGAGATCAGGATTGTTAGACCCATCATATCAAAACGTAATAAAAAACGCAGAGAAGGAGGTTGATCATCTAAAATGGTCCAAGAAAAGTCGCTGAGTGGCCTAAGCGAACAAAAGCATCAACACAAGAATTACCTTCACAATAAATATGACTAGTAAAGTCGTACCAATATAGACGTTGATAAGACGTAAGAAGAGAGGTTTCAGATGACTTTCTTTATTAGCCTATCCATTTTTAACGTCGTTAAACAACAGCTAAGAGTCTATTTTCACATGTGAAATAATGAGAAGTTATTTAGCGAGATGCATATAGTCTATGGACCATATCCCAAAACTCAACAACAACGGAAAAATAGTTTTCAAACTTCCAATATTGTAATGTACGCCTTTAATATAATGTATATTGGTGTTCCAGTATCTCATATGAGACCTCCACAAGAGGAGGAATTATCATAGTTCAAATCGTTAATAAAAAAACTCTACATATATTTTATCAAAGAAAATATTCATCTTTTGAATTCTGAATTATCGGATTTTTTTTTTTGAATGAAAAGGAAAAATATTAAATTCAATATATGAAAATAAGTATATATAAATAGTAAAATAAAAAAAGTGTGGTGTTGTCACAAGTGTCCTATATGGTGGAAACCCTGATCTGATTTGATTATCATCTATCTATCTTTCTATCATCAATTTTAGATTCAAACCGTTTTTTGATTCCTACAAACAAAATCAGTTTACAAGATACGTGGCTTTAACATCACCTTCACACTTGTTTCTTTTTTCCTCCTTTCCTTTCAAATGCATCGTTACGTCTTTTGAATCGAATGTGAGTGAGTAATCAACGATTCATCACCGATCTTATCAATTTTCAATCATTATTGTAATTCTTTTTTTCTGTTTCTAGGGTAGATGGTATGCGGAAGGTGTGTGAGTTCTATTTTTCTTCGAGCTGCTTCAAAGAGATTGCAATTCAATCACGTTCTTGTTGCTGGGAGAAGAATTCATTCACATCAACAATTTCTTGCTTATTTTCCTCCTAATCCTAATCGTGTTTTTAATAGATACATAGGGATGATGGTTGATACAGGTTCTATGTCAACAAGGGCTGGTCCCTCTGTCGATAATAATATCGTTTCACACAAAGATGATGATTCTTCTCGTTCTGGTTTTCTTACTGGTGGATGGAAAAGGTTATCTATCTATCATCATTGAACCATTTCATTTTTCATCATTCCTAATTTGATGTGATTATTTAAATGCCGAAAATGTATGTGTTTGATGTGATTATTGAGAACAATGGCATGAATGATCCTTTCATTTTATTTGCCTTGATAGTATTAGCTGTTGGAGGTCGAGGTCACGGTCTTTAATGTTGTGGGTTGTTTGAGCTTGTGTTTTTTGAGAGAATCAATTTTCCAATGATTGGTTTTAGAGATATTTGTTTTCTTGATTGTGTTGGTATTATTTAGGAAGTTTGGTTAATTGTATGGGGAAAAAATTATTATTTTTACCATATGGGGTTAAAATGGAGGGATAACTCGTGGGTTAGTTTTATTTGTAAATTTGCGTAAAAAAACTCATATGTGCACTGTTTTTACTTTCCTCATACGGGTCATACCAAAATGATCTTATTAACCACGTACCAAATGATTTGAGCGAATGAAAACGGTTGTAGCTTTAATGAGGTGATTTGACAGTCGATATGAATACGACAACCTTAGTCTTTTCCCACTACTAGATGGAGTTGGATACATGAATCAAATGGTGACATAATGATAGACTGTTTAATGCTAAATCTCTCTTGATGGTTTCCTAGACATTTTTCTTATCTCATGTATTATTAACTATTGAATCGATCACTATCTATTTTCACTAATGATTTATTCTTGATCAGTTGGATTTGTGTTGTACTTTTATGCTGTTTTTCTATCTATCTTGTGATCAAGTTTTGCTTATTTCGCTGAATTTTTAATTGGCAGTGAAGATGAAAAACTTAGCTGTGGGTATTCAAGCTTTAGGGGAAAGAGAGTGACCATGGAGGATTTCTATGATATTAAGACATCAATCATTGATGGTCGTTCAGTGTGCTTATTTGGAATATTTGATGGTAAAAATTTCCAACCTTATTGCTTGCTTCCTATAATGATAAACCCTTCTAGTTCTCCAGGCAACTCAAAGAAAAACTGTGTTGGACATAGGATTCATTTAATTATAATATTGACTATCCATATTGCTTATGCATTGCATATGCAATTGAAGCTTTATCATGAACACAAAATGACACAATTACAGATGCAACTCTCTCCTTATATTTATTTTCCATTTTTTAGTGGATGGAAAAGACTAAAAATGCAAATATTTGAAGCTTATGTAGTTTGATTTTTGACATTGAATGCTGAAGCCAATGCTGTTTTTCTGCCTATAGTGAACAGGATTATTTTTTAGCTTAATGAAAATAAAGGAGAAAATATGACATTAGCTGCTATTTGGGATGCATGTTTATTTATTTGTTTGTAGATGTCGATGATGGTCATGTGTTCTGTTGCCTTGAGAATGTCTAAATGAATTTTCAATATTCCATACAGGTCATGGCGGTTCTCGTGCTGCTGAGTATTTGAAGGATCATTTATTTGAGAATCTTATGAAGCATCCAAAGTTTTTGACCGACACCAAATTGGCTATAAGTGTGTTTGCAGGCTCTCATGTTCCAATTTTACTTGTGATTTCTTTTAATATTGAAGACATGTCACTTTTTACCATTTGTTGAAACCTTCTTGTCAAATCTAATATCATTGGAAACATTTGAGATGTATTTATTGCGTTGG